>SKCR01032043.1:0-333457 GCA_019454045.1 Zanthoxylum bungeanum | reverse complement strand
TTCGTATCCTACGTGATCATCATCTCCGTATGTCTGAAGTGATACTTCCATCTCGACATCACACCAAATACACTACAATTCTCAACAAACCCAGAAGAGGCGTACACAGAACTGGTTAAAACCCTGGATGACCAAAACCAAAGTATACTGATTGTCGCAAGTACTAGCGGTGCAAGTCTCAGGTTAAGACCAAATACACCTACCCTGAAGCGGACTCCCATAGACACACAGACATACTACCAATGGGATTCTGTGTGGTATATCCAGAGCGAAGCTATTTTTCGTACCATCGGTAAAAAACACAACCTCCTATCTCACTTGCATAAGTATCCAATACTTAAATATATGAGAACTATGTCGTTATGCCCTCATAACGCGCACAAGTGCAATACTAGTCTATTCTGCATTATCGATGTCCAGTCTCGATAATACTACGACTAGAGATGTTTAATGATTAAACCATTATGGATTGATACTGTCTCATATCATCTCAATCCGGAACTAATCATACGGACCTTTCATCATTTACATATATGGGTAATCTAATTACAAATGATGAAAGAGAAATTTCCTTTGTAACATAGTTAATTTTGTACAATAACACTGTATTTTGTACAAATAGTGATGCTATGGGTCATAATTGTCCAACAATCTCCCACTTGGCCTATAGCCAATCACTCAGGTGTTTTACACCTGAACTATGTACGGGTGGCTCAAACTTCTGCTGAGAAATAACTTTCGTCAGCGGATTTATAAGGTTATCATCTGATGCGATTTATTCGATCATCACATCGCCACGATGTATGATCTGACGAATCAGATGAATCCATATGAAGTACATATTGGATCGTTGATGAGACCGTTAATTCTTTAGCATATGATGTAGCCTAGCTCAGCTGCTAACAGAATTATATCTAATCTAATTACAATTATTTAGATCCAAAAATTTACTTTTGCTACGACAGTTGCAGCAAAATTCTGCTTTTGTTGTTTATTCAGCAACAGTTCTTGCATGGAAGATTTCCAGCTCACTGTTCCGTTATTCAAACTATATAGTACCGTTTTATGACTTATAGTCATCTTTTAACGGTTTAGAAACTTGCAGCAGTGAACCTAGTCACTTCAAGTTCTCCTTCTCCATAGTATAAGACAGCATCCTTAATTCATCTAAGATACTAAAGGATGTTCTTAACATCAATCCAGTGACTTTCACTTGGATTGCCTGATTGTGACTCCATATGCTCAAAGCATATGAGACACCGGGTCGCGTATAGTTTTCAATTTACGAGTTCTCAGAGAGTGCCAACAACTTTTAGATCTATCCCAGTAAATTCTTATTCCTTGAATAAAGGTTGTCTCTCCCAAGAATTCTACGGAGAATTTCCATGAAAGCCAAGCTTTCACCGATTGTAATATAGTAATATCATTTCCAAGAAATGATATGTCATCATTGGACATTCACTGTCACTGCGCTCCCCCTAACCTCCTTATATACACAAGAATTATTTACGTTTTGAATTAAATCATACACCATTATGATTACATCAATAATGATATAGTTCCAAGAATGTAATGCTTGCTTTAATCCATCAATGGATCGAATTAACTTGCAAACCTTGTTTGCTTGTTTTAGTATGACAAAACCGTCAAGATGTTTGACAAACATCCTCCAAAAGGTTTCCTTTTAAGGAAAGCGATTTTGACGTTCAGCTGTCACATTTCATGAATGAAACATACAGCATCAGTAAGCATTATCTAAATGGATTTACCATGGCAATAGTTAAAAGGTTTCATCGTAATCGACATAATGTTGATAACGATACCTTTTCGCTACAAGCCTAGCTTTGTACATTGGTATGTTGCCATCCATGTATGCCTTCATTGAAGACTCATATAGTACCAATAGACACAATGCCTTTCGGTACATCAACTAGTGTCCAAACATAGTTGGTTCACATGGAATCCATTTATGACATCATGGCACTTTTCCATAATAGGGAGTCGATACCTTGTATCACTTCTTCATACGTAGTCGGTTTGTCCTCCTCAATAAGATTGACATCTTTACGAGGTGAGATCAGAAACCTATACCTCCCAGGTTGTTTTCTGACTCTCTCCGATCTACGCAGTTCTTATGTATTTAAAGATTACTAGTTCAGTTTCATCCTTGATGAACTGTTTGTGTTCCATTAAGGAATTGGTGCCTGGAACAGTATTACTTCGATTTTCATCAAGTTTTACTATCCTCCCACTTTCCACTACATATAGGTATTCCTCTTAGGAAATGCGCATGGTGATAAACAATTACATTGTTCTCTAGTGAGTTGTATAAGTACTATATTTTGGTTACCCTAAGATAACCTAGAATTAGGCACTTATCCGATTTGGGTTCTAGTTGGTATCATCCAAACTTATGCCCAGCATTCCCAAATCTTCAGGAATGAGAAAACCTGTTTCTTTCCTATTCATATCTAATATGAAGTATGTCTAACAGATTTTCATGGAACCTTATTCAAAATAAGTATTGCACTGTTAAATGCTTATCCCTTGAAGGAAAATGGTAGCTCAGAGTGACTCATGATTAACCTTATCATGTCCAACAAAATTCGGTTTCTCCGTTTGGACACACCGTCAAATTGACGTGTTCCAGAGGAGTCATCATTGAAAGAATACTATACACTTTCAAGTATATTAGAAAATTATTGCTTAAGTATTTTCCATTACGGTCTTACCGTGACAGTACAATAGTTTAGTCGACCTGTCTATCTATTTCGTGTCGAAACATTTTGAAAGTTTTCGATTTGTGTTTCAAAAGACACACATAACCATAACATGATGCCACATCCGTAAAGGTCACGAAACATTCATTATCCACCTCTAGCCTAGCTAGATATGGGCCCACTTACGTCACTATGAACGAGGGCTAACAGATCGGTGGCACTTGCACTTGTACCGAGTAAAAGGTGTATTTTAGACACTTTGCCTAATAAACTAGATTCGTAGACTTCATTGAGTAGAATCAAATCCGTCCTAGTATCCACTCTTCAAAAGTGTGGATATACGAATCTTGTTTAATGTGTCCCAGACAACACTGCCAAAAAATAAGTCTCATCTGATCAAATCAGTTTGAGCTATTAGTTTGTCATGTTATATGTTTGAGATTTGTTCATATTCAAAATATAAATACTGTTATTCACATCTAATGTGTTTATCTCAATATCATCTCTATAAAGTAAAACATTTTAGTGTTCTAGAATATAAAGGTATACTCGCAACGAGTTATACTCGATATAGAGATAATATTTCTTGTCAAACTAGTCACATTTAACAATTTCCTAATTTAAGTACACACCCGAATGGTAGTTCATAAACTTAGGTATCTACGGTTAAAACAGTGACTCTCGTCCCGTTTTCGACTGCAGAGTGATCTCATCTGAAGTCAATATCCCGCTTATCAGCAGATGCTGCAAATCAATATATATATATATATATATACCAAATTTAGTATCTAAAATCCAATTTAATACTAGTAGTTAACATGTTTATAACAAACATTCTTGAAGTCGGAGCCTTGCCCCTATTCAGCTCCTTCATGTCTGCCTTGTCCATACGGCAGTCACGCTTCAGTGACCCCGTTTGCAACAGTTTAGGCAGACATCTTGGGATATTACCTTTCTATTCATAGAAGACTGTAATGATTTTGCCTTTGCTCTTTTCCACAACTCAGAAGCCTTCGGCCTAGCCTTGGCCTTCTGGAATGTCGAAGTAAAATGCGACTTGCCCTTATTGCCCCTTTTGCAAACTCTGGCTTTAGCTCCTTAAGCATAGCCATTATCTCTCCAAGAGTTTTCTATTGCAATTAATGCTTCTAAGATCTAAGTATAGACTTATGAAGATCCTTCAATTTCAACATCATGGTTTAAAGATATAATCCTTAATTATGATAACGAAATTAAGCAGTCATTATGGCAAGCATAAATGATTAAGCACTAAAGTTATCATCACATGAATCTTCCAAAGATCATGCTCTACTATATGCTTAACTCCGGATTTAGGCCTGAGATGTCATTTTATCAAATAAAATAACTTCTCGGTACTTAGGACTATCCTAAGGTTTTATTCCCAATCTGAAAATTAAAGCCGGTTAAACACATTTTCAACCAGGATTATGTTTTAAACATTAATCTTTCATTTTATGTTGATTCTAATAGTCCAACTATTTAGTCAACGATTTGTAGGTACTATTAATTATAGTGATTACTATAGTCTAACTATATAATCAACTATAATTTAATTGGTTAATTTAATTATATTGATTACTATAATCCAATTATAAAATAAACTATTAATTGAAATAGTTTGAATACAGTCCAACTGTTTAATTAAAACAACATTAAATATTAGTCCAACTAATATATTATTTATTTGACGAAAAAAATTGAAATGTGCGCGTATGGCAAGTATCTAAACAAAATTGCAAATCTAATACTTGCCTCCCTCTATTTTTCGGCGAGCCTCTAAACCTCTATTGAGTACTCGGAAAACATTGTTTCCTAGTGGGCTAGGATCCCGTTAAATAGCACGCAATCTTGACTTTGGCCAATAAATTGTATGATACTTAACTAGGTAGATCTCTAAGATCAATTATATCTCATCCAATTCCTAGATAAAATAGGTGGACATCCAAGTCCGAAACATATATCTTATATATGCCAATATATCCAATATATTCCCTAACCTTTTCCTCTGAATCAATTAAGCCTTGACTTTGGCACAACAAACTTAATGATTGTAACATCCCGCCTAGGCCAGGATGCTACCGGCAGGAGACAGGAGAACCCATCTCCATAAGCCTCTGATTCTAACGAAATTTCGGCATGATGTATTCGTAACATCATGCAACCTGGCCTAATGCCATCATCCATACAACAAGAACCAAACATCTCGGCCTTCGGCCAAAACTCAAATGAAACTATGCTATAACCAAATTATTAAATAACTCATACAGAGGAAATACAAAGCAATTACAAGGACAAGGGCCGTGAGGACCCATAATTTAACCCAGGACACGAGACTCTCTGTTGACTGCAAATTGGGGCGATGCACTATCTTCAAAGTCTTCACCAAACTTTTTCTACTGACCTGCAAAACTACAACTGAAATGGTGTGAGTCATAACGACTCAGTAAGTAAACATACACATAACTTTAACGTTCAAACACATACAAGGTCTAGGTTAAGTTTCTGTATAAACTTAAGTTACTTATAAAACCAATTAAGCATTCTCAAAGTTTGAAATAACCATAACTCTTATCTCCTTTGTTCCCTTTACTTGCTACTAATCTTTCTAACTATTTGATTATGTACTTACGATCTCGTACACTTCTAGCATCTATAACTTAATCACTAAGGTAAAACTTACCATGTCTTCGCTGCATTACTCAGATAGCTTATACTTACCTACTTACTCTTTTGCTACACCAATTTGGTTATCGATCAAACTTATCATTATTTTATTTTATTGAAATATCATCATTAATATATATACCTTTAAATAAGATCATGCTATCATGCATTAAAATCTTCCAAAATAACACCTATATAAACATGCCATATACCAATATCAACTATACATATCTTTTGATGAAATCATGTCATGCTACTATGAACTGTTACTTTAAAATCTTTTCTGAAGAACTTACATACAAAGAATACTAATGCCATAATGCATTCACATCAAATATATGCATCTCAAATAACTCACTAGAATGCATGATTTATATGCAGAAATTGTAAATCACTCTTTACTTCAACTTACTGTGCCTTTTAAAACATATTTTATAAAAATCATTTCTGCATAACACTGGGTTGAAATCATTACTCGGAATCTGATTTCTGTATTAAAATTATGAATTTCTTATAAAATCGATGCTTCGGAAAACTTTATTTTCTAAAGAGCTCTTTCGGAAGCTGTAACTGAAGACTGAAACAGTATTTGAAACTATAATCTGTATTTGAATTAACAACTGTATCTCTGAAAACTATTTCTGAAAACTTGATATTTCAAAACTTCTTCCTGAAACTGGTATCTGAGTATCTGTAGAAAAACTGACACATATAGGCGTTACGTCTCGCCGTCCCCCATACGCCATAGAGTCAGATATGCAAACCCATGACATTGGGGAGTTACGTATCGCCGTCCCCCAAAGCATGCCATACCTGCCCTGAAACTGGTGGTCTTGGGGCATTACGTCTCGCCGTCCCCCAAGCCACAAACTGGAGCTGGGGGTGCGGATCTATGCTACCACCCAAGCTCAAACTGGGGTCTAGGGGTGTTACGTCTCGCCGTCCCCCTAGCCCGTCTGGAGGATCTGAGAGCGTCCCCCCAGTCCTCAACATGTGCACATGTTTCTAAATCCGTCAATTCTGAACAGTATCTCAAGTTACATACTGGGGTGAGGTTTTACCTCATGCCCCGAAAAATCAGAAAACATATGCTTATCAAAATCTCAAAACTGTATGAAACATCTTTCTGTAATACAGTCCTTTCAAACTTTCGAAAACATTCATTAAAGAACACTTGGAATTCTGAAAAACATTCTTAACTTTGATCCACTGTTGAAAATCTCAGCATAATATATATATGTGCATATGCATCCTCATGTTTCTTTCTATACTAGCTATGCTTTCTTGTAATATCATATATGTACATATACATGCTCATACACTTTTACTAATCAAACATGAATCTAATATCATAATTTCCATAGTTATGCATACACAAATCATCAAAACTGTTCTAATACAACAAGCATCACATATATACAAACATCAAATTCTCAGTTAATAAACTCATTTACATAAATTCATATGCACATCTACTCTATGTTCATTTAAACATTCATCAAAATACTGCTACGCAAAACAAATACTTACCATACAAAAACTTACTTACATCCTACGGCAATGTATATACTATTTATCTTATATACATACTTCAATACTTATGTTACTAAATACATACATACATACATATATATGTTTGTTCTTGTGTGAAATTCTACACTTGCACTCATACAAGCTTAAACACATCAACTCACATACTTACTAATTTATACTTATCCCTTTATACTATAACTTTTATGCTATTACACACATTACATACATACTAGGTTAATTGTATAATCACACGCTCATTATGGTTATACATATTACATAAGCTTTCTAGCTATTTCCAACATTCTTGATTTTACACATAACCTCGTTTATCCGTAATATGTCTATGTTTATCTCATTGATAACTTTAATCTCATTCCCTAGGGTGTAGTTTCTACATCCCACATGCCCAAGTCTTATCTAAATTATATTTATGACTTTATTTATATGATCTTATCTAAGTAAACTTTGTTGGATAATATGACCCATAGCGTCACTATTTGTACAGATCACGGTGTTGTTGTACAAATTAACTATGTGACAAGGAAATTGCACTCTCATCATTTGTGATTAGATCACCATAGATGTATAAATGAAGAGAGGTCTATATGATTAGTTCCTGGATTGAGATGATATGAGACAGTATCAATCCCCGAAGGATTAATCATTTAAATATCCCTAGCCGTAGTATTATCGAGACAGGACATCGATAATGCGGAATAGGCTAGTATTGCACTTGTGCGCGTGGTGAGGGCACAACGACATAGTTCTCATATATTTAAGTATTGGATACTTATGCAAGTGCGATAGGAGGTTGTGTTTCACCGATGGTACGGGAAACAGCTTCGCTCTGGATAGACCCCTCGGAATCCCATTGGTATTATGGCTATGTGTCTATGGGAGGCCGAAATCAAGGTAGGTGTGTATAGTCTTAACCTGAGACTTGCATCGCTAATACTTGCGATAATCGGTAGACTTTAGTCTTGGTGGTACAAGGCTTTAACCGGTTCTGCGTATGCCGCTTCTGGGTTTATCAGAGAGTCGTAGTGTATTGGGTGTGATGTCGAGACGGAAGTATCACTTCAGTCATAGTGGAGATGATGTCACGCAGGATACGGTATTAGTGCTCTTAAGTGCTGGCCGGCCATCGGAATATTATGACAAGGTCATGTATATCCGATTATAGAGACTAGTTACCAGACATCCGACATGTGCTTCGGACGGGGCAGACACTTATCCAGCCCCAGCCCTAGCACGTGACTGTCCGATACTGGGCCGATATACACAATTCTACGGTATACTACGCTTGATATATATCTATATATTCCTGTAAGAATATTTCTGGAGAATTGGGTAGGCATGGCGCTTTGCTAGAAGCCAACCTTGTCTTGTAAATCGGTATAAATGTAGTACGAGGTACTTACGTGTTCGGATAGTCCGACAACCGTATTTACTGCCAATATATCCGGAGATCTCATGGGTCGCTTCGTGAAGATTCACCGATGATGTATAACTCGCACTATAATTAATCTGGGATTAATTAGAATAGAGAGAAAATTAATCTGGGATTAATTGCGGAGATATTTTATCTGGGATAAAATATTAATTAAAGAGAGAGAACGATTAATTTGGAATTAATCGATAAAATATATATTTGATATATTATTAGAAATTGGATTTCGACGCGGAATTGAAATTGGATTTTAATTCGGGCGAATGAATTAATTTAGAATTAATTCGTTAGCGACGTAAATAGTGAATTCGCTAGGCGTAATCATTTAATTACGACGCAACAGAAAATTCGTTAATTTGGAATTAGCGAACCCGAGCCCAGGATTGTTTGCGAGCGCATTCGCATTTCGAATTCGAGTGCGGCACGCACGTCAAATCGTGCGTCATATCGCTAGTCGCATCAATCGTCAAATCACTTGTCACTTTGAGTGATATGACATGACATGTTGTCACTTTATTAAAGTGAATAGATGTGATGTGAATAGTGATGTGAAATGATGAAAAGCATTAATACACTTTTGCTTTTTGACTTTTGATATATATGAAAATGATTTATATATTTTTTTTGTTTTTTGGAAAATAAAATAAATATATAAACCAAAAATCATTTTCTCTCTCTCTCTCACCATTCACGATCTCTCATCTACCTCTCTTTTCTTCTCCCTCTCCTTCACGGCTTCAAGCCGATTTTGCTTAAAATTTTCTGGTGTCACCGAATTTGTGAGAAGTAAAGGAATAAGAGTAGTGCTAGCACACACATGGGTTATGTTATGGTGATAGGGAAACAAATTTGTGAGCTTGGATTTATTTTTGGAGCTTGAAGCTTTGAGCTTCCATGGAGTCATCAATGGCCGAATTTAGAAGGCATCAAAACAGCCCCAACCGAGCATCACAGCAGCTCAATGGAGTCCAAAACCGAGCTTGGAGGGAGGCAAAAACGCAACTTGTTCTTCCTAGCATCAAACCCATCAATGTGAGTATGTATTCCGCCTTACTCCTTTGTGTATTCATACGAATTTTATGCATGTTTGTGATCCTTGGGACTTGATTAAAACTCTACAATGGTATCTTGAGCTATTGGTTGCATAAAACGAATTAGGGTTCTTGAGCAAAATTTGGGGCTTTTTGATTTAAGCATGATTCTGACAATTGATTGTTTAAGAATGCTTGTATATGATTTAATTAGAGTTATATGTAATCAATTTGAAGAAAAATTGATTGGATTGATTTTCCCCAATTTGCTTATTGTTGGCCAAAACTTTAATTTGGGTAAACTCAATTTGAGCATCAAATGATTAAATTGTTTAGTATATTATGCTTGTATGAGTTGAATTGATGTTGTGCATAATCAATTCATGAAATTTGGTTGGATCCATTTTTCCCCAAATTTTGGGCATGACTAATTTGGGTAAACTCAATTTGAGCATCAAATGATTAAATTGTTTAGTATAGTATGCTTGTATGAGGTTGAATTGATGTTGTGCATAATCAATTTCATGAAATTTGGTTGGATCCATTTTTCCCCAAATTTTGGGCATGACAAATTTGGGTAAACTTGATTTTGAGCATGATTAATGAAATTGGATGATTTAGAATGCTTGAATGTTGTTTAATTGATGATTGATTAGATCAATTTGATGAAAAGTGTTTGGAACAATTTTTCCCCAATTTGCTTGTGATGGCCGAATTTGGCAAGTGCCCTAATGTCTTGGTTTTTTGATTTTTTGTTCATTGGATGACTTAGAAATCATTTGGGGATGTTGAATTTATGTTTGATTGGTTCAATTTGATTGAATTTGATTTGGACATTTTTTCCCCTTATGGCCGAGACTTAACATGTATTAAGTGGGTTTGATTTTGATTTAATTATGTTGGACATGATTAATTGATGTTAAGCATGATTAATTGGACAAATTTGATGTTTGGAAAATTTGATTTGGGCAATTAATAATGCTATACACTTTAGGTAATTTAATTGGAAAATTTAGAATTTTTGAAATTAAATTATTGGGCTTAAAATTGGATTTGGGGGCTTTTAAAGTTGTTATTGGGTTTATTGGACTTTGTTGTACAAAGTTGGTTTAGGCCAAAATTGGTTGGATCCAATTAGACCCAAAACCGCTTCCAAAAGGCCCAAATGCGACTAATTAACCTTTAAAGTTTAATTGGGCCTAATGGGCCAAAATTAATTTAAAGGCTTATGGGGTAACTCCCGGATTGGACTTTGGTTGCGGGTTTGACCCGAGTTAACCAAAAGTCCACGCCTTGAAGAATTAATTAAAAGCCCATTGGACTTTAATTAAATTAATATTGGATATTAATCGGGCTTTGAGACCCGTAACGATTAAATTTGGAATTTAAGTCGTAAAGGTTTATTTTATAAAGTGTAATATTTAATTTGGAATTAAATAATGAATTAGAATTAAATGCGTATTAAAATTGGATTTAATTATGTAATTTAATTTAATTCGTAGAAATCGTACCTTAAGTACTTATTCGCAAAAACGAGTTTGACTCGAACAAAATCAAATCTTTGTTTGAACATTGGATGATCACTAATTATCAAGATTAATTAATTTGATTGATTGATAACATGCTTGTATGAATACATGGTTGTGATGTTTGAATAATGTATATCAGATGGATATTAGCCGGGTGGGGCGATTTTAATTGTTGTAATAAATTTGATTATTAATTGGACCTACGTGTCCAGTCTTATCTCCTATTCTTTGTATTCTCTTCTCACCTATTCCCCTATGTATATGAGGTTTCTTTAGAAGTGTAGTGTAACGGGTAGAAGAAATATTAGTGCTAGCGGGAGAGAGAAAGTGAAAGATTTGATCTAGGATCAATGTGTAAAATATCCATTCGCATATCATTATTATTTTACATATGCGCTTTATTATGTGTTTAGAATGCATGTTTAAGGGTGTATGATGATGAGACCTTAATAAAGATAATTAAATTGGTAGCCAATTTGCACACGAAAAGCCCTCATCAAATATCATGCGACTTTTCCTTCCATTGAGTGATTCTTGCTCAAGATCCTAGATTGGCATGGGTTGTTGGCCAAAGTCAAGCCCTTGTCCGTCGAAGATGTGTTTGAATCACGAGGCTTTGTTCTATATCGGTGTCGTGTCCAAGTTGTGGTTTGTTGGCCAAAGTCAAGACCACTTCTTGTCCATTGACATTGATTACGAAGCTTCCTTGTCAATGGGTCCGCGCTTGACTAGGATCACTAGGTTTGTTGTGCCAAAGCCAAGGCCTAGTTGATTCAGAGGAAATCGGTTAGGGTATATATTGGATATATAGGCATATATATATGATATATGTTTAGGACTTGGATGTCCACCTACTGGATCTAGGAGTTGGATGAGATCCAATTGATCTTCGAGATCTACCTAGTTAATTATCATACAATTTGTTGGCCAAAGTCAAGATTGTGTGATATTTAACGGGATCCTAGCCCACTAGGAAACACGGTTTCCCGAGTACTCGACAGAGGGTTAGAGGCTCGACAAAAAATAGTGGGAGGCAAGAATTGAATTTGCAATACTCGTTCAATTACTCGCCATACACGCTCATTTAAATTATTTCGTCATTAGATTAAATGTTAGTTAGACTAATATTTAAATTGTTGTGTTTAATAAACAGTTGGACTGTATTATACTTGATTATACATAATTGGATTATATTAATCAATATATTTGAATTAATTAATTTCAGTTTACAGTTGATTTTATAATTGGATTATAGTAATCAATGTAATTGAGGTTAATAATTTGGATTATATTTGATTATATGTTGGACTATTATAATCATTATAATATATATAGTACCACTAATCGTTGATTAAATAGTTGGACTATTGTAATCAAGATAAAATTGAAAAGTTGGATATTTAAAATATAATCTGGGATTAAAATATTTTAAATGATTTAATTTTCAAATTGGGAATAAATAATAGGTTACTTTATTTGATAAAATAACTTATTATACCTTAAGCCCAAAATAAGCAAAATAAGTAGAGCATAAAATCTTTGGAAGATTTATGTGATGATGACTTTAATGCTTAATTAATATACTTGTCATAAATCTAATTTTAGATTTAAGAAGTATTAAAATTGCAATTTATAATTCTTGAAGAATTAATTGACTATTCTAGAGGAGATAAAGTCAAAGTTTGCAATTGGGCATGTAGCACGAGGTGCACATCGTTTCGATATTCTAAAAACCCAAGGCTTGGCCTAAGGTTTTTGAAATATTTAAAAGGATAATAGACATATCCCAAAGTGACTACCATTTGGATATGGCAGACACGAAGGAATTAAAGAAAGGGCAAGGCTCTTACTTTCAAAATGTTTGTCTTAGTTATGTTCACAGCTAGTATTGAAATTAGATTTTAAATACTTAGTGTGATACATAAAATATATGTATTGGTGTTCAGAATCTGATTTGAGCAGGATACTGACTTCAAGCTGAGATTGCTCTGCGAATCGGAAACGGGACGAAAGTCGCTGTTTCGACCGTAGATACCTAAGTTTAGGAACTACCCTCGGGTGTGTTATTAAATTAGGAGCTGTTATAATGTAACTAGTTTGACTAGAGACATTATCTCTATATCAGTGTTTAATCCGTTGCGGATAAACCTTTATATTCTAGAACACTAAAGTGTTTTATTATATAAAGATGATACTGAGATAAACACATTAGATGTGAATAATAGAATTTATATTTTGAATATAATTAAAATCTCAAATATAAAATGAAAAAATAATAGCTCAAATTGATTTGATCAATAGAGACTTATTTGTGGCATTGTTGTCTGGGACACAATTATACAAGACTCGTATATCCACACTTTTGAAGAGTGGATACTAGGACTGATTTGACTATTCAAATAGAGTCTACGAATCTAGTTTGTTAGATAAAGTACCTAAAACACTGTTTACTTGGTAATAGTGTAAGTGCCACCGATCTGTTAGCCCTATTCATGGTGAAGTTAGTGGGCCCATGTCTAGCTAGGCTAGATGTGAACATGAATATTTCGTGACCTTAAACGGATGTGGCATCACGTTATGGTTATGTGTTTCTTTTGAAGAACACAAATCAGAAACTTTTATAGTTTCGACACGAAATAGACAAACAGATCGGCTATAGTATTATACCGTCACGGTAAGACCGTAATGGAAAAATACTTAAGCAATAAGTTTCTTATATACTTGAAAGAGTATAGTATTCTTTCAAATGAGGACTCCTCCTGGAACACGTCAAAGTGACGGTGTGCCCGAACGGATTAACCGAATCCTGTTAGACATGATAAGGCTAATCATGAGTCGCTCTGAGTTACCATTTCCTTCAACGGATAAGTTTTAACAGTGCAATAACTTATTTAGAATAAGGTTCCATAATAATCTGTTTGACAGATGTCATATAGGATATGAACAGGGAAGAAACGAGGTTTCTCATTCCTGATAATTTGGGTATGCCAGGCATAACGTTTGGATGATACCAAACTAAAGACCCAAATTGGATAAGTGCCAATATAGGTTATCCTAAGGGAAACCATAAGTATAGTACTTATATCTCACATGAGAACAATGTGATTGTTGCTCACCATGCGTTTTTCCTGAGAGGAATACTGATATGCAGTGGTCAGTGGGAGGATAGTGATACTCGATGAAAATCGGAGTAATACTGTTCAAGGCACGAAATCCTTAATGGAACACAAATAGTTCATCTATGAGGAAACTATTCCATTAATCTTCGAGTACACAAGAACCGCGTAGATCAGAGAGAGTCAGAAAACAACCTGGGGTATGGGTTTCTGATCTCACCTCATAAAGATGTTAATCTTTTAAGGTACGCCAACTGATTACGTATGAGGTAGTAATACAAGGTATCGACTTCCTATTATGACTAAGTGTCATGAGTCCGAAATGGATTCCATGTATATCAATAAGTTTGGATACTAGTTGATGTACCATAAGGCATTGTGCCTATTGGTACTTTATAAGTCTTCAAGGAAGACATACATGGAAGGCAACATACCAATGTACTAAGCTAGGCTTGTAAAGAAAAGGTAGAGTTATCAACATTGTGTTGATTCCGACGAAACCTTTTACCTATTGCCATTGTAAATCCATTTGGATAATGCTTGCCAAAGCTGCGTATTTCATTTATGAAATATGACAGCTTAACGAAAATCGCTTTCCTGAAAAGGAAACCTTTCGGGGGATGTTTATAACATCCTGTCGGTTTTATCGTACCATAACAAGCAAACAAGGTTTGCAGGTTATTCGATCCATGTTTGGATTGAAGCAAGCATAGGTTCTAGGAATTATCGTTTTGATGTAATCATAATGGAGTATGATTTAATTCAAAACGAAATGATTCTTGTGTATAAAAAGGGTTAGTGGGAGTGCACTAACATGAATGTCCTGTAAAATAATGATAATATGTCATTTCTTGGAAATGAAATTCCCATAAAGCAATCGGTGAAAGCTTGGCTTTCATAAGAAATTCTCCGTAGAATTCTGGGGAGTAACAGCCTTTATTCAAGGAATAAAGATCTACTGGGATAGATTTGGAGTTGTTAACACTCTCTGGGAATTGTACATTTAAAATGTACTTGTATTGGTGTCTCATACGCTTCGAGCATATGGAGTCACAATCGGATCAATCCAAGTGATAGTCACTGGATTGAAGATTAAGAACATCTGTTAGTATCTGAGAGAACTAAAGATGTTGTCTTAAACTATGGAGTAGGAGAACTTGAAGTGACTAGGATCACTGCTGCAAGTTTCCAAACCGGACAATACTGCTGTACTATAAAGTTTGTATAACGGGACAGTAAGCTGGAAATATTCCGAGCAAGATAACTGTTGCCGAATTAACAACAAATGCGGATTATTGCTGCAGCTGAGGCAGCAATAGAAGCCATTTGGATCGATAATAAATCTAATTAGATTAGATTTAGTTCTGTTAGCGGCTGAGCAAGGTGTCAGCACAAGCTAAAGAATTAATGGTCTCATCAACGATCCAGATATATACTTCTATATCATCTGGTCGTTCGGATCATACATCGTGGCGATGTGATGATCGTGTAAATCGCGTCAGACGATAATTACGCAAATCCGCACACGAAAATCTTTTCTCAGCAATTTGAGCGAACCGTATATAGTTCGGGTGTTAGACACTCGAATGACTGGCTATGTGCCAAGTGGGAGATTGTTGGATAATATGACCCATAGCGTCACTATTTGTACATATCACGGAGTTGTTGTACAAATTAACTATGTGACAAGGAAATTGCACTCTCATCATTTGTGATTAGATCACCATAGATGTATAAATGAAGAGAGGTCCATATGATTAGTTCCTGGATTGAGATGATATGAGACAGTATCAATCCCCGAAGGATTAATCATTTAAATATCCCTAGCCGGAGTATTATCGAGACAGGACATCGATAATGCGGAATAGGCTAGTATTGCACTTGTGCGCGTTGTGAGGGCACAACGGCATAGTTCTCATATATTTAAGTATTGGATACTTATGCAAGTGGGATAGGAGGTTGTGTTTCACCGATGGTACGGGAAACAGCTTCGCTCTGGATAAACCCCTCGGAATCCCATTGGTATTATGGCTATGTGTCTATGGGAGGCCGAAATCAAGGTAGGTGTGTATAGTCTTAACCTGAGACTTGCATCGCTAATACTTACGATAATCGGTAGACTTTAGTCTTGGTGGTATAGGGCTTTAACCGGTTCTGCGTACGCCGCTTCTGGGTTTATCAGAGAGTCATAGTGTATTGGGTGTGATGTCGAGATGGAAGTATCACTTCAGTCATAGTGGAGATGATGTCACGCAGGATACGGTATTAGTGCTCTTAAGTGCTGGCCGGCCATCGGAATATTATGACAAGGTCATGTATATCCGATTATAGAGACTAGTTACCAGACATCCGACATGTACTTCGGACGGGGCAGACACTTATCCAGCCCCAGCCCTAGCACGTGACTATCCGATACTGGGCCGATATACACAATACTACGGTATACTACGCTTGATATAGATCTATATATTCCTGTAAGAATATTTCTGGAGAATTGGGTAGGCATGGCGCTTTGCTAGAAGCCAACCTTGTCTTGTAAATCGGTATAAACATAGTACGAGGTACTTACGTGTTCGGATAGTCCGACAACCGTATTTACTGCCAACATATCCGGAGATCTCATGGGTCGCTTCCTGAAGATTCACCGATGATGTATAACTCGCACTATAATTAATCTGGGATTAATTAGAATAGAGAGAAAATTAATCTGGGATTAATTGCGGAGATATTTTATCTGGGATAAAATATTAATTAAAGAGAGAGAATGATTAATTTGGAATTAATCGATAAAATAATATATTTGATATATTATTAGAAATTGGATTTCGACGCGGAATTGAAATTGGATTTTAATTCGGGCGAACGAATTAATTTAGAATTAATTCGTTATCGACGTAAATAGTGAATTCGCTAGGCGTAATCATTTAATTACGACGCAACGGAAAATTCGTTAATTTGGAATTAGCGAACCCGAGCCCGGGATTGTTTGTGAGCGCATTCACATTTCGAATTCGAGTGCGGCACGCAAGTCAAATCGTGCGTCATATCGCTAGTCGCATCAATCGTCAAATCACTTGTCACTTTGAGTGATATGACATGACATGTTGTCACTTTATTAAAGTGAATAGATGTGATGTGAATAGTGATGTGAAATGATGAAAAGCATTAATAGACTTTTGCTTTTTGACTTTTGATATATATGAAAATGATTTATATATTTGTTTTTGTTTTTTGGAAAATAAAATAAATATATAAACCAAAAATCATTTTCTCTCTCTCTCTCACCATTCACGATCTCTCATCTCCCTCTCTTTTCTTCTCCCTCTCCTTCACGGCTTCAAGCCGATTTTGCTTAAAATTTTCTGGTTTCACCGAATTTGTGAGAAGCAAAGGAAGAAGAGTAGTGCTAGCACACACATGGGTTATGTTATGGTGATAGGGAAACGAATTTGTGAGCTTGGATTTATTTTTGGAGCTTGAAGCTTTGAGCTTCCATGGAGTCATCAATGGCCGAATTTAGAAGGCATCAAAACAGCCCCAACCGAGCATCACAGCAGCTCAATGGAGTCCAAAACCGAGCTTGGAGGGAGGCAAAAACGCAACTTGTTCTTCCTAGCATCAAACCCATCAATGTGAGTATGTATTCCGCCTTACTCCTTTGTGTATTCATACGAATTTTATGCATGTTTGTGATCCTTGAGACTTGATTAAAACTCTACAAACTTATATGTGCGTCTCTATACTTCTATATGCTCATACACATTTCTTACTCATACCATTCCTTATAATTGCTTATTCTTATCTATATGCATATCTAGTTACACTTACTTCATTCTTCCACTCTCATCTTTATATATAACTATATACTTGTTTCATACATATACTATACACATTCTAGTACATAATTAATTCCGAACACTACTAAATCTTTTAGATATTAGAAGCACGAGTTACTTACCTGGCTAGGCGAACGCCGAACCTGGACCCGATCTTTCAAAACAAATCACAAACATGATCAGAACCGCTATTTGCGGAACTTTCAACTTATCTAAAACAACTACGGGTTTCCCCGAAACACCCGAATCATTTCTGATACTACGGTCTAAGCTTCATTACTCTAATACACGCTTACATGTTATTCTAAACTAGCTAGATGAGTCATATTTTCACTTTACGCGTTTGCGGTAAAACTTGCGGAAAAATTTCCACAAACGCTACGAAAGGGTCTCGAACCCTCCGAACAACCCCGAAATTGCTCAATTGTCATCGCAATATCATATCTATACTATCTTTATGATTACGGTCAACTACGCTCGATCGCGCGAGTAACTCTGTTTTATCGGAAACTCGCTAATTCTACCGGATCGATCAAATCTAATTCGTTTCTCCTCGGATTCTACCACATTTATCGTTTTAATATATTAAGACATATCCAATTCATTTCATGCTAATTCGCTAAACTACGGAACTATTAGAAACATCCGAATATAAAACTATAAACTTTAAAATGAAAAATTCTAAACGAAGAGTCGTACCGAAATTCCGAGGCCATATTCGGACTCCCATCGGCCATACGAACGCGTTGGTGGGATCGGAATTCCGATCGGAGATACTGTTCACATGGGTGCTACAGTACATGCGCCGCTTTCTTCCTTGTTTTGCGTGATTCCGGTCGCTGTTCCGTGGAACCGACTCTGCACACTCGTAGTACTCGTCGAGGGCTTCGATTTGACGGGTGGCACGGGCCGCGGTCGAAGCGACGATCCGGGATCGGGATAACCAAGGTCGCGCCCCTTTCTCTCACCCTGCCGCCGCTGCCGGCGTTTCAGTAGCTGACGCCGGCCACCCTCCTGTTTGTCGTCACCGGATGATTTGACTGCCACCGGTTTGCCGACCATACGCCAGCCGGATCGCCGCCGGCGTCTCTCCCCCTTCTCACGCGTACGTGCGATCTTTTCCTTTTTTTTTTATTCTGTATTATTTACTTTAAATATTAATAATAAACATAATAAATACAAAAAAAATATCCCACTTTCGAAAATGACTAAAATGCCCCTACTAGGAAGGGTATTTTCAGAAATCAGCCCATTCGAAGCCCTTCGCATGCGATTCTCGAAAGTATTCAACACAAAAGTTGTTCGTCTCGGAAAAAAGAGTCCGATAATCCAAGAATTGTCTCGATCGGAGTTCGTTCGCAAATTCTGTGGCCAAAACTGTAAACTTTACGCGTTTTACGAAAATCGCGTAACCGGCTTTTGATCCCACGTGTTTTTTGACGCGATGAAAATTCATAATCTATTATTCCAACTCATATAACATCACTTAAACTCTTATTCTTCATTATCATCGTGCTCCGAGTCTATAACTTCGTTCCGGAAACCTTCTAGAATAGTTTCGAAGATCTGGGATGTTACAATGATCCCAGTTAAGCGGAACCCATTGACTTTGGAAAGCTTCGTAATCAATGTCGATGGACAAGAAGTGATCTTGACTTTGGCCAACAAATCACAACTTGGACAAGACACCAATATGGAACAAAGCCTTGATGATTCAAACACATCCGCGACGGACAAAGGTCTTGGCTTTGGCCAACAACCAGTGCCAATCTTGGATCTTGAGTAAGAGTCACTCAATGGAAGAAAAGACTATTAATATATTGTGAGGATTTTTCGCGTAATTGGCAACCAATTAATTTTCTTTGTTAAGGTCTAATCATCATACACCCTTAAACATGCATTCTAAACACATAATAAGGCGCGTAAATAAATATAATAATGAAATACGGATGGATATTTAAACACATTATTCCTAGAACAAATCTCTCTATTTCCTCTCTCCCTCTAGCACAAGTATTACTTCTACCTGATTACATAACACTTCTAAAGAAACCTCATTTACATTTAGGGAATAGGTGAGAAGAGAAATCACAGAGTCAAGAGGTAATACGCTGGACACGCAGGTCCAATTTAATAAATTCTAAATTTATTACAACAATTCCAAAATTGCCCCACCCATCTAATATCCATCTGATATACATTATTCATACATCTCATCCATGTATTCACACAAGCATATTATCAATCAATCTAATCCAATTAATTAATCTGAATATTAATGACCATCCAATGTTCAAACAAACTATTTGATGTTGTGCGAGTCAAACTCGTTTTGCGAATAAGTACTCAAAGTAAGAATTCTTGAATTAAATTAAACTACAACATTAAATCCAATTTAAATTGTATTTAATACTAATTCATTTATTTAATTCCAAATTAAATAATTACACTTTTAAATGTGTTGGGATGTATGCTCTAGAGCTACATGTGATGTAAACAGTTTCATTTCCTTTTGAAATAAAAAGATGCATTATTCATTTATCAAATTGTTTGTTTAATTTTCGCATATTATATCTTCGTAAATACAGTAGATTACTTATGTACCTTCAGACTTAGTGTATGAGTGTCATACACTAGAGGATTCAAGTCTGAAATTAGTGATCTTAAATAGTCTATAGAGAGCAAACAAATTGGGTATTTTGTTTGCGGTTTATCTATAGCTGCGGTCCATTCTATATTTGTATGGCGATCTTAATCTGGATCGTCCATGTAGAGACATGAGAATGAAGGTACCTTGTATGATGCGTTCATATAGGACTGGACTCAGATAGAAGTGACATTCTTATAATATCCGTTAATCAAAGAAAGTCATTTCAATCTACTTGATGGTCATATATGGATTGATCTAAATCCTGAGTGTACTACGGACTCCTGCATGGCGGGTTGTGTCTTTTGATTTACAAAGGTGAGGTTGGTGTAGTAGTCCCAACCAATAACTACGTACTTTGGGGGCACATTTTGTTTTATAGCTAGAAACATTTTGCATAGACATGGAATTCATTCCTTCTTACGAGAAGTAGATGAGTATCTCTCTTAAGGGTTGATTCGATACTTGAACGATTTGAGCGCTCAAGTCTTTCTGTTACGAATAGAAAGATTAATATTCATAATAGTTATGAATAAATCATTCATTAGAGAATCAATGGTACTTAAGGTAAAAAATAATTAGAGGGGTATAACGGACATTATGACCCGGCTCTAATTACGAGATACTCATCAATTCGTATGCAATGACTATATCGGTGGACACCGACTTGGTTCGGCTTAATATTTCACCTTCAGCAATGAGAGTAGACCCGGCCGGCGGTTCGGTTCCGGTTCGGTTCGGTTTCTGGTTCCACACTTAAGTGGAACCGAAAACTCGAACCGAACCGGAACCGAACGGTTCGGTTCCGGTTCGGTTCGGTTCCTTTTTTTTTTAATTAATTAAAATAAAAAAAATGAGAGGAGTCAAAGCTTAAATAAAAAAAAATTATTAATTAAAAAAAATGAGATTAAATTATAAATAAAAAAAAAATTATTACATTAAAGAGCTTGAGCTTAAATTTTTTAAAATTTAAGTTGCCTACGTATCCTCCAAGGGTGAGAGGAATCGAAGCTCACGTAGTTCCATTACAAGTTTAAGACATATCCCCTTTGTAAATTATAATTTTACATTTATCAATCATCATTATCAGTTGATCCTTCGGCTCCGGGTCCGCAGCTTCCGCTTGCACTTGTTGCAGAAGCATTATCGAACAAATCTTCAAAATCATCGGGGGCATCCTTCTTGTTGTCTCAGATCAGCTCGAGTCCAATCATCCACACAAGCTGTTGCTTCAAGAGTGCTTGGATGTAATGAAGATCGCCTAGCTTCCAATATATTACCTCCCAAGCTGAAGGCTTGCTCAACCGCAACGGTGGAAATAGGTGCTGCCAATATCTCTTTAGCAATAATAGATAAAACAGGATATATATTTTGATGCCGGTTCCACCATTCAAGGATTTTAAAATTTTTACTGCATAAACTTTCATTAGAAAACTCAAAATTTGTAGATAAATAATTATCTAATTCAGGGTTATTAGTTGTTGTCGTATCCCTAGATTTTTTATTTCGTTGCAATAACCAACGATCCCCTGCGCTAAGTCTTGGTTGAATTACCGGTTCGCTACTACTAAATTGACCTATTGTTCCTAAGTTATATCTTACAATATAATCATTAAATAAAATAATTAAATCACTTCTTAAATTCGTCATTATGCTCGTAATATCAATGTTATCTAATATTCCTAAATAACCATAGTAAGCTTGTAAACCACCATTCAAACCTTCTAATTTAAATCTAGGATCAAAAACAGCAGCAATAAGATAAAGTAAAGGAATTTCTCTAAAATAATTCAACCATTTTACCTTCATAACAGTAATGGCTTCGAGCAAAACAATATCATTAGGGTTGTCACTGTCAACATGTTCATCGAGAGTGCCAACAATATTCAAACTCTCAAGAAGAAATAAATGTGCAGTGGGATAATAACACCCGCTAAAAACTAAAGTAGCATCATTAAAAACTCTTAAAATATCTAAAATTCTTTCACAAATATCCCATTGACTAGGATAAAGTGTGATATTTTGAACATGTTGAGAAAAAAAACTACATAATGCATCTTGTATTGAAGTGCTTGACATAAAAGAAAATAAGTAGAATTCCAACGTGTTGGAACATCTCTAGAAAATTTAATCGGTTTAATACCATTTATTTTACAAAACTTGGTCCATTCCCTCCTAACTTGAGAATATGACCAAATACAGTTAAGTGCCGTTTTAATAGGATCAAGGAAATGAGATAATAATTTTAGACCGTCTTGCACACATAAGTTTAGGACATGACATGTACAACGAATATGAAAAAATCGACCCCCTAAATTTGGTTGACATATTTCTTTTAAATCATTGATGGATGCAGACGAGAGTACAACTTCAGATTTTTAGTGGAATAACCCAAAGTTAATAATTCGGAATATTTAATTAAGAGCTTAATTAATAGTTCGAGATTATTGGAGCTCGGAACCGTAGGTCCATTTGATCCCCTTGCTAGCTCGATATACTGTAGCGGAGCTAATATAATTGGACAGTCCAATTATATACTCACAAAGAATAAATATTATTAATATGATTAATAATATTAATTACATCACACTTGAGACTATACATTAAAAGTTAATGTAAGGTATTAATAATTATATGATAATTATTAAATTAGAACATTAAATTATATATTATATAATTTAATCAGGGTAAGAATTATTTTGGAAACAAAAATCATAACCATGGTAGGATTCCTTATTGGATAAGGAATATGATTTGTTTGAGAAACAAAATCAAACTTAAATACCCTACCTTGGCCGAAATTCCTCCTTGATGAGGAATAAGATTTGTTTATTTCGGAAACAAAATCAAGTCAAAATAATAGGCCTTGGCCGAATTCCCTATGGTGTAAGGAATAAGATTTGTTTGTTTTGGAAACAAAATAAAATAAGAATTCCTTGCTCTGGCCAAAACTTATAGAGAGTATGAGACTAGTGGTTGATTTGTTTTATGAAACAAATTACCCAAAGTATAAAAGAAAAATTATAATTTTATTTTTCAGATTTAGTCTTTAGAAAACCCTAGCCTCCATCTCTTCTTCAAGCTCTCAAGCGTTGAGAAACATTATTGAAGAACCTGAAATTATTTCGATGTGTGATCCTAATCTCTAAACCGTTTAGAGATTAATTTGTGAGAGTAGCCCACACTACCCTCCATTTGTAATGAGACATAGCTCGGAAGACCTTGTGACATTGGAAAAACCCTTCTCCCCTTCATTATCATTCACGGCACTGAGGCAATGAATCTCTCACTGCCGCGCGCAATTCAGGGTTCCCGGGGCTCGTGTTTGTTTGGTTTTAATTCGGGTTTTTGGGAAACACTTTGGGGTAATTTTAGGGCTGTGTTAGGATTGATTTTAACTAAAAATCAGACCTGAATATTCACAGCAGTTCACGCAAAAACTGAACTGATTTGGGTGCTGTTCGCGCGTGTAGTGGGTGCAAAATAGTTCGCTATTTCACTACAGTTTAAGGGGCTGTTCGGGGACTGTTTCGGGGAAATTACGGGGCTGAAATCTTGTCCAAAACAGAAGCAAAATTTCAGTACACCACTGTTGTCATTTTGCCAAAGCAAGGGAGAGCAGAAAAATTTTTCAAGTTCGATCCGTGGGCCTAACCGCTTCTGCTGGGCGAGGGAAAGCTTTTCCTACAATTGGCATCAAGAGCGAGGTTGAAAAGTGCTCTTAACCCTTCACTTTTTCATTTAAAGTTTCTGTTTTAATATGTTTATATGAGTTATAAATATGATATGTCTGTTTAGATGAGTGGGCACATTATAAGCTCATGTGATGAATGGTTTTGATATTTCATGTGATGAATGGTTTTTGCATTGGTCGTAAATTTTTATGCCTCTTATTTTTGTAGTTGGTTTTGGTTTTGGGTTGTAAGGCCATAAGGCCATTGTTTATATTCATTGCAATTTTAATATCAATGTAAAATTTCAATTCTTTGTAATATGGAGCACCGAAGTCGCGAATGGAGCCAATACCACTTTGGAGCGGGATTTGAAGGCCAAGGAATGCCTTGGTGTATCTTATGTACTAATTAGATTAGTATAGGAAAAATAAGAGTCTGGTCAATGCAAAATATTTTTTATGTTATATGTATGTTTATTTCGAATTGTTTGAATAACATGTCATATAGCCTAGGGTGCCCACTCATGAATTTTACTTGCCATAACATGTCATAAATGCATTATCATAATAGACATAAAATTATGATTTTATGTAATTTAAAATGTTTAAGTTAGAATATGATATGCATTGAAATAATTAATTAGATTAATGGGATTTAATGTCTAAAACTTGAATTCTAATATATTGGACTTAATTGGTGTATAATAAATTCCATTGGTATATAGGATGGAAACCCGGATATAAATTCCACAGCTGATTCCGTATGGATGGAAATATGGTCTGCACTCGAGATATAATTCCACGTACCATTGGATTTTATGACACACTAAGATTTATTAAAATGTTTAATTAAAATTTTGACTATTTAGAATTCCATGATTTTAGACCTTTAAGTGCCTAGTATTTTAAAAGTTAAAATATTGTAGCTCACTTATACCACTATAATTAAATTAGTTTAATAGAGTAAAACTGTTAGTAGAGACTAATGAGATATTAGTGACACAATTTTAATACTTAAAATTGATTAGTTCACTTATGACAAACTAGTTTAAATAATTATGCTTTAGCCGCTATAAGTTTATCCACACTTGTTAGGATAAATATTAGATATTTTAGATAGAAACCGTAAGTTTAAAATAGTGAGTGGGAGAGAGATATACTACAGTACATCCCACGATCTCCGTTGTTAGTCCAAAAACGTGAGATTCAAAAGGTACCTCGAGACGGCTTTGTTTTTGTCCCCTTGGGTCAATATCAAGTTTGGGTTCCGAAAGGATAGGGATTCTAGATGTATCTTGTGAACTGACCTACCCTACAGCGGCATTTCACTCGTTTAGTTAAAGAATCCCGAAACGGCGGGTTACACTCACAAAGGAATAATTAATTGTTAACGAAATTCCTTGATCAAATGAAACGGTAGTTGTTTAATATAGGAATAAGAGTTATTCCCGCATATATTAAAATAACTGAGATTGTCTCAATCTATCATGCGAGTACTTGACCTATGATTACGCCCAAATATGACTTGCGGTTATCGCAGTACAGTTGGGGTGTCGATTCCTCAGAGAGATGGTTACATGAACTAATTTACTCAAACAAAAACGTTAACGGTAACTTAATAAATAAAACGATAAAAATTGGTAATTAAATTTTAAAATAAATAAAATAATGAACAGATATTAAAAGATAATGGCAGAGAGATATGACAATGCTTCGGGAATCCCTCTTGCATCAAATTCATATATTTAGTTATTGATTCCTTTTATTACACAATTGAGGGTTTCACATCCCAAACCAACAATCGGAAAATATTCAATTCTACACATATTCAAATTCTAAGGTAATTAATGATTATTTTCTCTATGTTAACAGCACATAAAAGTCATCGTTACGAGCTATCTAACGTCGACAATATACCCTCAGGCAATACTGCAGCAGAAGACCAACACGTAAAACAACTTTACCAGTCACAATTAAATTCACAAACCACACATAGAAGAAGCATGACTGGATCTATATGGGATTTGACAAAATATAATTTCTGGATTAATAAACCGAAAGATAATAGAAAACAATAAATATTAATTTTATTAAACGATAAAAGAGTTCGTAGGAATCAAAAAACACAAATAATAAAAATCCAACACAAGAGTTCATCCCTAGCTTTGCCTAGGGGATTAGTTCATCATAAAAGAAATAAAAATAGTCTGGGATTGGAGAGAATTGTTGTTCTGAATCATCACGACTCCGCGTCCCAGCTTCTGGATTCTGATTTCTTCTCTGAACTCTCAGCACTGCTCACTGCTCTTCGCGTTTTTCAATAATGCCCAGCCTCTCGGCTGCTTTTTATTTTTCTATAATGCGCAGCTTGCGCCTTCCTAAAATTCATGTTGCATGCTTCATTTATAATGAGCAAAAACAACCCTAATATTCACGCTGGCCCACTTGCTCTCTCTTTAAATCTTTGCTTCACTCACGCCACTTTCTCTTTCCCTTTCAAATTATAATTCTTCTTTTTAACTTGGCAACTTGGGCCCACCTTCAATTTCCTTCTTTGATTACAAAGTCTTGGTCAACAATAGTGGCTAAATTCTTCTTTATGTTCACAAAGTTACGGCCCCCACCTCTCTTCTTTTCTTTCAAATTCTTCACGCCCTTCTTGCTTAACATATGGCGCCGTGGCGCCATACTCCCTAGATTTTGTAAGGGATTGTGGCGCCGCGGCTTCCTCTTCGCGTTCTCGACTTCCCTGAACACTTGTAATTGTCCCAGGATCCATATGTTAATATTCCTACAAATAAAATCACTAAATTAGTGTAAATAATAAATATTTCTAAATTAATACAACGATAGAAATTATGTGATAAAATATAAAATATATAACTAAATACTTAACAATAAACCTAGATAAGTGATGTTTTAAAGTACATTTTCATGCACTTATCAACCTACCCTACGACGACACTTACTTGTGGGATGATAGATCTCCGTGGCATAGTAATTCTCTTAAGTTTCTTATTTATTATTCATGGTTCATGTATCATGTTTAATTTTATGCCAAAATTCTTTGATGATTTTAATATGAGATGAATGAATGTTAAATGCATGTTTATTTTATTTTCAGCCCTGGTTTCTCCAATTATTTCCATACTCTCAAATGATAAATTGACCGAAGAAAACTATGTTAACTGGAAAAGTAACATGAACGCTATCCTGGTCTATGAAGACCTTAAGTTTGTCCTGACGGAGGAGCGTCCACCCGAGCCGGCCAGAAATACTGGCCAAGCTGTGCGCGATGCCTACCAGAAATGGGTCGCAGCAAATGAGAACGCCTGCTGCTACTTGCTAGCAGGGATTTCTGAGGTTCTTGCTGCAAAGCATGAACCTATGGCTCTAGCATCTCAGATGGTGGAGTCATTGCAGGGCATGTTTGGGCACCTTTCGGAGCTTCAACGCCATGAGGCCATGGTCTCAGCGATGACTGCTAGGATGAAAGATGGGACATCAGTCCGAGAGCACCTCTTAAGGATGATGACTTATCTCAATACTGCTGAAACCCATAGAGATCGTATTGACAAGCATAGCCAGGTGACCATCATTATGGAAACTCTTCCGAAGAGTTTCCTGCAGTTTAAAAGCAACTATGTTATGAACAAGTTATCTTTTACTTTGACCCAACGTCTTAATGAGCTCACCCATTACGAGTCCATGCTTGTGGAACGTAGTAAGTCCAAGTGCAGAGGAAAATATTACCGAATCTTCTAAATCTGTAAAGATAAGACGAAAGGCACTGGAAAGGCTAATGGTAAGCCCAAGAAAAATAAGAACAAGAAAGGCTCCAAGGATACCAAGCCCAAAGGAAAATGTTTCCACTGTGACAAAAATGGGCATTGGAAAAGGAACTGTCCTAAATACCTTGCTGAGCTGAAGGAGAAAAATGAAGCATGTAAATATGATTTACTCGTTATTGAATCTCTATTCGTGGAGGATGATAAATTCGCTTGGATTATTGATTATGGGGCCACTAACCACGTTTGTTCTTCTTTAAAGCTACTTGATTCAAGGAGGGACCTTACTGAAGGTGATTACACCATGAGGGTCGGGACATGGGATGTTGTTTCAGCAAGAGCAGTGGGAGTTTCCAGTTTAAATTTTAATAATAATAGTTATTTAAATTTGAACAATGTGTTATTCATTCCTGGTTTCCGCAGGAATCTGATTTCTGTTTCTAGACTTATGGATGATGGTTATTAAATTTCTTTTAATAGCAATTCGGTTATTATTGGCAGAAATGGATTAACTATATGCACAGGAAACTCAGAAAATAACTTGTATGTGTTAAGACCGTTAACACATAACTCACTGCTCAACACTGAAATGTTTAAGGTTGAAAAACCTAAAATAAAACGGCAAAAGGTTTCTCACGATGACACATATCTATGGCATCCTAGACTTGGTCACATCAACCTTGACCAGATAAATAGATTGATAAAGAACGGAGCCTTAAACCAGTTAAAGCTCGGGACTTTACCAGTTTGTGAATCCTGTTTAGAAGGAAAAATGACCAAAAGACATTCTACTGGAAAAGGTATAAGAGCCAGTAAACCACTAGAGCTAATACATTCGGATGTTTGCGAACCGATGAATGTAAAAGCCCGAGGTGGTTATGAATACTTCGTCACATTCATTGATGATTATTCAAGATATGGGTATGTCTACCTAATGCTTCACAAATAAGATACTTTTGAAAAATTCAAGGAGTATCGTGCAGAGGTTGAGAACCAATTAGGTAAGACAATTAAAACTCCATGATCGGATTGTGGGGGGGAATACCTCGACAGAGACTTCAAGGAATTCTTAGTTGAGCATGGGATAATGTCACAACTCACAGCACCTGGAACACCACAACAAAATGGTGTTGTAGAAAGGAGAAATCGACCCTACTAGACATGATGAGATCTATGTTTAGTTATAGCTCACTACCTAGTTCATTATGGGGATATGCACTGCAAAACGCAATGTATATCCTTAATGTAGTTTCATCTAAGTTTGTTCCTAAGACTCCCTTAGAGTTGCTGAATGGTTGTAAAACTAGTTTACGACATTTCCGCATATAGGGGTGTCCAGCACATGTGCTGAAGAATAAGACTACAAAGCTGGAACCACGTTCTCAGGTATGCCTATTTGTAGGCTACCCGAAGGAGACTAGGGGCGGATTCTTCTACAGTCTTGATGATAACAAAGTATTTGTATCGAAAAATGATACATTTCTAGAGGAGGACTATATGAGGGAGTTCAAACCTCGTAGTAAAATGTTACTCGAGGAGTTACTTACTGGTTCGACCAGTGCGCCATCATCAACGAAAGTTGACAAATACATAGCACCTACGACATCTGATAGTCAGATGCATCCCAGTCAGAATGATCTACCACCTAGACGCAGTGGGAGGGTTGTACGACAACCTGATTACTACTTAGGGGTTGGAGAGGCCCAAGTTGTCGCCTTCAGCGATGTTATAGATGATCCATTGACCTACAGTATTGCGATGAATGATTCAGATAAAGAGGAATGGCTCAAAGCCATTAACCTAGAGATGGAGTCCATGTACTCCAACTCGGTCTGGGAACTTATAGACCAACCTGATGGGGTTAAACCCATAGGTTGCAAGTGGATCTACTAGAGGAATAGGGGATTAGATGGGAAGGTACAGACCTTCAAAGCTAGACTAGTGGCCAAGGGTTATACCCAGAAAGAGAGAGTTGACTATTAGGAAACTTTCTCGCCAGTAGCTATGCTTAAATCCATCCGCACTCTTCTATCCATTGCCGCATATTATGACTATGAAATTTGGAAAATGGATGTCAAGACTGCATTCTTGAATGGAAATCTTGATTAAAGTATCTATATGATACAACCAGAAGGGTTCATTGCCCAAGGTCAAGAGCAAAAAGTTTGCAAACTGCAAAGGTTCATTTATGGACTCAAGCAGGCATCTCGATCTCGGATTATAAGATTTGATACAACGATCAAGTCCTATAATTTTGAGCAGAATGTTGATGAGCCTTGTGTATACAATCGCGTCATTGATGGGAATGTGGTTTTTCTTGTTTTATATGTTGATGATATTTTACTCTTTGGGAATGATGTAAATATATTATTAGACGTAAAAACATGGCTAGCTGAGCAATTCCAAATGAAAGATTTGGGAGAGGCCATTTATGTTCTTGGGATCCAGATACTTCGGGATCGCAAGAAATAACTGTTAGCTATGTCTCAGACATCCTACATCGACAAGATCCTTATGTGATACAGAATTCCAAGAAAGGCAATTTGCCTTATCGGCATGGAATTCATTTGTCGAAGGAACAGTCTCCTATGGCACCTCAGGGAATTGAGGAAATGAGACATATCCCATATGCCTCAGCAGTTGGTAGTCTCATGTATGCTATATTATGCACGAGACCGGACATCTGTTTTACAGTGGGAGTAGTTAGTAGGTTTCAGTCAAACCCGGGATTGGATCACTGGGTGACTGTGAAACACATTCTCAAGTATCTTAAGAGAACGAGATATTATATGCTAGTATATTCCAGTGAGGATATGATCCTAAGGGGATATACAGACTCTGATTTTTAGATAGATGTTTATTCCAGGAAATCAACATCTGGATCAGTGTTCACCATAGGTGGTGGGGCTATTGTTTGGCGGAGCATAAAGTAATCTTGTACTGCTGACTCCACCATGGAGGCTGAATATGTAGCAGCTTGTGAAGCAGCTAAAGAAGCAGTCTCGCTCCGTAAATTCTTGGGAGATCTGGAAGTTGTTCCAGATATGGATAAACCACTCACCCTCTATTGCGATAATAGTGGAGCGATGGCAAACTCCAAAGAACCAAGAAGCCACAAGAGGGGAAAGGATACAGAGAGGAAATATCATCTCATCAGGGAGATAGTGCAAAGAGGGGACGTTACAGTCACAAAGATTACATCCGTAGAGAACCTTGCTTATCCGTTTACAAAGACATTGCTGGCTAAAGTGTTTGAGGGTCACCTAGATGGTCTATGATTACGTGACATGTCCCATTTGCTCTAGTGCAAGTGGGAGATTGTTGGGAAGTATACCCTGGAGCTACATGTGATGTAAACAGTTTCATGTCCTTTTCAAATAAAAAGATGCATTATTCATTTATCAAATTGTTTGTTTAATTTTCGCATATTATATCTTCGTAAATACCGTAGATTACTTATGTACCTTCAGACTTAGTGTATTAGTGTCATACACCAGAGGATTCAAGTCTGAAGTTATTGATCTTAAATAGTCCATAGAGAGCAAACAAACCGGATATTTTTTTTTGTGGTTTATCTATAGCTGCGGTCCATTCTATATTTGTATGGCGATCTTAATCTGGATCGTCCATGTAGCCTTGTATGATGCGATCATATAGGACTGGACCCAGATAGAAGTGACATTTTTATAATATCTATTAATCAAAGAAAGTCATTTCAATCTACTTGATGGTCATATATGGATTGATCTTAATCATGAGTGTACTACGGACTCCTGCATGGCGGGTTGTGTCTTTTGATTTACAAAGGTGAGGTTGGTGTAGCAGTCCCAACCAATAACTACGTACTTTGGGGGCACAGTTTGTTTTATAGTTGGGAACGTTTTGCATAGACATGGAATTCAATCATGCTTACGAGAAGTAGATGAGTATCTCACTTAAGGGTTGATTCGGTACTTGAACGTTATGAGTGCTCAAGTCTTTCTGTTACGAATAGAAAGATTAATATTCATAATAGTTATGAATAAATCATTCATTAGAGAATCAATGGTACTTAAGGTAAAAAAAAGGGTATAACTGACATTATGACCCAGCTCTAGTTATGAGATACTTGTGAAGGATCAATTCGTATGCAATGAATATATCGGTGGACACCGACTTGGTTCGGCTTAATATTTCATCTACGGCAACGAGAGTGCAACTTCGAATTTTTAGTGGAATAACCCAGAGTTAATAATTCAGAATATTTAATTAAGAGCTTAATTAATATTTCGAGATTATTGGAGCTCGGAACCGTAGGTCCACTTGGTCCCCTTGCTAGCTCGATATACTTTAGCGGAGCTAATATTATTGGACAGTTCAATTATATACTCAAAAAGAATAAATATTATTAATATGATTAATAATATTAATTACATCACACTTGAGACTATGCATTAAAAGTTAATGTAAGATTTTAATAATTATATGATAATTATTAAATTAGAACATTAAATTATATATGATATAATTTAATAAGGCTAAGAATTATTTTGGAAACAAAAATCATAATCATGGTAGGATTCCTTATTAGATAAGGAATAGGATTTGTTTGAGAAACAAAATCAAACTTAAATACCCTACATTGGCCGAAATTCCTCATTGATATGGAATAGGATTTGTTTATTTTGAAAACAAAATCAAGTCAAAATAATAGGCCTTGGCCGAATTCCCTATGGTGTAAGGAATAGGAATTGTTTGTTTTGGAAAAAAAAAATCAAATAAGAATTCCTTGCCCTGGCCGAAACTTATAGAGTGTGGGAGACTAGTGGTTGATTTGTTTTATGAAACAAATTACCCAAAGTATAAAAGAAAAATTATAATTTTATTTTTCAAATTTAGTCTTTGGAAAACCCTAGCCTCTATCTCTTCTTCAAGCTCTCAAGAGTTGAGAAACATTATTGAAGAACCTGAAATTATTTCGGTGTGTGATCCTAATCTCTAAACCGTTTAGAGATTAATTTATGAGCGTAGCCCACACTACCCTCCGTTTGTAATGAGACATAGATCGGAAGACCTTGTGACATTGGAAAAACCCTTCTCCCCTTCATTATCATTGATGACAGTGAGGTAGTGAATTCTTCACTGCCGCGCGCAATTCATGGTTCTCGGGGCTCGGTTTTTATTTGGTTTTAATTTGGGTTTTTGGGAAACACTTTGGGGTAATTTGAAGGCTGTGTTAGGATTGATTTTTACTAAAAAATCCGACCTGAATATTCACTGTAGTTCACGCAAAAACTGAACTGATTTGGGTGTTGTTCGCGTGTGTAACGGGTGCAAAACATTCCGCTATTTCACTGCAGTTCAAGGGACTGTTCGGGGACTATTTCAGGGACATTCCGTGGCTGAAATCTTGTCCAAAACAAAAGCAAAATTTCAGTACACCCACTGGTGTCATTCGGCCAAAGCAAGGGAGAGCAGAAAATTTTTTCAAGTTCGATCCGTGGGCCTAAACGCTTCCGCTGCGCGAGGGAAAGCGTTTCCTACAAAATGCGCCTTTACGACTTATATTCCAAATCTAATCTAAACGGGTCTCAAAGTCCAATTAGTATCCAATACTATTCAATAAAGTCCAATAGGCTTTCAATTAATTTCTTAAGGAATGGGCTTCGGTCAATATGGTCAAACCCAAATACCAAGGCCCATTTAAGGAATCCCCCTTATTTGCCAAGAAACCAATTTAGGCTCATTAGGCCTAATTAAACTTTAAAGGACCAATAGTCACATTTGGACTTTATGGATATGATTTTGGGCCCAATTGGATCCAACCAATTAACCTAAACCATACTTGCCCAACCAAGCCCATTAAGCCCAAATTCAACTTTACAAGCCCAATTCCAAATTTGGCCCAATTAATTAAATTCCAAATCTTATAATCTAATTAACTCAAATTGTGTAGCTATGATTAATTAACCAAATTGACATATCCAAAACACCAATTTACATAATTAATCATGCTATTCATCATCAACACATGTCCAACATCATTAAATCAAAAATCAACATCTTTCCATGCTTACTAGGTCACGGCAATCATAGGGTTTTATTGTCTGATTCCGAATTCAATCCAATTAAATCCTAAATCAACATTTCCCAAGTGTTTCAAGCTCATCCAATGATTCAAAAAAAAAATCACCATGACATTAGGGAGCCAACACCATTCGGCAAAGCCAATGGATTTGGGGAAAATCAATCCAATTTAATTTTCACAAAATTGATTACGCACAACTCAAAGTTAACATAATATAAGCATATTCCAACAAACAATTTCATCAAAACATGCTCAAATCCAATTTAGCCAAATTAGAGTTAAGAACCCTAATTTCCAATTTCATGCTTAATCAAGGCTCTGATAATATTGTTGGGTTTGCTAGGTGTGCAAAGAACTAATTAAGTCATGAAATGTGCAAATACAACAAAGTTAAAGTTGCGGAAATACTCACTTTGATCGGATTTGCGATGCGTCGAACAACAAAAATTCCTCCTCAATGGAAGCATTCGGCTAAGCTCTACTTTGTTGTCCAAGTTGAATCTCCAAGCTCCAAGCTTTCAAAAAGGAATTCCATGCTTAAAGGTGTGTTTACCTATCACCTTTGTATGCCCTCTTTGGTGTGCTAGCACTAGGAAATTTTGCCACAAAATTTCCCTTTGCTTTTCCTTGCTCACGACAATGAAGAAAAATTTTTGGGAGAGAAAATGGCCCTTGGCTGAAACTAGAAGAGAGAAAAGAAGGAAGATGATGTTATATTTTTGTGTAATGAGAATTGTGTATCTAATACACATTTTGAAAGTCAAAACACCAATATAATAAAATATTGATAAGTGTCTTTCAAGCCATCAAATGTTTTTCCATCAACTATTCACATCAACCAACTACATCCATCACTCAATGAATAGTGACTAGATGTCAATCATCAAAATGGTGATGAGACTTATGTGACGCGTGATGTGACTTGTGGGCCCTACTCGATTCAAAATGCGAGCGGCCCCTCAAACACTCCCGGACTCAGGTTCGTTAATTCCGAATTAACGAATTTTCCATTGCGACGTAATTAAATCAAATTTAATTAAATAATTATGGCAAGCAAAATTACTATTCACGTTGGTAACAAATTAATTCTAAATTAACACGTTTGCCCGAATTAAAATCCGACTTTAATTCCGCGTCGAAATCCAATTTCGTTTAATATATCGAATATATTATTTTATCGATTAATTCCAAATTAATCGTTCTCTCTCTTTAAATAATATTTTATCCTAGATAAAATATCTCCGTAATTAATCCCATATTAATTTTCTCTTTCATCCAATTAATCTCAGTTTAATAAAGTGCGAGTCATAAGTCATCGGTGAATCTTCGGGAAGTGACCCATGAGATCCCGGAAATGTTGGCAGTAAATCCGGTCGTCGGACTATTGAACACTGATCGGTGCGTAATCACAAGTGTATAACACAAGCGCACGTATCGTTCAAGTAGTATAAAAAGTACCGATCCCACGAGGACTTAATACCTAACCTATTATTTTTATTAGGCTAAATGATTACTAGTATCTAACAGATTGATTGTTTTTAAATTGGAATGGTGACTTACAAATTAAATTAAATACATGTAAATAAAAATTGCGTTAACGTAGATTAATCAAAATTCAATTTTATAAAACTATCCAGGGTTGTGATTTATTCCAATATTATTTAAAGATGAAGTGGTTATCTTATAGTTGGGTAATATATTGATTTACTAACTTGGAACACTAAATTATGTAAAAACCTCTTCCGATGGTCAATTACAGATACCCAGTATAACCCAATTGAACCATATGTCTATGTCAACCAAATTACCTGGATTCATTAAGTTTAAGTTCCAATTATGGCTACCCCCGCCCGACAGGTATATTCCTATCCTGTAAGGAAATCTATTAAAGGGTTATCTATCCTCAAGGAAGATCGTGGGGTATTGAGTCTAAGGTCTTAAACCTAAAATCCCTATGTCTAGTTCATTTTAAGTTTACCTAATCAATTTTATTAGTGGCCAGTTAATAAAAAGCATTAAGATTAAGACTCAATAAATAAATCTTTATATTACCCAAACTATGATCTCACCCCTTATAAACCAGTGATATTGAAATTCATCACAACCCCAGATAATGGACTTAGTTACGACACATATCTAAGGCTAGTAAAAACTTTAATAAAATAAAGGATATAAAGTAAATGCTGAAAATTTAAATAAAGTAAATGCTGGAAATTAAAAGTACAATAAAAGAAAATGCTAGGGTTAGAGGATCCACTTTTAATATTTCAAAATTAGAAATCTCCCTTATTCTCAATGTTTACTGATTTTTCTGATTTTTTTTTTCTTTTTCTGATTTTATTTTTTTATTTATATACAATATCTTCCATCTATGTAGCGAGCTTTGGGCCAGTGACTCCCAAACCAGTTGGCTTTAGGGCACTAGGTGTTAAGACACCCCTACGGACTTAATTACTCAGACTTCAGATATATATATATTTTTGTAACATCTTCGATCCATGTAGCGAGCTTTGGGCCAGTGACTCCCAAACCAGTTGGCTTTAGGGCACTAGGTGTTAAAACACCCCTACGGACTCAATAACTCGGATCTCATACATTTTTTTTTTTCACATTTTTTTTCCTTTTTTTTTACTCCATTGTCATTTGTAGATGCTTCCTCCAATTAAACTAGAGCACTGAATATTACAAACTTTTCAATTACAGCTCATGTCTGTATGTTACTATGCATGTTGATAATACCTGCCAACTGAGCATATGAAGATCCATTTTAGTCAGTTTTAAGGAGAATTCACAAATTAAATAATTTAAAAGGAAATAAATGAAAATTAACTTGTTTCGAAAATAGTTTTGAGGTATGTATCAAGAGTGGAATCTCCTTACACAAATATCTCTCACCAATTTCTCCTGATTAATCAAATTAAAAAAACACAAAAAAACAATTTTTTTTTTGATTTTTTTTAAAATTTGTCAATTTTTTTTTGTATTTTTCGAAAAATTTTGTACTAAAAATAAAAACAATATACTAATTAACTATTCCCCTCCCCCAAACCTAAATGAGACATTGTCCCCAATGTCTTAAAAAGTAGAAGAAGAGTTTAGAAGATAGTACCTGTTTAGCTGAAACACAGAAAACTAAAGGTTGAGATCCAGATTTATCTTACACTTCTTACCACGATCGTCATCGGTCAATTTGATCTTGGAAATGATAGGGTCAATTTGTGGTTCAAAGGCTAAGATTTGATCAAGTAAATCTGGAGCAGTTCTGGCAGTGAAGAGGAGTTCTTTCATAGGTTTTGTCACGAACCCATTTCTCCGGGCATCATCAAGAAACACACAAAGAAAATCATAAAATCCCTCAACGTTAAACAGCCCAATCGGTTTCAAGTGTATGTTCAAGTTCGCCCAAGACAGCACTATAAAAATTTCCTCCAATGTGCCCAAGCCTCCTGGCAAAGCAATAAAAACATCTGCACGGTTAATCATTTCCACCAGTCGCTCTGACATGCTTGGCACAATCAGTTCCTCTCCATTTGATGGTCCTATCAAATTTGCCTCCGCCAAAGGTTTTAGGATGATTCCCAAAACTGGACCGCCTCCTTCCTGTACGGCCTTCGAAATGATCCCCATTAGTCCAAGACTGCCTCCACCGTATATCAAGTGCATATTCTTCTCAGCTATGACTCGACCCAATTCCTGTAGTGTGGCTTAGTACCAACACTAGTGCCGCAAAACACACAGATGTTTTCAACTCGTCTTCTTGAAGTGGCTTCCATGTTTTACTTTGGATTTCTTCAAAAGTGCAATGATGAGTTGAATTTATAACACCTGAAAAAGGTGAGTAAAATAATAGCACTAGTACCTGCCAAATGACAATTATTAGTCAATAGTCAATTAAATCGTGATAGATAAAAAATGTATGGATCTTGTCGGAGAAAATAAGAGAAAACAACAAAATAAATCACAATTATTAGGAAAAGACAAAGAGATATAATATGTATAAGAAAAGTAACAGCTTGATTGACGTCTATGCGTCAGGGACAAGCTTCCCATCCAATTTTCTTATAAATTGGAAAACAAGGTCTTTTTGAGTCAGATTCCCTAGACTTAGCTGTTGTCTTTCTATTAGGAATTGTGTATGTAATTTGCGAATAGCTATATGAACATATCCACTGGGATGCGTCTCAAGAGTCAAAGATAGATCATCTAAATACTCCTTACTCAAGCCATCCCTAATGAATTTAATTTTGTCTTCACGATTATCAGACACCATTCCTAAAGAACGACAGTGAGTATTGCAATTCCAACGTTCACATTTGAAACAAACACCCATTTGCTTAGCTCTATATTTCTTTGCATAGGTGCTTCTTCCAAAACCAAGCAAAAATGAAGTACGAGAATCAGAATACTCACCTGCCAATTGGACTCGTGCTTCGATTACCCAACGAATATCAGTAGGAATACCTTTCATCTTTAGTAGTCTCATCCGTTCCAAGCGAGCTTTGTAAACTTTCATAAGAGATTTTTGAGGTAGAGTAGGAAATTGCTTGTGAAGATTTGCGAGAGCTTCTTCCATCTGCAAAACTAAACACACAAAATTAAATCACACAAAATCATAATATATACACAAATTGCATGAGTTGCCTCCCTGCTAGCGCTAAGTTTAACGTCATCAGCTAGACATTGCTACTCGAACATTATGTTGGATCTCTAAGTGTGACACTTTTTTTTTGTCGCTCTAACGGTTCTCCCCAATAATACTTAACACGCTTACTGTTAACCTTGAATGTGTTGTTGGTATTGGGATCCAGTAACTCAACGGCTCCATGTGGTAAAACCTGAGTGATGACAAATGGACCTGACCACATTGATTTTAATTTTCCAGGGAACAACTTCAGCCTTGAGTTATACAATAACACCTGCTGTCTTGGTTCCAACTGTCTGTGCACTATTTTTCGGTCATGCCATCTCTTGGTCTTTTCTTTGTACAGTCTGGCATTCTCATAAGTCTGCAAGCGAAATTCCTCTAATTCATTGAGTTGGTGAAGTCTTTTCTCTCCTGCAGCTTGTGGATCAAAATTCAACTTCTTAAGTGCCCAATACTCATTATGTTCAAGCTCAACTGGCAGATGGCATGCTTTACCAAACACCAATCGATATGGGTACATACCAATGGGTGTCTTGTAAGCTGTACGGTAGGCCCATAATGCATCGTCCAGTTTTGTAGACCAGTCCCTCCTTGTTGATCCAACGGTTCTTTCCAAGATTCTTTTGATTTCTCTGTTTGAAACTTCAACCTGTCCATTTGACCATGGATGGTAGGCTGTGGCAACCTTGTGAGTAACTCCGTATTTGGATAGAAGTGCATCAAAGTATTTGCTGCAGAAATGAGAGCCACCATCGTTGATGATTGCACGAGGTGTACCGAACCGAGTGAAAATGTTCTTTTTCAGGAATTTGATCACTACTTTTGAATCATTGGATGGCAGTGCAATTGCTTCGACCTATTTGGAGACGTAGTCTACAGCAACCAAGATGTACAGGTTTCCGAATGATAGAACAAAGGGTCCCATGAAATCAATACCCCACACATCGAATATCTCCACTTCTAGAATGTTTTGCAATGGTCCTTCATTTCTTCTCGAAATATTCCCCATTCTCTGGCACATTTCACATTGAAAAGCAAAAAGATAAGCATCTTTAAAAAGTGTGGGCCAGAACAAACCTGATTGAAGGACTTGCTGCAGTTTTGTTTCCGCTGAAGTGTCCGCCATATGGTGATGAATGACAGTGCTGCAAAATACTGCTAACCTCCTCATGTGGAACACACCGTCTCAATAATTAATCAGCACACCGTTTGAACAGGTACGACTCGTCCCAGATATAGTGCTTGAATTCTTTGAAGAATTTCTTCTATTGCTGAGTTGTCCATTCCAACGGCCATTTTCCTGATACAATGTAGTTGGCATAGTCAGCATACCAAGGGGTATCTTGTTGTTTCATGGCAAATAGCTGTTCATCTGGAAAAGTTTCTTTGATTGACAGTTCTTTGCCAGCTGTTTCTCCATTCTCGATCCTCGATAAGTGATCTGCCACCTGGTTCTCTGTTCCTTTCCTGTCTCGAATCTCCACGTCAAATTCTTGCAGAAGAAGTATCCAACGGATCAATCTGGGTTTGGCATCTTTCTTCGCGATCAGATATTTGATTGCTGAATGATCTGTGTAGACCACCACTTTGGGACCCAACAGATAAGAGCGATATTTGTCAAAAGCGAACACAACTGCAAGTAACTCCTTTTCAGTGGTTATGTAATTGAGTTGAGCTTCATTCAGAGTTCTACTGGAGTAGTAAATTGTGTGGAAAATATTTGCTTTGCGTTGTCCCAAAACTGCACCTACAGCAAAATCACTAGCATCACACATCACTTCAAATGGAAGGTTCCAATCTGGTACTAAAATGATGGGGGCAGAAAACAGCTTCTGTTTCAAGATCTCGAAGGCCTCCTGGCATTCTTTGGTGAAGTTGAAAGGCACACCCTTTTCCAGAAGATTGCAAAGAGGTTTTGCAATTTTGGAAAAGTCTTTGATAAATCTCCTGTAAAAACCTGCATGTCCGAGAAAACTCCGAATGCCTTTGACAGATGTTGGTGGAGGTAGTTTTTCAATTGTCTTGATCTTTGCTTTGTCTACCTCGATCCACTTTTGTGAGATCCGGTGTCCAATAACAATGCCTTCCTGCACCATAAAGTGGCATTTCTCCCAGTTGAGTACCAGGTTCATATCTTCACACCTTTGTAATACCTGTTCAAGATTTTGCAAGCAATGGTCAAATGAATCTCCAAACACAGAAAAGTCATCCATGAAAACCTCCATACTCTGCTCCAACATATCTGAGAAGATAGCCATCATGCAACACTGAAATGTGGCAGGGGCGTTACATAGTCCAAATGGCATCCTGCGAAAAGCAAAAGTACCATAAGGACATGTAAATGTGGTTTTCTCCTGATCTTCTGGGGCAATGGCAATCTGATTGTAACCTGAATATCCGTCAAGAAAGCAATAAAACTCATATCCCGCCAGTCTGTCCAGCATCTGATCAATGAATGGTAGCGGAAAATGGTCTTTTCTCGTGGCTTTGTTCAGCTTCCGGTAGTCCATGCATACTCTCCATCCAGTTACTGTTCTTGTCGGAATTAACTCGTTCTTTTCATTGGTGATCACAGTAATTCCTCCTTTCTTTGGCATGCATTGCATCGGACTCACCCAACTGCTGTCTGAAATGGGGTAAATGATTCCAGCATCCAACCATTTGATAATTTCTTTCTTCAGGACTTCTTTCATGATTGGATTGAGTCTCTGTTGATGCTCCACTGTGGGTTTGTACTCATCGTTCATCAGTATTTTGTGCATACAAAATGATGGACTAATGCCTCGAATGTCTGCTATAGTCCAACCAATGGCTTTCTTGTGCTCTCGTAATACTCTCAGTAACTTTTCTTCATGTTCCAATGTTAGGGACGAAGAAATTATAACATGTAATTCAGAAGAGTTTCCAAGAAATGCATACCTGAGGTGACTCGGGAGTAACTTCAGCTCCAGCTGTGGTGGTTCTTCAATTGAGGGCTTGATTCGCTCATTTTTCGGGAGTTCAAGACTTTCCACTGGTGGTTTTGACTTGAAATAAGATGGCTTGTCAAGAGAGTTGATACATTCAAGAATTTCAGCATCAAACTCACTATCAGTCATATTGGTGATGCAAGCTTCAAGCTTGTCCGTGGGAATTGTATCAGTATCCTGGATGATACTATCAACAACATCAATTCTGAAACATTCTTCCTCTTTTTCATCGCTCGGGAATTTCATGGCTTTGAAAACATTAAAGGTAACGTCTTGGTCCTGAACTTTCATGGTCAGTTCTCATTTTTGTACATCAATGACAGTTCTCCCTGTAGCCAAGAATGGTCTCCCAAGAATGATAAGAACATCTTTATCTTCTTCCATATCAAGGATAATGAAATCAGCTGGGAGAATGAGTTTGTCAACTTTCAACAACACATCTTCAACCACTCCTCTCGGAAATGCGAGCGTCCGATCGGCAAGTTGCAAAGAGACTGAGGTAGGCATTGCTTCTCCAATTTGCAGTTTCCTGTAAATAAAAAAGGCATCAAGTTAACACTAGCACCTAAATCACATAAAGCCTTACCGATATAATGTTCTCCAATGGTGTACGGGACTGTGAAACTGCCAGGATCTTTCAACTTCGGGGGAAGTTTCATATGAATGATGGCACTGCAATCTTCCGTCAATGATACTGTCTCGTAGTCTTCTAATCTCTATTTTCGTGAAAGAATGTCTTTCATGAATTTTACATAGGTGGGCATTTCCTCCAAGGCTTCTGCGAATGGAATGTTGATGTGCAGCTTTTTGAACACCTCCAGGAATCGAGCAAACTGCTTATCCAGTTTGTTTTTCTGAAGACGCTGAGGAAAATGTGGAGGTGGAGTGATCTGTTCTTTTTCCTTTGCTTATTTTTCCTCCATCTGCTGCTCTACTTCTTTTGGAATTTCTTCTTTGGAAGCCTTGATTCCAACATCTTTGTTGATTTCAGTACCGCTTTTCAAGGTGATGGCTTGACATTGCTCCTTCACTCGGTTCCTTGGATTTGGTTCTGTGTTGTTTGGAAGGTTTCCTGGCGGTCTGTAACTCTGAGAGTTGGCTAGTTGTCCCATTTGATTTTCTAGTGCTTTAATAGATGCTGAATGGCTTTGATTCAATGCTACTTGATTTTGAACTATAGCTGCTAAAGCATCATATTTTACTTCTTGCTTCTTCAACTGGGCCAGCACTTCCTGGTTCTTTTTCCTGCTCCTAGAGTTGTTGTTGGAATCCTGGTGGTGGGTTGTTCCTTTGCCCTGAATTATTGCTCCATGAAAAATTAAAATGATTCCTCCACCCTGGGTTGTAGGTGTTGGAATATGGATTGTTCCCCTGTCTGTTGAAATTATTGACATAGTTCACCGTCTCTTCTTGTTGAACTGGTTCTAATACTCCTCCAAATGATGAACTTGTGGATCCGGTAATGTTCACAACTTGCGTGCTGAGCATTTCCAGACATTTACATATCTGATCTAACCTGGTATTCACTGCTGTGTTGGCTCAAACTTCATAAATTCCTGCAATTCTTTGAATCATGCTCCTTTCGGTTGGCTATAAAGAATTATTGTTGTCCATTTCTTCAATTAAGTCCCAGGCCTGATCTTCTCCTTTTCCCATTAGTGCTCCTCTAGCAGTAGCATCAATTGTGGTTCTTATTATTCCAGAAAGTCCATTTTCAAAGGTTTGGACTTGTAGCCACTTTGCAATTTCATGGTGAGGAAATTTTTGAAGTAAATCCTTGAATCTCTCCCAAGCCTCGCAGAGGGATTCTGAATCTTGCTGCACGAAGGATGTGATGTCATTCCTCAACTTTGCAGTTCTGGCTGGTGGAAAGTATTTTGCAAGGAATTTGGTGGCTAGAGTGTTCCAAGTTGTGATGGAACCTGCTGGTAGTGAATGTAGCCAAGCTTTTGCTCTGTCTTTCAAGGAAAATGGGAAAACTCACAGTTTCATAGCTTTTTCAGCTCCTCAGTTGTAATTGAAAGTGCCGCAAACTTCCAGGAAGTTGCTGATGTGGGCATTAGGATCTTCAGTTGTATTCCCCCCAAACTGAACTGATTGTTGAATCATCTGAATGCAAGTTTTGATGTCGCCCGTATTTTCTGGTAAGAGAGGAAGTACAATACAGGAATGAGGCCATCTACCACCGGAATGGTTCTGTCTCGAATGGGAATTGGTGGTGCAACCCTCCAAAGGTTCAGGTTCTATGATAACAATCACTTATTGGTCTTCTCGCCTTTTCCTTCTCAACTGTCTAATAGTTCTCTCAATCTCTGGGTCAAGCGGTCAGATTTCAAAGCTCATGGCTCGTCTCATTAAGTGTCTGAGAACCTGAAACACAAGAAAACGAAAACAATAAGTAAAAAGAAAAATTAGATACAAGTAACGAATCTAACCCGTGAACTAATAGTAAAAGATAAATAAGTCCCCGGCAACGGTGCCAAAAACTTGACCGGTACGTAATCACACGCGTATAACGTAAGCGCACATATCGTTTAAGTAGTATAAAAAGTATCGATCCCACGAGGACTTAATACCTAACCTATTAATTTTTATTAGGCCAAATGATTACTAGTATCTAACAGATTGATTGTTTTTAAATTGGAATGGTGACTTACAAATTAACTTAAAAACATGTAAATAAAAATTGCGTGAACGTAGATTAATGAAAATTCAATTTTATAAAACTATTCATGGTTGTGATTTATTCCAATATTATTTAAAGATGAAGTGGTTATCTTATAGTTGGGTAATATATTGATTAACTAACCTGGAACACTAAATTATGTAAAAGCATCTTCCGATGGTCAGTTCCAGATACCCAATATAACCCAATTGAACCATATGTCTATGTCAACCAAATTACCTGGATTCATTAAGTTTAAGTTCCAATTATGGCTACCCCCGCCCGACAGGTATATTCTTATCCTGTAAGGAAATCTATTAAATGGTTATCTATCCTCAAGAAAGATCGTGGGTCTTAAACCTAAAATCCCTATGTCTAGTTCATTTTAAGTTTACCTAATCAATTTTATTAGTGGCCAGTTAATAAAAAGCATTAAGATTAAGGCTCAATAAATAAATCTTTATATTACCCAAACTATAATCTACCCCTTATAAACCAGTGATAATGAAATTCATCACAACCCCAGATAACGGACTTAGCTACGACACATATCTAAGGCTAGTAAAAACTTTAATAAAATAAAAGACATAAAGTAAATGCTGAAAATTTAAATAAAGTAAATGCTGGAAATTAAAAGTACAATAAAAGAAAATGCTAGGGTTAGAGGATCCACTTTTAATATTTCAAAATTAGAAATCTCCCTTATTCTCAATGTTTACTGATTAATTAACCAGACCATAAAGGCGGTAATTTCATTTTTCCAAAGTCCAACTGACCATATAGGTGGTAATATAATCATATAAACCAGCCATATAGGCAGTAACAAGGTTAGCACATAAACCGACCATATAGGCGGAAACTAAGTTCAAACATATAAAACCAGCAATATAGGCGGTAAATAAGGTTGTCACCTAAACTGGCCATATAGACGGAAACTAATTAATCCAAATTTTAATTAAAATAAGGGAGATTAATCTAATTTATCATATTAAAAGTCTTACCTCTTAACCCTAGCAGAATAAGATTACCTCCTCATGCTGTAAAAGAAAACACACAAAATTTTATTAAACAAATTAAAAGAAAATACAAGAAAACTTAAATAATATACAAGACACTTTCCTTTAGATTTTCATGGAGAAACTCCTCCAAATAAAGCTTGAAAAAATTACAAAGTTAAGCTTGGTATTTATAGGAAAATCTAAAGGCTTCCACCAATTTCTCCACAAATTGCTCCACCAATAGCTCCACCAAACATGGCACCAAACATGGCATCAAACATGGCACCAAACATGACACCAAACATGGCACCAAACATGGAAGCATTTAAATCTTCCAAACGTCAGAATTCGGAAATATTTAAATCTTCAATGTTGTAGATCTTTGTGTCATCTTTAGTTTGCAACTTGAATCAGCTCAATCGGATATCAAATGAAAACGTTATGGCCCAAATACTAAACATGCGCAAAACTGTAATTTCGTACTGCATTTCGTGATGCGTATAGTAAAATTTCGTTTTTGACATTTTTTTCCTCTGAATTTCAACATTTTAGCTCCGAGTTGATTCTATTAAGTCTCAATATTATTTTTTCTGTAAAATAAATAAAAACACATCAAAACGTTTATCAAACTCGAGAAACTATATAAAATATTAGGTAAAAGGGGTGGTAAATATTGATATATTTTCCGCTCATCAAACACGTACGTACCTAGTACTACGTTTTTACTGATTTACAAGACAAGGTTGGCTTCTAGCAAAGCACCATGCCTACCCAATTCTCTAAAAATATTCTTAAAGGAATATACGATCTATGTCAGGCTTAGTATACGTAGTATATGTGTATATCGATCCAGTATCGTATGTCACGTGCTAGTCTTGGGGCTAGGAATGTGTCTGCCCCATACGAAGCACATGTCGGATATCTGGAAACTAGTCTCTATAATCGGATAACTATAACCTTGTCATATTATCTCGATAGCTATAGTATATAAGAGCACTAGTTCCGTATCCTAGGTGATCACCATCTCAATATGTCTGAAGTGATACTTCTATCTCGACATCACACCCAATACACTACGATTCTCAATATAACCAGAAGAGACGTACACAGAACCGGTTAAAGCCCTGGACGACCAAAACCAAAGTATACCGATTGTCGGAAGTACTAGCGGTGCAAGTCTCAGGTTAAAACCAAATACACCTACCTTGAAGCGGACTCCCATAGACACACATACATACTATCAATGGGATTCCGCGGGGTCTATCCAGAGAGAAGCTGTTTTCCGTACCATCGGTAAAACACAACCTCCTATCGCACTTGCATAAGTGTCCAATACTTAAATATATGAGAGCTTTGTCGTTATGCCCTCACAACACACACATGTGCAATACTAGTTTATTCCGCATTATCGATGTCCATTCTCGATAATACTACGACTATGGATGTTTAATAATTAAACCTTTATGAATTGATACTGTCTCATATCATCTCAATTCGGAACTAATCATATAGACCTTTCATCATTTATATATCCGGGTAATCTAATTACAAATGATGAAAGAGCAATTTCCTTTGTCACATAGTTAATTTTGTACAATAACACCGTGCTCTGTACAAATAGTGATGTTATGGGTCATAATTTTCCAACAGCGGTAACCCATTTAATCCAACTACACCAGCCATATAGGCGGTAATTATCTGTCACATAAAGACCAGCCATATAGGCGGTAAAATAATTTATATTTAACACGACCATATAGGCGGTAATGAAGTATGACATTAATTAATCCGATTAAATTATAATTAAGTGAGATTTACCTAGATAATTATATTAAATATTTCACCTTTTACCCCAGCAGAAATTTAACTACAAAACATAAAAGGAAATAAAATGTTGTAATAAAAACTAAAACTAAAAATACATTATTTAAATATTACAATAATTTATAAAAATAGATGCAATCCTCTGAAAACAGGGAAAACTCCCAAGGAAAGCACACCAAGTGAAATGAAACTGATCTCAATTTATAGGCAAAAGTTGGGCTGGCGTCGCGACGCTAGGAAGCGTTTCGGTCTAAATGGTTTGACCACACGGATTTCATCGGTGTAATCTGATGATGACACGTGTCACGCGGTGAAATAGTGCAATGGGAGGCTGACACGTGGCACGCGGTGATTGGCTGATCTTTCGGTCCAATGAGAACCTGACTAGGATCGGTCTAATGATAGCTTCACACATGGAAGAATATGATTCACTGATGATTCGGTCCAATCAGAACTTGACACGTGGCACGCGCTATGTTTGGTCCAACATGATTGCGACACGTGGCATCCGGCGTATTTTAGCAGATCTTCTGTGATGATGACACATGGCACGGCGCACGTCAGCAAGTCCAATTTCTCAGATTTTGACACGTGTCCCTCGGCGCTCGTTAGTAGGCTTGCGCGCAAGTTAGGCGTCGCGACGCTGAAAGATTTAGGTCCCGATGCTGAAATTACCAAAAAGCCATTTTGTCATTTTTTCTCTAATTTGGCCTCAAATTACTTCCAATGCTTTCCAAACTTATTATCTGTAAAATAACAGAAAACACATCAAAACATTCACAAAACTCGAGAATCTATACAAAATATTAGGTTAAATGAGTGGGAAATAATGATATAAATACCACTCATCACACCCCCAAACCTAACATTTTGCTAGTCCTCGAGCAAAACACAAAATAAAATAACAAAAATAAAATTAACTAAGCCACTTTCATAGGGATCATGGTTGTATTTAACGTATGCAACAAGCCTTTAAACCCCTAGGTGTCCCTAGTGGACGAGTTGTAGTCTCGTGAGGGTTTACATCAATGATACCGACAAACATTTTACAAAAGTAAAAAGAAAGTAAAACTAATGCAAACAAAAGCAAAAAGACAAGAGAAAAAAGAAAAAAGAAGTTAGTGAATAATCAAGTGAAACTTCTACTCCATGTTACCAGTTGTTTTGTTTCTTTCTAAATTACTGAATAAGTAAATTCTTCGATTATATTTACCATTCATCATATATACAGCCAACAAAATTTTAATCAACTCATTTTTGCCCACAACAATTACAAGTGTAGTTGATAAGAGAGTAATATTTTTGTCCTAAAGTTCTATCAGATTTCACACCTTTTTATCGCAATGGAATAATTTTTTCCATTTTTCAGATTTTTTTCTTTTTTTTTCTATTTTTTTATTTTTATACAATATCTTTCATCAATGTAACGAGCTTTGGGCCGGCGGCTCCCAAACCAGTTGGCTTTAGGGCACCAGGTGCAAAGACACCCCTACGGTCAAATATATATATTTATTTTGAAACATCTTTGATCCTTGTAGCGAGCTTTGGGCCAGTGACTCCCAAACCAGTTGGTTTTAGGGCACTGGTTGTTAAAACACCTTACAGACTTAATAACTCGGATCTCAGACGTTGTTTTTTTTAACTCCATTTCCATTTATAGATGCTTCCTCCAATTAAACTAGAGCACTGAATATTACAAACTTTTCAATTACAACTCATGTCCGTATGTTACTATGCATATTGATAATACCTGCCAACTAAGCATATGAAGATCCATTTTAGTCAGTTTTATGAAGAATTCACAAATTAAATAATTCAAAAGGAAATAAACAAAAATTAACTTGTTTTAAAAATGGGTTTGAGATATGTATCAGGAGTGGGAACTCCTTACACAACTATCTTTCATATAGCGTTCGAGAACGCGTTCGAATAATGTGTTCTAGAGTGTTCACGTTCATATAGTGTTCGGGAACGCATTCTAACGGAATTAGGGATGGCAGTGGGTAGGGTATGGTGCGGGTTTTCCATTACCAAACCCGCACCCGCATATATAAATAAATTACCAAACCCGCACTATACCCATTGCGGGTTTTAATTTTCATTATTAAACCCGCATCGCATATAAAAAAAATTACCAAACTCGCATTGCTACTCAATTGATTTTTTACGGGTTCTTAAAATATTGAATTACTTTATGTTCTTAATAATATAATTTGTAATTAAATAATTTATTTTTAATTGCTAGCTGTAGTTTTCACATTTGTTTTTCATTTGACATATACAACATGTAATATATGTATATACAGTACATAGAAAACATAATGTATGAAAGACACAGTACTATATGTTTATTTTTTCATATAAACATAATTAAAACGAGTTCTTCCCTTCATAACATTGGAACAGGAAGAAAAATTACTGAGAGTGTTACGAGAACATAAGAAAGCCATTGGCTGGACTATAGCAGACATTCGAGGCATTAGTCCATCATTTTTAATGCACAAAATTCTGATGAATGATGAGTGACCTGTTGGGTTTCTAGGTTAGTCCTAAGATCATTCAAGCATAGAAATGGAATGAATATAACTAAGAAGTATCGCGGAATCATACTTACAAAGACCGGCTTTGGAGTAGATGAATACAAAAAAATTTCTCCCTTGATAAAGCTCTCGGCCAAGGTGTATTTTGTTGATGAAGATCTACAAGCTCCAAGCTTCAAATGGATCCCAAGCTCTTAGATTGGTATCCCTAACACCTCGTATTGATTCCTTGTTTGTGCTAGCAAAAGATGAAAGAAAAATAATCTTCTTTTCCTCTTTGGAGAGTCGTGGCAATGGATAAGATTTGGGGGAGAGAGAGTTTCTTTTTTATTTCCTTTTGTTTTCTAAAAACAATTACTTAAAAATTCCTTTACAAAAAGTTTGTATATGCTTTCCAAAAGTCAACAAAGTTTTGGCTCCAAAGTTTCAATAAATACTCAAAACCACTTCTTTCATTAATAGTGACTGCATGTCACTCATAAAAAATGTGACTAGACATCTATCACTAAAGTGACAAGTGATGTGACTCGCGATGTGACTTATGCTCCCCACTTTAATTAAAAATCGAACTGGGCCCGCAAGCACTCTCGGGCTCGAGTTTTCTAATTCTAAATTAACGAACTTCCATCCCGACGTAATTAAATAATTATGCCTAGCGAAATTACTATTCATGTCACTAACGAATTAATTCTAAATTAACTCGTTTGCCCAAATTTAAATCCAATTTTAATTCCGTGTCGAAATCCAATTTCGTTTAATATATCGAATATATTATTTTATCGATTAATTCCAAATTAATCGTTCTCTTACTTCAAATAGTATTTTATCCCAGATAAAATCTCTCCGTAATTAATCCCAAATTAATTAAGTTCGAATCATACATCATCGGTGAATCTTCGGGAAGCGACCCAAGAGATCCCTGGATATGTTGGCAGTAAATCCGGTCGTCGGACTATCCGAACACGTACGTAACTCGTACTACGTTTTTACCAATTTACAAGACAAGGTTGGCTTCTAGAAAAACGCCATGCCTACCCAATTCTCCAGAAATATTCTTAATGGAATATACGATCTTTATCATGCATAGTATGCAGTAGTATTGTGTATAGAGATCTAGTATCAGATGTCACACATAAGGCATGGGGCTGGAATAGTGTCTGCCCCGTACGAAGCACATATCGAATATCAATCAACTAGTCTCTTTTAATCGGATAATCATGAGTTAGTCATATTATCCCGATGGTTGCAACACAATAGAGAACGAGTTCTATATCCCTACGTGATCATCATCTGCATATGACTGAAGTGATACTTCCGTCTTGACATCACACCCAATACACTACGATTCTCAATAAACCCAGAAGAGGCGCACACATAACCTGTTAAAGTCCTGTACGACCAAAACCAAACGTATTGATTGTCGCAAGTACTAGCGATGAAAATCTCAAGTTAAGACCAAATACATCTACCCTGAAGCGGACTCCCATAGACACATAGACATACAACCAATGGGATTCCGCGGGGTCTGTCCAGAGCGAAACTGTTTTCCGTACCTTCGGTAAAACACAACCTCCTATCGCACTTGCATAAGTATCCAATACTTAAATATATGAGAACTATGCTGTTATGCCCTCACAACGCGCACAAGTGCAAGTGCAATACTAGTCTATTCTGCATTATCCATGTCCAATCTCGATAATACTACGACTAGGGATAATTTAATGATTAAACCTTTGTGAATTGATAGTGTCTCATATCATCTCAATCCAGAATTAATCATAAGAACTTTTACCATTTATATATCCAAGTAAATAAATTAAAAAATGAAAAAAGGGAATTTCCATTGCTACATAGTTAATTTGTACAAAAACCACAATGTCTTTTACAAATAGTGACGATATGGGTCATAATTGTCCAACATGACCGGCGTGATCACACATGTATAACGCAATCAAACATATCGCTCAAGTAGTATAGAAATATCGATCCCACGAGGACTTAATTCCTATTGTTGTTATTAATTATTGATTCTATTTATTTACAAGTATCTAATTAGAGGGAGAAGAGAATGATTGCATATTGGCTGGTTGAAATAAGATTTGCAAAATAAATAAATAAATAAATATTATTACAAAATAAAAAAAAGGAAATTAGTAATAAAGAAAATAAACATATAGGGTTGTGACTCCACACAATATTATTCTAATGATGAATTGATTCTCTTATATATGTGTAATAAATTAGATTGTTAATCTGGAACACGAAGATATGCAAAAACATATGTCGATGGTCAGATGCAAACACCCAATTTAACCTTATTACTCATATGTCTATGTTAACAAAGTTACCTGGATTCATTAAGATCAAGTTACAATTATGGCTACCCCCACCCGACAAGTATACGTCTATCCTCTAAGGAAATCTATTAAAGGGTTATATATCCTCAAGGACGATTGTGAGCTACTTAGTCTAAGGCTAAACCTAAAACCTCTTTGTCAAGTTCATTTTAAGTTTACCAAATCAATCTTATTGGTGATCAAGCAACAAGAAGTATTAAGACTAAGACTCAGTAAACAAGCCTAAAATATTACCCAATATATTAGAAAATCAATTATTAAACTCCTAAATATTGTGGTTCATCACTTCCCTAGAATAAAAAAAATGATGGGGTTAGGGGATCCACCTTTACTATTTCTAATTTAGAAATATCCCTTATTATAATATAGAAATTATCATTGATATTACCGATCGACCATATAGGCGGTATCCTGATTAAGTTAAATTTTCAATTAAGTCCATCAAACACTACACCAAACATGCCACAAAACACTCCACAAAACACTCCACCAAACATGGAAGCATGTTTTGTGGAAGTTTGACAATCGTAAATTGTCATTTTCAATTTTTTTATTTTTTTTTATAATGACTTTAGTAATTACACAAAACACACTGGATTATTCGTTAATTTCGGTCTTGAAAACTTCAGAATTCCAAAATATTTAAAATTCCCAAGTTGTAGATATTTGAGTCTTCTTTAATTTGAAACTTGAATTAGCTCAATCGGATATCGGATGAAAACGTTATGGCCAAAATACCAAACTTGCGCAAAATTATAATTTAGGACTGCACTTCGTGACATGTACAGTAAATTTTTGTTTTTGGCATTGTTTCCTCCTCCGGATTTCATCATTTTAGCCCCTAGTTGATTCCATTAAGTCCCAATATTATTTGAATCTACAAAATAAACAAAAACACATTAAAACTTTCTTCAAACCCGAGAAACTATACAAAATATTAAGTTAAATGAGTTGGAAATAGTTATACAATTACCACTCATCACACCCCCAAACCTAACATTTTACTAGTCCCTGAGCAAAATAACAAAATAAAATAACATTAAAATCTTTAAAATAAAATTAAGCTAAGCCACTTTCGTAGGGATCACGGTTTCATTTAGCATATGCAACTGGCCTTTAAACCCCTAGGTGTCCCTAGTGGACGAGTTGTAGTCTCGTGAGGGTTTACAACAACAATACCTACAAACGTTTGATAAAAGTAAAAAGATAGTAAAATTTATGCACACAAAAGCAAAAAAGACAAGAGAAAAGATAATAAAGAAGTTAGTGACTAAACAAATGAAACTTCTTATCCAAGTTACTATTTGTTTTCTATCTTTCTAAATTACCAAATAAGTAAATTCTCTTATGCTTTTTACCATTTTCCATATACACAATTAACAAGGTATTAGTAAATTCATTATGCCCACAATTTTTATAAGTATAGTTGAAAAGAGAGTAATATTTTTGTCCTAAAGTTTTGTTAGAGTTCATACATTTTGGCAATGAAAGTTTATTTACACAATAAGCAAAATATATTTTTTTTTGTTTTTCGAGCTTTACAGTTTGACACGAACGATCACTGCTTACTAAGGCAAGATGTCCGGTTACTGAGTAACACCTTTATTAAACTAGCTAAGCTCTACCGTTTGACGCGAACAATCACTGCTTACTGAGGCAAGATGTCCGGTTACTAAATAGAAGATTTTTATTAACTACCAACTCAAGCCCTACTGTTTGACACGAACAGTCACTGCTGGCTAGACAAGACGGCCAGTTACTAAGTAAAAGCTTGGTCAGTTTTTATTCTCTCTTCTTTTTTTTTTTTTTTTTTTTTATTTTTATGATTTTTCTGAAATAAAAACACCTTTCCATGCCTTTGGGTGCTTCCTCCAATGAACAAGAGAACTGAATATTGCAAAATTTTCACTTGCACCTATGTTCATATGTTAGCGTGTATTTTGATAATGCTTGTCAAATGAGCATATGAAGGTCCAATTTTAATCAGTATTATGGAGAATCAACAAATTTAAATAATTCAAAAGGAACTAAACAAAAAGTAACTTGTTACGAAATAAGATGAGATACGTCTCAGTAGTGGTAATTTCTTACACAACTATCTCACACTAATTTCACCTGATTAATCAAATTGAAAACACAAAAACACAAAATATTTTTTAATTTTTTGAAATTTTTTTAATTTTTTGGATTTTTTTGAAAAAGTTTGACTAAAAATAACACAATAAAAACAAGATACTGTTCAATTATTCCCCTCCCCTAAACCTAAATGAGACATTGTCCCCAATGTCTTAAAAAATAGAAGATGAGTTTAGAAGATAGTACCTGGTTAGCTGAAATGCTAAATTTAGAAAGAAAATTACAGGTTAAGAACCAGATTCATCAGACGCTTCTTACCACGATCATCCTCGGACCATTTTATCTTGGAAATGATAGGGTCAATTTGTGGTTAAAAGGCTAAGATTTGGTCAATTAGATCTGGGGCAGTTCTGGCAGTAAAGAGGAGTTCTTTTATAGGTTTTGTCACGAAGCCATTTCTCTGGGCATCATCAAGAAACACACAAAGAAAATCATAAAATCCCTCAACGTTAAATAGCCCAATCGGTTTCTGGTGTATGTCCAAGTTCGCCCAATATTGCACTGTAAATATTTCTTCCAATGTGCCCAAGCCAACTGACAAAGCTATAAAAGGATCAGCACAATTAATCATTTCCACCAGTCGCTCGGACATTCTCGGTACGATTAGTTCCTCTCCATTTGATGGTCCTATTAGTTTGCCTCCGCCAAGGATTTTAGGATGATTCCCAAAACTTGACCGCCTCCTTCATGTACGGCCTTTGAAATGATCCCCATTAGTCCAAGATTGCCTCCGCTGTATACTAGGTGCATATTCTTTTCGGCCTTGACTCGACCCAATTCCAGTGCTACCATTATGTATTGTGGTTTAGTATTAACACTAGTACCGCAAAATATACAGATGTTTTCAACTCATCTTCCTGATGTAGCTTCCATTTTGTTTTATATTTCTTTCTCAAATTTGGATGCCTTCAAAAGTACAATGACGGGCGGAATTTATAGTACCTGAAAAGGGGTTAGTAATAATAACACTAGTATTTTCCAAAGGATGTATGTTAGCTAAATAACAAGAGAAATCGTGAAAGGTCAAAAAGTATGGATCCTGTCTGAGAAAATAAAGATAATTACAAAAGAAAAGCAAATCAAAGCAATAATTAAGGCAACATAATTGTGTACGCAATACGCCACTCGCTTGGTATAAATTCATTAGGATGCGTCTCAAGAATCCATTCCTTACTCAGCCATCACCAATGACTTAAATCTCATCTTTGTGATTGCCAAACACCATTCCTCCTTAAATGCTCCGTTTATGCCTTTCCCTACAAAAATAACCCACAAAATTAAAAACTCTACAACATGTATACACAAAATATAAAATAGTCATTAAAACAAATTACATGGGTTGCCTCCCTGCTAGCGCTAAATTTTTCTTCTTCAGCCAGATGTGACTGAAATCCATTTGTTATGGAGGTTTCAGCATGGTTTTGGATGTCCGATTAAAGACAATCTCATTAGCATTGCTTTTAAAAGGTCTCTTCCAATGGCAAAGTGGCAAAAAAAGTTTTGTCATATTCAGTGCTTGTGCCATCTTTTTGATCTTTGTCGCTACAGTGGTTCCTGAAAAGAAAGAAAGAAAATCAGGAGGTCTCATATGGTGTTTGACATGGAATAGGAGTTCCATTATGTTAAGCTTCTAGGTGATGTCTTTGATTTGTACTCCCCAGTCTTTGATTTGTATTCGCCAAAACAGTGATGTTTCACTTGAATGCATTGGATCTTTAATAAGGTCTGATGTTTGCTTTTCCATTTGCTCTGTTTCTTTCTCTTTCTCAACATTTTCTTCAAAGATGTATTTCAAGATTTCAGCATTTAGTTTCTCATCTGTAATCTGTGAAATGCATGCTCCATAAGTGTCAACCTAAGGATGTCAAAATGTGTCTGATTTTAGGACTTCATCCTCAGAGATTGATGTGACTGGCTCAAGTAGATCGTCTTCAAACATTTGGTAATGCAAGCTCCATGATCTTCATTTTGAGGATACAAAGTTTCATCCTCAATTTTTGTTGGTACAAACATCTCTAATTCTTCATCCTCGTCAGAGTCAGAATAATAAAAATCAAACATAGACTTCACTGGTTTAGGTTCCTGAACTGAAACCTTTGGTACTTGATACTGCTTAGCCTCTTCCTCTATTAAGGTGTCATTGTGAAACTCTGGGTACTCGAAGGCTTCATCAGTGTCATTTGCTCCGTGAGATGTATAATTCAGGTTTTTTGTTAATCATTTCGCTTGATCTGTTATTCTTTGTAAGGTTGCTGCTTGGTCCTCTATTTGACTCTGAAACATTTTAGCCATTGCATCCAACTTTTCGTCTTGTTTCTTGAACCAATCTTTGAGCATGTCAATCATCTGATCTTCCTCAAATGGTTCTAGTTCTTGATGAAGATCGTAGGTGGATGGTGGATAAGATGAAAAATGTGTTTCTGTGAAATATACTGGCTCTTCGTACCTTGATTGATTCCTATAATTCTGCCACTCTGAAATACATATGCATTGATCGCTCGGGTGGTTACCGTTGCATATCATACATATCCCCATTGCGTTTTGTTAAGCAAATGTAGTATTACTTGGTTCTAGCATCCAGTGATAGTTGTTGGGCTGGACAATAGGCCTAAATAAACCGAACTGTTGCTCCCTGATTTGGTGTGTATCTTCTTCCAGTAAAGCTAGTAATCTTTCTATCTCCCAGAAAAGATCCAACTCAACCACCTGAAATATCAAAGAAAGAAATAAAAATTACAAATAAAAAGAAAATTAGATACAAGTAAATTAGATAGCTTCAAAATTAATAAATCAAGAAAAATAAGCCCCCGGCAACGGCGCCAAAATCTTGACCAGCGTGATCACAGACATATAACGCAAGCGCACAGATCGCTCAAGTAGTATAAAATATCGATCCCATTAGGAATTAATTCCTATTGTTGTTATTAATTATTGATTCTATTTATTTACAGGAATCTAATTAGAAGGAGAAGAGAATGATTGCATATTGGTTGGTTGAAGTAGAAATTGATAAACAAATAAATAAATATATACAATTACAAAATAAAACAAAGGAAATTAATAATAAAGAAAATAAATATTATTCTAATGATGAATTGATTCTCTTATATATGTATAATAAATTAGATTGCTAACATGGAACACGAAGATATGCAAAAGCCTCCGTCGAAGATCAGAAGCAAACACCCAATTTAACCCAATTACTCATATCTCTATGTTAACCAAGTTACTTGGATTCATTAAGATCAAGTTCCAATTGTGGCTACCCCCACCCGACAGATATACGTCTATCCTATAAGAAAATCTATTAAAGGGTTATCTATCCTCAAGGAAGATCGTGAGCTACTGACTCTAAGGCTAAACCTAAAATCCCTTTGTCAAGTTCATTTTAAGTTTACCAAATCAATCTTATTGGTGATCAAGCAACAAGAAGCATTAAGACTAAGACTCAGTAAACAAGCCTAAAATATTACCCAATATATTAGAAAATCAATTATTAAACTCCAAAATATTGTGTTTCATCACTTCCCTGGAATAAAAAGAAAATGATGGGGTTAGGGGATCCACATTTACTATTTCTAATTTAGAAATCTCCCTTATTATAATATAGAAATTATCATTGATATTATCAACCGACCTTATAGGTGGTATCCTGATTAAGTTAAATTTTCAATTAAGTCCACCCAACCATAAAGACGGTGTTATCATTTGTACATAAACTAGCCATATAGGCGGTAATCATTTATCACATCAAAACCAGCAATATAAACAGTGTCACATTATGTCAAAAAAATAAAACCAGCCATTAAGGCGGTAAAACAATAAATCAATATTAAATTTTAATTTCCATATTATAATTAAGGGAGATTAATTTAAATTAAAATAATAAAAGCTGCACCCTTCCCCCAGCGGAAATCTAACTACTAAACATAAAAGAAAGGAGAAGAAAAGATGATATTACTATTGCTGAAAATAAAAATACATAATTTAAATTACAAAAAATAAACAAACAAGATACAATCCTTAAATTCCTTACAAAAACCTAAGGAAAGCATGAGAATTACAAAATGAAATGGCTTTGAATTTTTAGGAAATCTGAAGGCTTCCACCAATTTCTCCACAAATTGCTCCTCCAAACACTCCACCAAACACTCTGCAAAATCCTCCACCAAACATGCCACAAGACACTCTACAAAACACTTCACCAAACATGCAAGCATGTTTTGTGGAAGTTTGACAATTGTAAATTGTCATTTTCTATTTTTTATTTTTTTGATAATGACTTTAGTGATTACACAAAACACATTAGATTATTCATTAATTTCGGTCTTGAAAACTTCAGAATTCGAAAATATTTAAAATTTCGAAGTTGTAGATATTTGAGTCCACTTTAATCTGCAACTTGAATTAGATCAATCGAATATCGGATGAAAATGTTATGACCAAAATACCAAACTTGCGCAAAATTGGAATTTAGGACTGCATTTCGTGCCACGTACAGTAAATTTTCATTTTTGACCTTTTTTTCTCTGGATTTCATCGTTTTAGCTCGGAGTTGATTCCATTAAGTCCCAATATTATTTTTATCTGCAAAATAAACAAAAACACCTCAAAACGTTCATCAAACCCGAGAAAATATACAAAATATTAGGTTAAATGAGTGGGAAATAGTGATATAATTTTCACTCATCAATGAGTACAAACCTACAGTGGAGCATCAACGGAGACTAAATCCAATCATGAAGGAGGTCGTGAAGAAATAAATCATCAAAAAATTGGATGTTGGTGTCATTTACCTCATTTCTGACAGTAATTTGATGAGTCCTATGTAGTGTGTGACAAAGAAAGAATGAATTATTGTAGTCACGAATGAAAAAAACGAGTTGATTCCAACTAGAAAGATGACTGGATGGAGAGTATGCATGGAATATCGAAATCTGAACAAATCAACAACGAAAGACTATTTTCAGCTGCATTCATTGATCATATGCTAGACAAATTGGTAGGACATGAGTTCTATTGCTTTTTGGATGGATACTCAGGGTACAATTAGATTGCCATCACCCTAGAAGATTAGGAGAAAACCACATTTACATGACCGTATAGTACTTTTGTTTTCCATATGATGCCATTTAGACTATGTAATGCCCCTATAACATTCCAATGTTGCATAATGGCCATCTTCTCAGACATGCTGGAACAAAGTATGGAGGTATTCGTGAATGATTCCATTAAGTCCCAATATTATTTTTATCTGCAAAATAAACAAAAACACCTCAAAACGTTCATCAAACCTGAGAAAATATATAAAATATTAGGTTAAATGAGTGGGAAATAGTGATATAATTTTCACTCATCAATGAGTACAAACCTACAGTGGAGCATCAACGGAGACTAAATCCAATCATGAAGGAGGTCGTGAAGAAATAAATCATCAAAAAAATGGATGTTGGTGTCATTTACCTCATTTCTCACAGCAATTTGATGAGTCCTATGTAGTGTGTGACAAAGAAAGAATGAATTACTGTAGTCACGAATGAAAAGAACGAGTTGATTCCAACTAGAAAGATGACTGGATGGAGAGTATGCATGGAATATCGAAAGCTGAACAAATCAACAACGAAAGACTATTTTCAGCTGCATTCATTGATCGGATGCTAGACAGATTGGTAGGACATGAGTTCTATTGCTTTTTGGATGGATACTCAGGGTACAATTAGATTGCCATCACCCTAGAAGATTAGGAGAAAACCACATTTACATGACCGTATGGTACTTTTGTTTTCCATATAATGCCATTTAGACTATGTAATGCCCCTGTAACATTCCAATGTTGCATAATGGCCATCTTCTCAGACATGCTGGAACAAAGTATGGAGGTATTCATGAATGATTTCTCTATTTTTGGAGACACATTCGACCACTGCTTGCAAAATCTGGAACAAGTGTTACAAAGTTACAAAGATACCAACTTGGTACTCGATTAGGAGAAATGCCTCTTCATGGTGCATTAAGGCCTTGTCCTTGGACATCAGATCTCACAAAAAAGAATCGATGTAGACAAATTAAAGATCGAGATAATCGAAAAACAACCTCCACCAACATTTGTGAAAGGGATTCCAAGTTTTCTCGGACATACTAGTTTTTACAGGAGATTTATCAAAGATTTCTTAAAGATTTTTAAACCTTTGTGCTATATTCTGGAGAAAGATGTGGCCTTCAACTTCACCAAAGAATGCCACGAAGCTTTTGAAATCTTGAAACAGAAGCTGATCTCTGCCCCCATCATAGTAGCACCAGACTGGACCCTTCTATTTTAGGTGATGTGCGATGCTATTGATTTTACTGTAGATGTAATTTTGGGACAACAGAAAGCAAATATTTTCCATCCCATTTACTACTCCAGCAGAAGTTTGAATGAAGATCAACTCTAATATGCAACCACTGAAAATTAGTTACTCACAGTTGTGCTCGCTTTTGACAAATTTCACTTTTATCTACTGGGTCCCAAAGTAGTGGTTTTCATAGATCATTCAGTAATAAAATACCTGATCGTGAAGAGAGATGCCAAACCCAGATTGATCCGTTGGATACTTCTACTGCAAGAATTTGACGTGCAGATCTAAGACAGGAAAGGGACAGAAAACCAAGTGGTAGATCATTTATTGAGGATCAAGAATAGTGAAACAGCTGGCAAAGAATTGACAATCAAGGAAAATTTTCCTGATGAACATCAATTTGCCATGAAACATCATGATATCCCTTGGTATGCTGACTATGTCAACTACATAGTATTAGGAAATAGTCGTTGGAATGGACAACTCAACAACGGAAGAAGTTCTCCAAAGAAGTCAAACACTATATGTGGGATGAGCCATACCTGTTCAAATAATGTGTCGATCAATTACTGAGACGTGTTCCACATGAGGAAGTCAATAGTGTTCTGCAGCATTGTCATTCATCGCCATATAGCGGACACTTCAGTGGAAATAAAACTGCAGCCAAAGTCCTTCAATCGGGTTTGTTCTGGTCCATGTTGTTTAATGATGTTTACGTATTTTCTCTTCAATGTGACAATTGTCAAAGAACGGGAAATATTTCAAGGAGAAATGAAGGACCCTGTAAAACATTCTGAAAGTGGAGATGTTTGATGTATGGGTCCCTTTTTTCCATAATTCGGAAACCTATATAAATTAGTTGTAGTAAACTACATCTACAAACGAGATGAAGCAATTGCACTACCATCAAATGATTTAAAAGTGGCAATAAAATTCCTTAAAAAGAATATTTTCACTCGCTTTGGAACACCTCGAGCGATTATCAGCGATGGTGGCACACATTTTTGCAATAGATATTTCGATGCACTCCTATCCAAATACAGATTTACTCATAAGGTTGCCACTGCATACCTTCCATAGTCAAATGGACAGGTCAAAGTTTCAAACAAAGAGATCAAAAGAATCTTATAGAGAACCGTTGGATAAATAAGGAAGGGCTGGTCTGAAAAACTGGATGACGCATTATGGGCTTACCAGACAGCTTACAAGACACCCATTGGAATGTCCTCATATCAAATGGTGTTTGGGAAAGCGCGACATCTGCCAATTGAGCTTGAACATAAGGCGTACTAGGCACTGAAGAAGTTGAATCTTGATCCACAAGCTACATGAGAGAAAAGACTCAACCAACTCAACAAATTGGAGGAATATCGCCTACAGACTTATGAGAATGCCAGATTATACAAAGAAAGGAAAAAGAAATGGTATGATAATAAATATTGTGCAGAAAACTGGAGCTAGGGCAAGAGGTGTTGTTATACGATTCACGGCTGAAACATTTTCCTGAAATGTTGAAATCAAAGTGGTTAGGTCAATTTGTGATTGCTCATGTGTTGCCATACATAATTTTTGAGATATACAATCTCAAGTCGAACAACCAATTCAAAGTTAACAGCGAGTGTGTCAAGCACTATTGGGGAGAATCAATTGAGCGACAAAAAGAAAGTGTCACACTTTCAGATCCAGCCTAACGTTTGGGCAGTTATGTCTAGCTGACATCCTTAAACTTAGAGCTAGCTGAGAGGCAACCCATTTTGTGTGTTTAATTTGGGTAGGTAAAGTCATATTTCAGGATGGAAGAAGCTCTCGCAAATCTTCTCAAGTAATTTCCTTCTCTCCCCTAAAACTCTCCGATGAAAGTTTACAAAGTTCACTTGGAACGAATGAGACTACTGATTGATCAAGGGTATTCCTACTGACATTCGTTGGATTATTGAAGCATGGGTTCGATTGGCAGATGAATCCTCTGTCTCTTTTATTTCATATTTGTCTAGTTTAGGAAGAAGCACATATGCCAAAAAGAGAAGAGCCAAAAGAATGGGTGTATGCTATAAATCTGCATGTATTACATGTAATACCTGGTTGTCATCCTTTAGGAATGGTGTCTGATAATCGTGAAGATAAAATTAAATTCATTGGGGATGGCTTGAGTAAGGAGTCTTTGGTTTATAAATCTAAGACTCTTGAGACGCATCCCAGTGGATATGTGTATCACGCAATTCGCATGTTACATTCACAGTTCTGAAAAGAAAGGCAACGGTTAATTCTCAGGAATCTGACTCTAAAATACCATATTTTCCAATTTAAAAGAAAATTGGATGGGAAGCTTGTCCCTGATGCATAGACGTCATTCAAGTCGTTACTTCTTGTAAATATTATTTTCTTTGTTTTTAACAAATAATTGTGATTTGTTTTATTTTTTCTTTTATTTTCTCCGACAGGATCTAGACCTTTTGACCGTCACGATTTATTTTAATATTTAATTAATAATTATCATCTGGCAGATACTAGTGCTATTATTACTCACCTTTTTTCAGGTTCTTAAAATTCAACTCATCATTGTACTCTTTAAGGCATCCAGATATGAGAAAGAAATATATAAAAATGGAAGCCACATCAAGAAGACTAGTTGTAAATATCTGTGTATTTTGCGGTACTAGTCTTGGTTCTAAACCATAATTCGTAGTGCAACACATGAATTGGGTCGAGTCATAGCTGAAACAATATGCACCTAGTATATGGTGAAGGTAATCTTGGACTAATGGGGATCGTTTCAAGGGTTGTACAGGAATGAGGAAGTCAAATCTTAGGAATCATCATAAAACCTTTGAAGGAGGCAAATTTTATTAGACTATTAAACGGAGAAGAGCTAATCGTCCCATGTGTGTCTGAATGACTAGTGGAAATGATTAACCGTGCTGATGCATTTATTGCTTTGCCAGGTTGCTTATATATGATGGAGGAAATTTTTACAGTGTTATCTTGGGCGAATGATAAGTGGTATTTATATCACTATTTCCCACTCATTTAACTTAATATTTTGAATAGTTTCTTGAGTTTTGTGAACGTTTTGATGTGTTTTATTGTTATTTTGCAGATAAATAAAGTTTGGACAGCACTAGAGGCAATTTGGGGCAAAACCGGACAAAAATGCGTCAACAGGGATATTTTCGTCTTTTGCGCGACGCGACGCTGGAACACTGCGCGCCGCGACGCCCAGCGTGAGCCGAATCTGCTAACGTGCGCCTGGTCAACGGTCAACAATTTGAGAAGTTTTGACTTTGCTAAAATGCGCCGTGCCACGTGTCACCATCACATCCCATCTGCTAACATGCGCCGTGCCACGTGTCACCATCATATGCTGCCGACACTTAGACTTGCCACGTGTCGCCTCGTCATTAGCCACATCATCGGTCAACAAGTCAACCTTGCCACGCGTCGTGCCACATCATCGTCCACGTCAGCAGGTCAACCGAGTCAACTTGCCACGTCAGCCTCAGCCAATCACAACTTGACACGTGTCGCCACGTGTCGCAATCCTATTGTGCCGACAAGTGAACAGTCAGCCGCCACGCCACATCATCGCCACGTCGTCGCCGCGTCAGCATGACGTCATCACAATAATTGAGAATTAGCCGCCTTGACACGTGTCGCGTGAATAGTCAACATTTTGCTAGTCCTCGAGCAAAATACAAAATAAAATAACATAACAAAATTTAACTAAGCCATTTTCGTAGGGATCACGGTTGCATTTAGCATATGCAACAAGCCTTTAAACCCCTAGGTGTCCCTAGTGGACGAGTGTAGTCTCGTGAGGGTTTACAGCAATGATACCCACAAACATTTTACAAAAGTAAAAAGTTAGTAAAACTAATGCACACAAAAGCAAAAAGACAAGCGAATAGAGAATAAAGAAAGTTAGTGACTAATCAGGTGAAAATTCTATTCCAAGTTACTATTTGTTTTGTTTCTTTCTAAATTACCGAATAAGTAAATTCTCCGATTATTTTTGCCATTCTCCATATACACAGCCAACAAAATATTAATCAACTCATTTTTGCCCACAACAGTCATAAGTGCAGTTGATAAGAGAGTAATATTTTTGTCCTAAAGTTCTATCAGATTTCACACCTTTTTGTAGCAATGGAATAATTTTCTGATTTTTCTGATTTTTTTCTTTGATTTTTCTGATTTTGACTTTTTATTTATATACAATACCTTCCGTCTATGTAGCGAGCTTTGGGTCGGTGGCTCCCAAACCAGTTGGCTTTAGGGCACCAGGTGTTAAGACACCCCTACGAACTTAATTACTCAGACTTCAAATATATATATATTTTTGCAGAAACTGATTGGACTGTTCAACGCTGATAGATTTTATAACTTTCTTTGGTGTTTCTTGATGATGCTCGAAGAAATGCTTTCATGTCAAAACCTGTAAAAGATCTCCTCTTCACTGCCATAACTGCCATGATTTAATTGACCAACTTTTAGCCTTTGAACCACAAATTGACCCTATCCTTTCCAAGATTAAGTGGTTTGATAATAATCGTGGTAAGAAGCGTCAGATAAATCTGGATCTTAACCTTCAATTTAAACTCACATCCAATCAAACAACCAATCCATTAGATACTTGTAATAATTTGACTTCACAAATTAATAGATTAGGTATTAAGTCCTCGTGAGATCAATACTTTTTATACAACTTGAATGATAGGTGTGTTTGCGTTATACTGGTATGATTACTCTAGTCAAAGAGCTACCCATACCATCCACACTACAAAATTCTCAGAATGAAGATCTTTGATCATGCATTACATAGATGACAGATGAAGAGCTGAATGGGGAAATCCTAAAATACATCTGTGAAGAAAAAGAGGAGCAAGATACCCAACAGATGGAAGAGCAAGTATCCAAACATATTGGAAATTCCGTGACTCCGGAGATAGCATTACAGCATTAGGGAGTACACATTGAGGACACCGTCCAGAAGCTTGACAGAATTACACTCCCATTCAAAGTCAAGTACCATACGAGACCTCCTGATCACCTTTCATTTTTGTCACAAACCATTGGAGCTACAAAGTTTAAGAAGGTAGCATAAGTTCCGAGACAAACAAAATTCTTCTGGCCACCTCACCGTTGGAAAAGACCCTTCAAAAGCAACGAACATGGGATAATCATTAATCGGGCGTCTAAAATGATGTTGAAACCTCCTTGACGGATAATTTCAGTAACGTCTAGCTGAAGACGTAAATTTAGCGCTATCAGGGAGGCAACCATGCAATTTTTATTTTTATTGTAAATTATGTTTTCGCATTTTGTGTACACATGTTGTAGAGTTTTTCATTTTTGCATGTTATTTTTACAAGGAAAATTATAAGCAGAATATTTTATGGCAGAGCAAACCAGTGAAAACAATGGTCATCATGGAATAAAGTTTGACAAAATCGCGAAGTTAAAAAGACAATCCAGTAAAGACGACGGATTAAGGAATCTGTTGGGGTTTTGGGTGGTAATTCGGGTAAACGCAGCGGATCATGGAAAATTAAAATTTTCCGATTTCAATTATTTTCTTGGGTAATTAAAATAAAATAATTTATTTCAATTACTCAATATTTAATAACTGAAATTTTACCCAAAAATCAGATTTTTCAGAAATTACAAATTTGCCCCACAACTTTGAATTTTAATCACTTTAGTCCAAAATTATTAAAAACAATTTTAATTGATTCCAAATCAATTCCAAAATGATTTATTTATGTCTAATACATAAAATTTCAGTTTGACAATTTCAGAAAATAATTTTCCAAAATTACCTAATGGTCCCTCAATTTTCAAGAATTTGCAATTTGGTCCTTTATGTTCAAAACATGCCTAAATCAATTCCAAAAATTCCCAAATTTTTATACATCATATATACATCTAAACTCATCACATATGAAAAGCCCCAATTTTGGTGAAGGTTTGAAACCCTTATTTAATAATTTCACAAATTAATAAATTATCACTAAATTAATTAAATTCAATATCTTAATTCAATTTTTCCAACACCAATTGAGTCTGACCATCATGAAATTCACCAAGAATAATTCTAGGTTTACCATGAGTGGCTACTAAACTCTAGAATGGCAACAATCCATCCAAGTGGCTAAAAGTGTGCTTATTAAACAATTTAAAGCAAACTTTTATAATATACATGCTTCAATCTTTAATCTAAGTTCCCTAGCATCAAAAACACATCCATGGAAGAGTAGAGATAAAATTAAGCTAATCATATTAATGTCTAGTAGGAAAGAAATAATTTTCATTAAAGAAAAGTAAAGAAAAAACTTACAAATCTCAATTTCCAAGCCTTTTTCTTCCTTTTTCTTTTAACTTTCCTCTCTTTTTTCTCTTGTAAATATGTTTATGGTTCTTAGAATGAAGAAAAAAAAATGAAAAAAGGTTTATATAATTTCCGTAATATTACCGAAAATGTTGGGAAAATTATATCCACAAATTTTTCAATTTTGTTTATTTAATTGGAAATTGATTTAATTAAATTTGTGGTTTCTATTAAACAAATAAGTCAAAACTTATCACAAATTAGCCAATTAAATCTTTCCAAATTAACCAATTAAAATTGGGCACAATTTCCGATCATAAAATGCCATTTAACTTATCTTAATAAGTAAGAGAAATATACATATTTAATTAATTTAATTATTCAACAATGGAATAAATAAATAATTAAATATAAATATTTCAAAATATATGTATTATATTTACATTAAATAATCAAAATACATTTATTAATAATAAATGTCAAATATCGCAATCCGACATTTAATAAATGGCCAAAAGCATGTATTTTCGTTTTACCGTTAAATGACTTATAAATAATCAGTATTATTTATAATTGTAACATCCTAGTTTTTTGGAACTATTCTAGAAGATTCCCAGACTGACGATATAGTCTTGGAATAGAATGATTATGAGGAATAAGTGTTTAAGTGATGGAATATGGATCAGGATAATATGAAATGAATATTCATCGCGTTGGAAAACACGTGGGACCAAGAATCAGTTACACGATTTTTACTATCTGCGTAAAATTTATAGTTTTGGGCACAGAATTAGCAAACGAACTTCGATTGGGTTGATTCTTGAACCATCTGACTCGTTTTTCGAGACAAACAATGTTCGTGTTGAACACATTTCGAGAATCGCATCAGAAGGGCTTCGAAAGGGCTGATTTATGAAAATACCCTTCCTATTGCGGCATTTTAGTCATTTTCGGATTTTCGATATTTATGTTATAATAATAATAATAATAATAATAATAATAATAATAATAATAATAATTATTATAATTATTATTATTATCCAGCATTTACAGAAAAAAAAAAAAAAGAAATAAAGAGAGAAAACGTGAAGAGAGAGAGAATGCGAGAAGGCATCGTGCCGGTGGCCTCTGTCCGGCATCTCACCGGCGGACCATTAGCTGATGATGTGTCCGGCCACGGTGCAACTGCCGGTGGCCGGCACCGACGCTAACGTCGACAGAACGGCGGCAGGGAGAGAGAGAAGGCGCGGCATCGGTTCATTTCACGACCCGAACCACCTACCAAATGGAAGCCTCGATGAGTACTACGAGTGTTCAGAGTCGATTTTATCGAACAGCGGCCGGTTGCGCGCAAAACGAGGAAAGAAATGTCTGATGAATAGTAACCTACGATGAACAGTAACTCCGATCGGAATTTCGATGACACCAGCACGTTTGTATGGCTGATGGGAGTCCGAATATGGCCTCAGAATTTCGGTAAGGCTCTCCTTTCAGAATTTGTTATTTTAAAGTGTAACAACTTATATTCGGATGTTTCTAGCAGTTCCTTAGTTTAGCGAATTAGCATGAAGTGAATCGGATGTGATTTAATATGTTAAATCAATAAATGTGGTAGAATCCGGGAAGAAACAGAATAGATTAGATTGATTCGGTAGAATTAGCGAGTTTCCGGTAAAACAGAGTTTCTCGAGCGACCAAGCATAGATGACCGTAATTCTGATTATGACATAAATATGATATTGCGAGGGTAATTGAGTAATTCTAAAATTGTTCGGAGGGTTCGAGACTCTTCCGTAGCATTTACGGAAACTTTTCTGCAAGTTTTGCTGCAAACGCGTAAAATGAAAATCTGAACCATCTAGCTAGTTTAGAATAGTATATATAAGCATAAATTAGAGTAATGAAATTTAAGCGGTAGAATCAGAGAAGATACATGTATTACGAGAAGGATCCGAAGTTTATTTTAGAAATGTCTAAAGTTCCGCAAAATAGCGATTTTGATTGCGTTTTATGATTTGTTTTGACAGATCGGGTCCAGGTTCGGAGTGTCCGCGAATCTAGGTAAGTAACTCATGCTGTGGGTACTTGATAGATTTAAAAATGTTTGAAACTAGTAATATAATAAAGTTATGTTTAGTTATATACGTGAAACCTGTATCTACATATGAAGATGAATATATGAGAAAGAGGTAGGTGTATTTTATATACACATATAGATAAGAACAAGCAATTATAAGCGTGTGTGTGAGCAAATGATAAGCATGAGCATAAGGAAGTAAATAGATACATATCTAGGTATAAACCAGTATATATATGTATATATGTATGTATGTATGTATGTAGTATGTATGTATGTATGTAGTATGTAAGTATGTATGTATGTATGTATGTAAGTATGTATGTATGTATATGTGTATGTGTATGTGTGTGTGTATATATATAGTATATGAATGATGTCATGCTTATGATTATAATTAAATGAGACTTGGGTTTGGGGGTTGTAGAAACTACACCCCAGGGAATGGGTTTAAAGCTTAAAGGATGTAATGTCGAGTGCGATTTATAAGTATACTTTCTTGATAAGGAAAATGTAAATTGAAACGAATGTATATTTACTAATAAGTATAGCCATTAATCGACATAGCAAAGACAAAGGTAAAATGTAAAAGGTTATGATATGGTATTAAAGATGAAATGCTAAAATATGTTAATTTAAGTTTGCATGATGAATGCTTGTAAAGAATGAAATATATATGTCTTTATTTTATAAGTATAGTTGGATATTTAGATACGTGTGTGCATGCGTATATGTGTATATAGGGTTGCCCGATAAAGTAGGTTATGAACCTGAGTAGTATAAAGGAATGTGAATGAAATTATGTTGTGATGAATATTAGGAAGTATGAGCATGTTAGTATAAGTAACAGTGTTTATGAAAGGTATGTTATGTTTTTATGCATACTAGTCTGAGATACATTTCAAAATTCAATAAAGATAAAGTATGAATGTATTTACATGTATGTATGCAAGAATATATGAATATGATAATATACAAGGATAAGTTTTATGTGTGCATAGGGTATGCATAAATATGTACATGTGCATATATATATATATATATATATATTATATAGGAAATCATGGCTAGAGTAGGAAGAAGCACGAGAAATGCATATGTATACCTACATGTTATGGTTTTCAGAAGTTAAGTTAAAACAAAAATTGTTTCAAGTTTCAAAGTATTACAAAGACTAGTTTTCAAATGTTTTGACAGAGATGTTTTTTTTACAGTTTGGGATTTGATTTAAGTTTTTAAAAGTTTATTTGCGGTTTCATGTTTTCGGGACATGAGGTAAAACCTCACTACAGTATGTAACTATACAATTGGAACTAACGGTTACAGAGAACATGTGCACATGTAGGGCCAAGATGGCGGCTTAGGATCGTGTACCTGATCCCTAGTTTAGAGCTTGGGTTGTAGAATTGATCCGCACCCCCAGTTCTAGTGGTGGCTACACTGCCAATTGAGTTTTTATCCTGGGTGTAGAGCTTTACTTTGCCAGTTGATTGTTTGTCCTAGTCGTAGGGCACCACCAGCCTCATAGATGCTGCGAGTAGAGTTGTTGTCCTGGGCATCTAGTACTATCAGATTTCAGCGATGCTGCCAGTTGAGTTGTTGTCCTGAGCATCGAGTATTTTCAGTTTTCAGAAATAAGTTTTTTTTTATAAATAGTTTTTTTTTAAAAAAAAATTTCAGATCTTCAGCATAAAGTTTTCAGATTTTCTGTATCCATATTTCAGAACTCAGTTTTTATTAAACAGTTTTCAGAAAACAGGTTTTTGAGACAGTTTTTAGAAACTAGAGATTTAAATGATGTTTTTAGCAAATCTAAGAGCTTTTCCAGAAAGAGAAAGTAAAGTAAAGTTCTTAGCAAAGAATTTTCAGAAAATAGTTTTTAGAAGAGTTTTCAAAGAGTATTTTCTAAATGTATAGCATGTTTAAAGTTAGTATAGTCTACAAGTCATCCATATGAATTATATTTTCTAGTAATTCATCTGAGATGCATATAGTCGATGATAATGAATTATGGCACTAGTATATTCACATGTAAGTTTTTCTGAAAGAGGTTTTTAAATAATAGTACGTAAAAGCAATGACATGATTTGCATTGAAAAGTATATATGATGAGATTGGTGTTTGGCATGTTTATATCGAAGTAACATTTTGCAAAATATTAGTGTGTGATAGCATGATATTATTTTAATAATATGTATCAAGGATGTTTGTAGGAGTTGCTTGCTTACTTAGAAGAACATACTGTAAGGATGCTAAATCATGATGTGATGGTATCATATGCATGTAACCACTGATAGCAATAGTGGATTAGATAGTTAACAAGAATAAGATTTTAATTATCCGATTTGATGATATTTCAAGAAAGTAAAAGAAGACAAGTTTTATAATTGTTTGACCTAGTCTAGCACAGAGTGTATAGGAAAGTAAATAGAAACTTTGGGTAATGCAGCAAAATAGTGATAGATTTTGACATGTTAGTTAATGATAAAGAAACTTGATGTAATTAACATTGGATATTTGTTGATAAAAGTAGGAAAAGAAATTTAAGGTATGTGAGTGATGAGATAAAGAATCAGTAACAAATAATATGTTTGCGTGGTCACATAGAATCTTGATCTAGACTTTGTATGTGTTTGATGCTCAAGTTATGAGCATGGTTACTTATTGAGTCATTATAACTCACACCACAACAGTTTGTAGTTTTGCAGATCAATAGCAGTTTTTAAGAACCAGCAGAAGTTTGGTGAAGACTTTGAAGATAGTGGAACGCCCCATTTACAGTCAAGAGTGTCTTTGAGTCATGGGTTAAGTTATGGGTCCTCACGGCCCTTGCCTTTGTACATTCATTTGTATTTTATGTGTAAAAGTTGTGATAGTGTAGTTTTATTTTGAGTTCTGGCCGGAGGCCAAGTGATTTACTTTTGTTCAATGATTTCAGGGCTGAGGCCTAGTGATGTTTCATATTTGTTGAGTTTGTTTGAGCCGGTTGTCTCATGGTGCTGGCTATAAGCCAGATTTCGTGATGTTACGAATACATCATGCCGAAATTTCATCAGAATAAGAGGCTTATGCAGGTAGGGTTAGCTTGTCTCCTGCCGGTAGCATCCTGGCCTAGGTGGGATGTTACAAAGTTTGTATCAGAGCATTGTTTAAGAGTCATAGTCAGTAGCATGGTCTAGAAGTCAGTTATTGCAACTGTGGGGATCCAACTATCGGAGATTGTCTTCAGTTTGGTAAAAACCACATAGGTCTTTGTATTTATCTTCTATGATTATTTGACGTGATTTGATTATATTATTCAGTGCCTTGCTTGTTTGAATATGAGTCCATGGATGACTCATTTGTTGTGTATAGATTAGCCATCTCCGTATGAGGAGAGATTAGATTATGTTAGTATTTTTACGCCATTTTTTCAATCAGAGAATTAGTAAGAATGAGATACTACCAGTATAGGGCCCTTGTGAGGCCAGAGGACTCGAGATCAGAACCAGAATACTACAGTTAGAGATAAGAACTAGATCAGTATAGTCAGAGTTGAGAATTAGACCAGTATAGCTAGTTTAAAGCAGCAGATAAGCCGTTATGGATCCTAGCTTATAAATCGTGATTAGATAACAGTTGATATATAGAAGTTCTATTAGTAGAGTTTAAAGAGAGATAGTTTTGGCACATTCGACTAGGTTTGAATCAGCTGTTTACAAGGATAGAGAAATTTCGAGTACGGAATTTTTATAAGGAGAGGCGAATGTAACATCCAAAATTTTCGGGACTGTTCTAGAAGATTCCCAGACTGACGATATAGCCTTGGAATAGAATGATAATGAGGAATAAGTATTTAAGTGATGGAATATGGATCAGGATAATATGAAATGAATATTCGTCACGTTGGAAAACACGTGGGACCAAGAATCAGTTACACGATTTTTACTATATGCGTAAAGTTTACAATTTTGGGCACAAAATTAGCAAAAGAACTCTGATTGAGTTGATTCTTAAACCACCAGACTCGTTTTTCCGAGACGAACAACTTTCTTGTTGAACACATTTCAGGAATCGCATTAGAAAGGCTTTGAAAGGGCTGATTTCTGAAAATACTTTTCATAGTAGGGGCATTTCAGTCATTTTCGGATTTTAGATATTTGTGTTGTTGTTGTTGTTGTTGTTTTTTGTTGTTGTTGTTGTTAATATTATTATTATTATACAACATTTACAAAAAAAAAATAGAGAGAGAAAATGTGAAGAGAGAGAGAATGGATGAAGGCGTCACGCAGGCGGCCTCCAATCGGCATCTCACCGGCAGAACACCAGCTGACGATGTGTCCAGCCACGACGCTAACGGCGACCAGAACGGCGACAGGGAGAGAGAGAAAGTGCGGTAATGGGTTAGCCAATCCTGGCTCGTTGGTTCGTTTCACGACCCGAACCACCTACCAAATCGAAGCTCTCAATGAGTACTACGAGTGTACGGAGTCAATTTTTCCGAGCAGCGGCCGGTTGCACATGAAACGAGGAAAGAAGCGTTGGATGAATAGTAACTTGTGATGAACATTAACTCCGATCAGAATTGCGATGACACCTGCACGTTCGTATGGCTGATGGGAGTCCGAATATGGCCTCAGAATTTCGGTACGACTCTCCGTTTAGAATTTGTTATTTTAAAGTGTAACGATTTATATTCGGATGTTTCTAGTAGTTCCGTAGTTTAGCGAATTAACATGAAGTGAATCGGATGTGATTTAATATGTTAAAACTATAAATGTGGTAGAATATGGGGATAAACAGAATAGATTAGATTGATCCGGTAAAATTAACGAGTTTCCGGTAAAGCGGAGTTTCTCCCGCGACCGAGCATAGATGACCATAATTCTGATTATGACATAAATATGATATTACGAGGTGACCGATGCTTATACACACGCGTATAACGCAAGCGCACGTATTGTTCAAGTAGTATAAAAAGTATTGACCCCACAAGGACTTAATACCTATTCTATTAATTTTAATGAGGCCAAATGATTACTAGTACCTAACAGATTGATTGTTTTGAAATGGCGATGATTCTAAATTTAAAAACAATTAAATATAATTGCGTAAAAGTAGGTTGAGAAAAATCCAAATTTATAAAACTACCTAGGGTTGTGATTTATTCAAATATTAATTAAAAGATGAAGTGGTTATCTTATAGCTGGGTAATATATTGATTTATTAACCTGGAACACTAAATCATGTAAAAACCTCTTCCGATGGTCAATTACAAATACCTAGTATAATTCAATTGAACTATGTGTCTATGTCAACCAAATTACCTAGATTCATTAAGTTTAAGTTCCAATTATGGCTACCCCTGCCAGACAGGTATATTCCTATCCTGTAAGGAAATCTATTAAAGGGTTATCTATCCTCAAGAAGATCGTGGGCTATTGAGTCTAAGGCCTTTAAACTTAAAATCCCTATGTCTAGTTCATTTTAAGTTTACCTAATCAATTTTATTAGTGGCCAGTTAATAAAAAACATAAAGGTTAAGACTCAATAAATAAATCTTTATATTACCCAAACTATAATCTAACCCCTTATTTCATCACAACCCTAGATAACTAATTTAGTTACGACACATAACTAGGGCTAATGAAAATTTAAAAGACATAAAATAAAATACTGAAAAGTAAATGCGGAAAAATAAATACTGAAAAGTAAATGAAAATGAAATAATAAGGCAAACGGAATTAACTTCTACTATATACTATTTAAATATCTCACTTAATATAATATATTAACTCGTGATGATATTCCCAACCAGCCATATAGGCGGTAACCTGATTAAGTCAATATTAAGTCCAACCAGCCATATAGGCGGAATCAAAATAACCAGCCATAAAGGCGGAACCAAAATTGAATTGCCAACCGACCAATCTGGCGGTATCCTTGCTTAGTCAGGTTTAACCAGTTTAAATTAAATAACCAACCGGCCAATATAGCGGTATTCTTATTAAGTCAAATTTTAAATGGTGAATATATTATATTTAAGAGAGATTAATCTAAATAGCAATAGTAAAAGAATTACCTTTCACCCTAGCATGGGGAAGTTACCTCCTCATGGTTGAATAGTAAAACTGTAAAAAGTAAAAGGTAAAAATAAATTACTATTACTATTACTATTCAAAAGTAAAATTACTATTACTATTATAAAACGTAATTACTATTACTATTACAAAACTAAAATTTAATGAAACTAAGAAGAGAACTCCCTATTTACATCAGAGAACTCAGAGAGGAAGGTACATCTGAAACTGAAATCTGAAGCTGAATTTATAGGCTTCGGTAGACCTCGGGCGTCGCGACGCCAAGGCCTTTGGCGTCGCGACGCCAGAACAGTTCCACGGAGGCGGCTAAAAGCTCAATGATTGTGCTGACGTGGCGCTGATGTGGTGACACGTGGCGAAAGTGAATGTCAGTACCGTAGGATTTCGAAACGTGGCATGTTGTGATTGGTTGATGATGACGTGGCACTTTGACTTGTTTGACCACTGACGTGGATGATGACGTGGCACGACACGTGGCAAATTTGACCTTTGACTTGATGACGTGGCTGATGATGTGGCGACACGTAGGATGACAAGTGGTACACGTGGCAATGGCGATTGTCGGCACCATAGGATGATGACAAGTGGCAAGGCACATGTTAGCATATCGGCTTTGATGGTGACATGTGGCACGGTGCACATTAACAAAGTCAAACTTTTCAAATTCAGACTTGTTGACCAGGCGCACGTTAGCAAAGGTACGACACACGTTAGGCGTCGCGACGCCCAAAATGACCAAAATGCCATTTTTGTCCGTTTTCACTATTTTGGCCCAAAATCACCTCCAGAATGTCCCGGAACTTTATTTATCTACAAAATAACACAAAACACATCAAAATATTCACAAAACTTAAGAAACTCTACAAAGTATTAGGTTAAATGAGTGGGAAATAGTGATATATTTACCACTCATCACACCCCCCAAACCTAACATTTTGCTAGTCCTCGAGCAAAACATAAAATAAAATAGCATAATCAAAATTTAACTAAGCCACTTTCGTAGGGATCACGTTTGCATTTAGCATATGAAATAAGCCTTTAAATCCCTATGTGTCCCTAGTGGACGAGTTGTAGTCTCGTGAGGGTTTACAGTAATGATACCCACAAACATTTTACAAAAGTAAAAAGGTAGTGAAAATAATGCACACAAAAGCAAAAAGACAAGAGAAAAGAAGTTAGTGACTATTCAAGTGAAACTTCTACTCCAAGTTACTAGTTGTTTTGTTTCATTCTAAATTACTGAATAAGTAAATTCTCTGATTATATTTACCATTCTCCATATAAACAGTCAAAAAATATTAATCAACTCATTTTTTCCCACAACAGTCATAAGTGTAGTTGATAAGAAGGTAATATTTTTGTCCTAAAGTTCTATCAGATTTCACACATTTTTGCAGTGATGGAATAATTTTTTTCTGATTTTTCGGAATTTTTTCTTTGATTTTTCAATTTTTATTTTTTATTTATATACAATACCTTCCGTTTATGTAGCAAACTTTAGGTCGGTGTCTCCAAACCAGTTGGCTTTAGGGCACCAGATGTTAAAACACCCCTACGGACTTAATTACCCAGACTTCAAATATATATATTTTTTGCAACATCCTTGATCCATGTAGCGAGCTTTGGGTCAATGACTCCCAAACCAGTTGGTTTTAGGGCACTAGGTGTTAAAACACCCTTACAGACTTAATAACCCGGATCTCATACTTTTTTTTACTCCATCACTTTTCGAGATGCTTCCTTCAATTAAACTATAGCACTGAATATTATAATTTTTTCAATTACAGCTCATGTCTGTATGTTACTATGCTTGTTGATAATACTTGCTAACTGAGCATATGAAGATCTATTTTAGTCAGTTTTAAGGAGAATTCACAAATTAAGTAATTAAAAAGGAAATAAACAAAAATTAACTTGTTTCGAAATAGGTTTGAAATACGTCTCAGGAGTGGAAACTCCTTACACAGCTATCTCTTACCAATTTCACCTTTTTTAGTCAAAATAAAAAAACAAAAACGAAAAATGTTTTTGTAATTTTTGAAAATTTTTCAATTTTTTTTGTATTTTTAGAAAAAAATTTCGACTAAAAATAAAAATAATACACAACTAAAAACAAGGTACTGATCAACTAATTCCCTCCCCCAAACCTAAATGAGACATTGTCCCCAATGTCTTAAACAATAGAAGAAGAGTTTAGAAGATAATACCTGGTTTGCTGAAATTCTTCAGGAAATTTAAAGGTCAAGATCCAGATTAATCCGACGCTTCTTACCACGATCGTCCTCAAACCAATTTATCTTTGAAAGGATGGGGTCAACTTGTGGTTCATGGGCTAAAAGTTGGTCTATTAGATCCGGAGCAGTTCTGGCAGTATAGAGGAAATCTTTCATAGGTTTTCATACGAACCCATTTCTCTGAGCATCATCAAGAAACACACAAAGAAAACCATAAAATCCTTCAACATTGTACAGTCCAAGCGGTTTTTGGTGTATGTTCAGGTTCGCCCAAGATAACACTATAAAAATTTCCTCCAATGTGCCCAAGCCACCTAGCAACGCAATAAAAGCATCAGCACGGTTAATCATTTCTATCAGTCGTTCAGACATACCTGGCACGATCAGTTCTTCTCCGTTTGATGGTTCAATAAGATTTGCCTATGCCAAGGGTTTTGGGATGATTCCCAAAACATTAATGCCTCATTCCTTTACGGCCTTTGAAACGATCCCCATTAGTCCAAGATTGCCTCTGCCATATATTAAGTGCATATTCCTTGCAGATAAGACTCGACCCAATTCTTTTGCTGCTTTAATGTATTATGGCTTAACACCAACACTAGTACCGCAAAATGCACAGATGTTTTCAACTCGTCTTATAGAAGTGGCTTCCATGTTTTACTCTGGATGTCTTTAACAGTGCAATGATGAGTTGAATTTATAACACCTGAAAAGGGTGAGTAAAATAATAGCACTAGTACCTGCCAAATGACAATTGTTAGTTCAATAGTAAAATAAATCATGATAGTCAAAAAGATTTGGATCCTATCGGAGAAAATAAAAGAAGAAAACAAAACAAATTACAATTATTAGGAAAAGACAAAGAGATATAATATATACAAGAAACTTAACGACTTGATTGACGTCTATGCGTCAGGGACAAGCTTCCCATCCAATTTTCTTATAAATTGGCAAGCATGGTCTTTTTGAGTCAGATTCCCGAGACTTAACTGTTGTCTTTCCTTTTGGAATTGTGTATATAACACACGAATTTCATGATACACACATCAACTAGGACGCGTCTCAAGAGTTTTAGATATGTCATCCAAAGACTCCTTACTCAAGCCATCCCTATTGAAATTAATCTTATCTTCGCAGTTATCAGACACCATTCCTAAAGAACGACAACAGGTATTACAAAACATACGAGCACATTTATAAAAAACACACATTCTTTTGGCTCTTCTCTTTTTAGCATAAGTGCTTCTTCCTAAACCAGACATATGTGAAATAAAAGAGTCAAAGGACTCACCTGCCAATCGGACCCTTGCTTCAAAAATCCAACGAATATCAGTAGGAATACATTTGATCGTCAGTAATCTCATTTGTTCCAAGCGAGCTTTGTAAACTTTCATCAAAGATTTTTAGGGAGAGAAGGAAATTGCTTGTGAAGATTTGCGAGAACTTCTTCCATCCTAAAATGACTTAACCTGTAAAAACTAAACACACCAAATGAAATCACACCAAATCACAATATATACACAAATTGCATGGGTTGCCTTCCTGCGAGCGCTAAGTTTAACGTCGTCAGCTAGACGTTGCTACTCGAACGTTATGCTGGATCTGAAAGTGTGACACTTTCTTTTTGTCGCTTAAATGATTCTCCCCAGTAGTGCTTGACACGCTTGTTTTTAACCTTGAATGTTTTCTTGGAGTCGGGATCATGTATCTCAACAGCTCTGTCTGGTAAAACCTTGGTGATTAGGAATGGACCTGACCACCGTGATTTTGGCTTCCATGAGAAGAATTTCATCTTTGATTTGTTTAACAGTACCTTCTGCCCTGGTTCCAGTTGTATGCGCACTAACTTATCATCATGTCTTTTCATGGCATTTTCTTTGTACAATTTTGCATTCCCAAAAGGTTGTATGTAAAATTCCTCCAATTCATTGAGCTGGTGGAATTGTTTCTCTTCTGTTGCTTGTGGGGCAAGACTTGGCTTTTTTAGTGCAAAAGAAGCTTTATCTTCAGTCTTCACAGGCGATTGGCATGCCTTAAGTTTGTAAGTAGAACTTTGTTTTGCATCAGAGTTCTGGATAGTACTGTGTATCACATCAAGTCTGAAACATTCCTCCTCATTTTCATCATCTGATAAATTCATGGCTTTGAAAACATTGAATGTTACTTCTTGGTTCTGTACCCTCATGGTTAGTTCTCCTTTCTATACATCAATAATGGTCGGAACTGTAGCCAAGAATGGTCTCCCGAGGATGATCGGCACATCTGCATCTTCCTCCATGTCAAGGATAATAAAATCTGCTGGGAAAATGAATTTGTCAACTTTGACCAGCACATTTTCAACTACACCTCTTGGAAATACGAGCGTTCGATCAGCAAGTTGCTGTGAGACTGAGGTAGGCATTGCTTCTCCAATTTGCAGTTTCCTGTTGATAGAAAAAGGCATTAAATTAAAACTTGCACCTAAATCACACAAAGCCTTACCGAAGTTATGTTCTCCTATGATGCAAGGAATTATGAAACTGCCAGGATTTTTCAACTTCGGGGGAAGTTTCCTCTAAATGATTGCGCTACATTCTTCCGTTAATGCTACTGTCTCGTAGTCTCCCAATCTCCGTTTTCGTGAAAGAATATCTTTCATGAATTTGACATAGCTGGGCATTTGTTCCAAGGCTTCTGCAAATGGAATATTGATGTGCATCTTTTTGAACACCTCTAGGAATCAAGCAAACTGCTTTTCTAGTTTGTTCTTCTGAAGACGCTGAGGAAAAGGTTTAGGTGGAGTGATCTGTTCTGGTTCTTTTTCCTATGCTTCTTTTGGAACATCTTCAATGGTTGCCTTGATTCCAACATCTTTGTTGATTTAAGTACCACTTTTTAACATAATGGCATGACACTGCTCATTCTCTATGTTCCTTGGATTTGGTTCAGTATTGCTGGGAAGATTTCCTGTGGTCTGTAACTTTGAGCATTGGCCAGTTGTCCAATTTTATTTTCCAGTGCTTTGATAGATGCTGATTGGCTTTGGAACATAGCTTCATATCTTTTCAACTGAGCTAGCACTTCTGCCATTACTGGTTCTTTTTCAAACTCCTGGCTTTGTTGTGGGAATCCTGGTGGATAGTTTTGCTGTTGGAATCCAGGTGGTGGATTGTTCTTTTGCCCTAAATTGTTGCTCCATGAAAGGTTGGGTTGATTCCTCCACCATGAGTTGTAGGTGTTGGAATATGGATTGTTTCCCTGTCTGTTGAAATTGTTGACATAATTCACCGTTTCTTTAGGTTGAGTTGGCTCTAGTGCTCTTCCATATGATGAACTTGTGGCTCCAATGTTGCTTTGAGTGCTGAGAGTCTCCATGAATTTTCATATCTGATCCAGCTTGGCACTGACTGCTGTATTAGCTCCAACTTCATAAATTCCTGCAATTCTTTGAATCAGGCTCCTTTCTGTCCGCCACAAGGAATTGTTGTTGGCCATCTCTTCGATTAGGTCCCAGGCTTGATCTTCTCCTTTTGACATTAAAGCTCCTCCAGCAGCAGCATCAACTGTGGTTCTCATCAATCCAGAAAGTCCATTATAGAAAGTTTGTTCTTGAAGCCATTTTGGAATCTCATGGTGAGGACATTTCCGGAACAGATCTTTGTATCTTTCCCAAGCTTCGTACAAGGATTCTGAATCTTGTTGTATAAATGATGTGATGTCATTCCTAAATTTTGCTATTCTGGCTAGTGGAAAGTACTTTGCAAGGAATTTGGTGGCTAGAGTGTTCCAAGTTGTGATGGATCCAGCTGGTAGTGAATGTAGCCAAGCTTTTGCTCTTTCTTTCAAGGAATATTGGAAAACTCACAGTCTCATAGCTTATTTAGCTCCTTGATTGTAATTGAAAATGCCGCAAACTTCCAGGAAGTTGCTGATGTGGGCATTAGGATCTTCAGTTGCATTCCCCCCTAACTGAACTGACTGCTGAATCATTTGAATGCAAGTTTTGATGTCACCTGCATTTGCTGGTAATGGCGGAAGTACAATACAGGAAATGAGGCCATCTACCACTGGAATGGTTCTGTCTCGAATGGGAATTGGTGGTGCAACCTCCAAAGGTTCAGGTTCCATGTTGACGATTGCTTCTTGGCCTTCTCGCCTATCCCTTCTCAATTGTCTGATGGTTCTTTCAATCTCAAGGTCAAACGGATGGATTTCAAAGCTTCTAGCTTGTCTCATTAAGTGTTTGAGAACCTGAAACACAAGAAAACGAAAACAATAAGTAAAATAAAATTTAGAAACAAGTAACAAATCTAACCTCAAAACTAATAATGAAAGATAAATAAGTCCCCGACAACGGTGCCAAAAACTTGACCGGTGCTTACACACACGCGTATAACGCAAGCGCATGTATCGTTCAAGTAGTATAAAAAGTATCGATCCCACGAGGACTTAATACCTAATTGATTACTAGTAATCACTTAACCTAATTAAATTAATTAATTAGGTTTAAGTCCTCGTGGGATCGATACTTTTTATACTACTTGAACGATACGTGCACATGCGTTATACGCGTGTGTAAGCACCGGTCAAGTTTTTGGCGCCGTTGCCGGGGACTTATTTATCTTTCATTATTAGTTTTAAGGTTAAATTCATTACTTGTATCTAAATTTTCTTTTTACTTATTGTTTTTGTTTTATTGTGTTTCAGGTTCTCAAATCCTTCATGAGACGAGCCAGAAGCTTTGAAATCCATCCGCTTGACCTAGAGATCGAAAGAACCATCAGACAGTTGAGAAGGGAAAGGCGAGAAGGCCAAGAAGCAATCATCAACATGGAACCTGAACCTTTGGATGTTGCACCACCAATTCCCATTCGAGACAGAACCATTCTGGTGGTAGATGGCCTCATTTCCTGTATTGTATTTCTTCCCTTACAGCAAATGCAGGTGATATCAAAACTCGCATTCAAATGATTAAGCAGTCAGTTCAGTTTGGGGGTAATGTAACTGAAGATCCTAATACCCACATCAGCAACTTCCTGGAAGTTTGCGGCAATTTCAATTACAACCGAGGAGCAGAAGAAGCTATGAGACTGCGAGTTTTCCCATATTCCTTGAAAGACAGAGCAAGAGCTTGGCTACATTCACTACCAGCTGGATCCATCACAACTTGGAACACTCTAGCCACCAAATTCCTTGCAAAGTATTTTCCACCAGCTAGAACAGCAAAATTGAGGAATGACATCACATCTTTTGTACAACAAGATTCAGAATCCCTATATAAAGCTTAGGAAAGATACAAAGATTTGCTCCCGAAATGTCATCACCATGAGATTCCAAAATGGATTCAAGTCCAAACTTTCTATAATGGACTTTCTGGACTGATGAGAACCACAATTGATGCTGCTACTGGAGGAGCATTGATGTCAAAAGGAAAAGATCAAGCCTGGGACCTAATCGAAAAAATGGCCAACAAAAATTCCTTGTGGCCAACAGAAAAGAGCCTGATTCAAAGAATTGCAGGAATTTATGAAGTTGGAGCCAATACAGTAGTCAGTGCCAAGCTGGATCAGATATGCAAATTTATGGAGACTCTTAACACTCAAAACAACATTGGAGCCACAAGTTCATCATATGGAGGAGCACCAAAGCCAACTCAACCTAAAGAAACGATGAATTATGTCAACAATTTCAACAGACAGGGAAACAATCCATATTCCAACACCTATAACCCAGGGTGGAGGAATCATCCCAACTTTACATGGAGCAACAATTAAGGGCAGAAGAACAATCCACCACCTGGATTCCAACAGCAGAACTATCCACCAGGATTCCAACAACAAAGCCAAGAGTTTGAAAAAGAACCGGTAATGGCAGAAGTGCTAGCTCAGTTAAAAAGATATGAAACTATGATCCAAAGACAATCAGCTTCTATCAAAGCACTGGAAAATCAAATTGGACAACTGGCTAATGCTCAGAGTTACAGACCACTAGGAAATCTTCCCAGTAATACAGAACCAAATCCAAGGAACATTGGGAAGGAGTAGTGTCATGCCATTATGTTAAAAAGTGGTATTGAAATCAACAAAGATGTTGGAATCAAGGCAACCATTGAAGATGTTCCAAAAGAAGCAGAGCTACAGATGGAGGAAAAAGAAGTAAAGGAAAAAGAACAGATCACTCCACCTCCAACTTTTTCTCAGCGTCTTCAGAAAAAATAACTGGATAAGCAGTTTGCTCGATTCCTGGAGGTGTTCAAAAAGCTACATATCAACATCCCATTTGCAGAAGCCTTAGAACAAATGCCCAGCTATGTCAAATTCATAAAATATATTATTTCACGAAAACAAAGGTTGGGAGACTACGAGACAGTAACATTAATGGAAGAATACAGTGCAATCATTCAGAGGAAACTTCCCCCGAAGTTGAAAGATCCTGGCAGTTTCACCATTCCTTGCATCATGGGAGAACATAACTTCGGTAAGGCTTTGTATGATTTAGGTGCAAGTATTAATTTAATGCCTTTTTCTATTTACAGGAAACTGCAAATTGGAGAAGCAATGCCTACCTCAATCTCACTGCAACTTGCTGATCGAACGCTCGTATTTCCAAGAGGTGTAGTTGAAAATGTGCTAGTCAAAGTTGACAAATTCATTTTCTCAGCAGATTTTATTGTCCTTGACATGGAGGAAGACGCAGATGTGCTGATCATCCTTGGGAGACCATTCTTGGCTACAGGTCGGACCATTATTGATGTACAGAATGGAGAACTAACCATGAGGATACAAGACCAAGAAGTAACATTCAATGTTTTCAATGCCATGAATTTCTCAAATGATGAAAAGAATGAGGAATATTTCAGACTTGATGTGATACACTGTACCATCCAGAACTCTGATGCAAAACAAAGTTCTACTATCAAACTTAAGGGATGTCAATCGCATGTGGAGACTTAAGATAAAGTGTCTTGTGCACTTGAAAAGCCAAGTCTTGCTCCACAAGCAACAGAATAGAAACAGTTCCACCAGCTCAATGAATTGGAGGAATTTCACATACAGCCTTTTGGGAATGCAAAATTGTACAAAGAAAAGGCCAAGAAAAGACATGATGATAAGTTAGTGCGCATACAACTGGAACCAGGGCAGAAGGTACTGTTAAAAAAATCAAGGATGAAATTCTTCTCATGGAAGGCAAAATCACGTTGGTCAGGTCCATTCCTAATCACTAAGGTTTTACCAGACGAAGCTGTTGAGATACATGATCCTGACTCCAAGACAACATTCAAGGTTAAAAACAAGCGTGTCAAGCACTACTGGGGAGAATTATTTGAGCAACAAAAAGAATGTATCACACTTTCAGATCCAGCATAACGTTTGAGTAGCAACGTCTAGCTGACGACATTAAACTTAGCGCTCGCAGAGAGGCAACCCATGCAATTTGTGTATATATTGTGATTTTGTGTGATTTAATTTTATGTGTTTAGTTTTTACAGATTAAGATGGAAGAAGCTCTCGCAAATCTTCACAAGCAATTTCTTTCTCTCCCTAAAAACTCTCTGATGAGAGTTTACAAAGCTCACTTGGAAAGGATGAGACTACTGATGATCAAAGGTATTTCTACTGATATTTTTTGGGTAATCGAAGCACGAATCCGATTAGCAGGTGAGTATTCCGAGTCTTGTAATTCTTATTTGCCTGGTTTTGGAAGAAGCACCTATGCCAAGAAACGCAGAGCTAAGAAAATGGGTGTTTGATACAAATGTGCACGTTGGAATTGCAACACTCGTTGTCAATCTTTAGGAATGGTGCCTGATAATCGCGAAGACAAAATTAAATTCATTAGGGATGGATTGAGTAAGGAGTCTTTAGATGATATATCTTCAACTCTTGAGACGCATCCCAGTGGAGATGTTCATATAGCCGTTCGCAAATTACATACACAATTCCAAAAGGAAAGACAACAGTTAAGTCTCGGGAATCTGACTCAAAAAGACCCTGTTTGTCAATTTATAAGAAAATTGGATGGGAAGCTTGTCCCTGACGCATAGACGTCAATCAAACCATTAAGTTTCTTGTACATATTATATCCCTTTGTCTTTTCCTAATAATTGTAATTTGTTTTGTTGTCTTCTTTTATTTTCTCCGACAGGATCAAGACCTTTTTTACTATCAAGATTTATTTTACTATTGAACAAATAATTGTCAGTTGGCAGGTACTAGTGCTATTTTTACTCACCCTTTTCAGGTTCTATAAATTCAGCTCTACATTTCTCTCTTCGACACGTCCAGATATACATCTAAACAAAAGAGAGAAAATAAAAGAAACATCGCAGCAACGAGTGAAGCGAATTTGTGTTTTCTGTGGATCTAATTCTGGTAATAAACCAGAATACATTGAAGCTACAAAGGAATTGGGGAGAGTCATAACTGAACGAAATATGCATCTAGTATATGGCAAAGGCAATCTTGGATTAATGGGAAGCATTTCAAAAACCGTTCAGGATGGTGGTGGTCATGTTTTGGGAATCACCCCAAAACCTTTGGCGGACAAACAAATGGAGGTGAGCGCATTGTATCTAGTATGTCAGAACATCTCCTTGAAATGGTCAATACTGCTGATGCATTTATTGCTTTACCAGGTGGGCTCGGAATATTTGAAGAAATATTGACAGTGACATCATGAGGACACTTTAATATCCATCAGAAGCCCATTGGATTACTTAACATTGAGCATTTCTTCGATTTTCTGTTTGTATTTCTTGCGGAAGCCAAGAGACATGAGTTTGTCACAAAATCAGTAGAAGATATTTTCCTGACTGCAACCAAAGCCGAGGAATTAATTGATCTAATCATAGCCTTTGAACCAAAAATTGACCCCAAAAATTGTCACAAAAATTGAACCAAAGCCGAGGAATTAATGGTAAAATGTAAAAGGTTATGATATGGTATTAAAGATGGAATGCTAAAATATGTTAATTTAAGTTTGCATGATGGATGCTTGTAAAGAATGAAATATATATGTTTTTTTTATTTTATAAGTATAGTTGGATATTTAGATACGCGTGTGTATGCATATATGTGTATATATGGTTGCCCGATAAAGTAGGTTATGAACCTGAGTAGTATAAATGAATGTGAATGAAATTATGTTGTGATGAATATGAGGAAGTATGAGCATGTTAGTACATGTAACAGTGTTTATGAAAGGTATGTTATGTTTATATGCATACTAGTCTGAGATACATTTCAAAATTCAATAAAGATAAATTATGAACGTATTTACATAAATGTATGCAAGTATATATGAATATATAATATACCAGGATAAGTTTTATGTGTGCATAAATATGTACATGTGCATATATATACTATATAGGAAATCATGGCTAGAGTAGGAAGAAGCATGAGAAATGTATATGCATACCTACATGTTATGGTTTTCAGAAGTTAAGTTAAAGCAAAAAGTGTTTTAAGTTTCAAAGTATTACAAAGACTAGTTTTCAAATTTTTTTCAGAGTTGTTGTTGTTGTTGTGTTGTTGTTTTTTTTTTTTTTTTTTTTTTTTTTTTTTTTTTTTACAGTTTGGGATTTGATTTAAGTTTTTAAAAGTTTATTTGCGGTTTCATGTTTTCGGGGCATGAGGTAAAACCTCACTCCAGTATGTAACTATACAATTGGAACTGACGATTACAGAGAACATGTGTACATGTAGGGCCAGAATGGTGGCTTAGGATCATGTATCTGGTCCCTAGTTTAGAGCTTGGGTGGTAGAATTGATCCGCACCCCCAGTTCTAGTGATGGCTACACTGCCAGTTGAGTTTTTGTCCTGGGTGTAGAGCTCTACGTTGCCAGTTGAGTGTTTGTCCTGGACGTAGGGCACCACCAGCCTCGTAGATGCTGCCAGTTGAGTTGTTGTCATGGGCATCTAGTACTATCAGATTTCAGCGTTGCTACTAATTGAGTTGTTGTCCTTGGCATCGAGTATTTTCAGTTTTCAGTATACAGTTTTCAGAAATAAGTTTTTTTTATAAATATTTTTTTTTATAAATTTTCAGATCTCTAGTATAAATTTTTCTGATTTTCTGTATCTAGATTTCAGAACTCAGTTTTTATTAAACAGTTTTCAGAAAACAGGTTTTTGAGACAGTTTTTAGAAACTAGAGATTTAAAGGATGTTTTCAGCAAATCTAAGAACTTTTCCAGAAAGAGAAAGTAAAGTAAAGTTCTCAGCAAAGAATTTTCAGAAAATAGTTTTTTGATGAGTGGTAAATATATCACTTTTTCCCACTCATTTGACCTAATATTTCGTTTAGTTTCTCGAGTTTTGTGAATATTTTGATGTGTTTTGTGTTATTTTGTAGATAAAAAAGTTTCAGGACATTCTGGAGGTGAATTGGAGCAAAACATGAAAAATTGGACAAAAATGGCAAAATGGTAATTTCGGCGTCGCAACGCTGAAGCCTTGCGCGTCGCGACGCCAAGCTTGCGCCTAACCTGCTAACGTGCGCCGTCTGTCACGTGTCAGAACCTGATTGGTTTGACTTGTTAACGTGCGCCGATCATGCTAACTTACACCGTGCCACGTGTCGCCATCACAATGGAGATGCTAAAATGCGCCGGTGCCACGTGTCGCGATCTAACAGTGCCGATAATCGCCATCCACACGTCAGCGTGATGTCACCAATGACGTCATGAACAGTGCCACGTCATCGGATAAGAATCTGAGCTCTTAGCCGCCTCGCCACGTGTCAAGCCGTCATTGTGCCACGATTCATTGTTCCAGCGTCGCGACTCTGAACCCTTCCAGCATCGCGACGCCCGAGGCCTATCCGCGCTTATAAATAGAGAGGATATGAATATACCTGTCGGGCGGGGGTAGCCATAATTGGAACTTAATCTTAATGAATCCAGATAATTTGGTTGACATAGACATATGGTTCAATTAGGTTAAACTGGATATTTGTTGTTGACCATCGGAAGAGGCTTTTACATAATTTAGTGTTCCAGGTTAATAAATCAATATTTTACCCAACTATATGATAAACACTTATCTTTAAATAATATTGGAATAAATCACAACCCTAGATAGTTTTAATATTGAATTTTCTCAAAATCTCCTTTCGAACAATTTTATTTACTTGTTTGTTTTTAAATTTAGAATCGTCGCCATTTCAAATCAATTAAACAACCTGTTAGATACTAGTAATCATTTGGCCCCATAAATTGATAACAAAAGGTTTTAAGTCCTCGTGGGATCGATACTTTTTATACTACTTGAACGATACGTACGCTTGCGTTATACGTGTGTGTTTACGCCGGTCAAGTTTTTACCGCCGTTGCCGGGGACTTATTTATCTTTTACTATTAGTTTTGGGGTTAGATATGTTACTTGTATCTAATTTCTTTTTACTTATTGTTTCTGTTTTCTTGTGTTTCAGGTTCTCAGAATCTACATGAGACGAACCAGAAGCTTTGAACTTCGACCGCTTAACCCAGAAATTGAAAGAACCATCAGACGGTTAAGAAGGGAAAGGCGAGAAGGCCAAGAAGCTTTAGTCAACATGGAACCTGAACCTTTGGAGATTGCACCACCAATACCCATTCGAGACAGAACCATTCCGGTGGTTGACAGACTCATTTCCTGTATTGTACTTCCTCCCTTACCAGCAAATGCGGGTGACATCAAAACTTGCATTCAAATGATTCAACAGACAGTTCAGTTTGGAGGAAATGGAACTGAAGATCCTAATGCTCACATCAGCAACTTCCTGGAAGTTTGCGGCACTTTCAATTACAACCGAGCATCAGAAGAAGCAATGAAACTACGAGTTTTTCCATACTCCTTGAAAGAATTAGCAAAAGCATGACTACATTCATTACCAGCAGGTTCCATCACAACTTGGAATGCTCTAGCCACAAAATTCCTTGCAAAATACTTTCCACCAGCCAGAACAACAAAACTGAGGAATGACATCACATCTTTTGTACAACAAGATTCGGAATCTCTCTACGAAGCTTGGGAAAGGTACAAAGATTTGCTCCGGAAGTGTCCTCACCATGAGATTCCAAAATGGCTTCAAGTCCTAACTTTCTATAATGGACTTTCTGGACTGATGAGAACCACAATCGATGCTGCTGCTGGAGGAGCTTTGATGGCAAAATGAGAAGATCAAGCCTGGGACCTAATCGAAGAAATGGCTAACAACAACTCCTTATGGCCAACAGAAAGAAGCATAATTCAAAGAATTGCAGGAATTTATGAAGTTGGAGCCAATACAGCAGTCAACACCAAGCTGGATCAGATATGCAAATTCATGGAGACTCTTACCACTGGATCCATAAGTTCACCATATGGAGGAACACCAGAGCCACACCAACTTGAAGAGACGGTGAATTATGTCAACAATTTCAACAGACAGGGGAACAATCCATATTCCAACACCTACAACCCATGGTGGAGGAATCATCCTAATTTTTCATGGAGTAACAATTCAGGGCAAAAGAACTATCCACCACCTGGATTCCAGCAACAGAACAAAGGCCAGGAGCAGACAAATGAACAAGTAATGGCAGAGATGCTAGCTCAATTAAAAAGATATGAATCTATGATTCAGAGCCAATCAGCTTCCATTAAAGCACTGGAGAATCAAATCGGACAACTGGCCAATGCTCAGAGCTACAGACCGCCAGGTAATCTTCCAGCAATACAAAACCAAATCCAAGGAACCGAGGGAAGGAGCAATGTCAAGCCATTACCTTAAAAAGTGGTACTGAGATGAATAAAGATGTTGGAATCAAGATGTCCCAAGAAGAAGTTCCAAAAGAAGCCGAGAAACATATGGAAGAAAAAAAAGCAAAGGAAAAAGAAGCAAAGGAAAAATAACCAGAACAAATCATTCCACCTCCACATTTTCCTCAGCGTCTTCAGAAAAACAAACTGGACAAACAGTTTGCTCATTTCTTGGAGATTTTCAAAAAGCTGCACATTAACATACCTTTTGCAGAAGCCTTGGAACAAATGTCCAGCTATGTAAAATTCATGAAAGACATTCTTTCACGAAAATGAAGATTGGGAGATTACGAGACAGTAGCTTTGACGGAAGAATGCAGCGCCATCATTCAGAGGAAACTTCCCCCGAAGTTGAAAGATCCTGGTAGTTTCACAGTACCTTGCACCATTGGAGAACATTACATCGGTAAGGCTTTATGTGATTTAGGTGCCAGTGTTAATTTAATGCCTTTTTCTATTTACAGGAAACTGCAAATTGGAGAAGCAATGCCTACCTCAGTATCTTTACAACTTGATGATCGAACACTCGCATTTTCGATAGGAGTCGTGAAAAATGTGCTGGTCAAAGTTGAAAAACTCATCCTTCCAGCAGATTTCATCATCCTTGACATGGAAGAAGACAAAGAAGTACCTATCATTCTTGGAAGACCATTCTTGGCTACAGGTAAAACTGTGATTGATGTACAAAAAGGAGAACTGACCATGAAAGTGCAGGACCAATAAGTGACATTTAATGTTTTCAAAGCCATGAAATTCCCGAGCGATGAAAAGAAGAAGAAGAATGCTTCAGAGTTGATGTTGTTGATAGTATTGTTCAGAATACTGAGCCAAATCCCATAGATACACTTGAAGCTTGCATCACCAACATGACAGACAGTGAACTAGATGCTGAAATCTTGTAATGTATTAACTACCTTGACAAACCATTCCGATTCAAAGCAACACCACCAGTTGAAAGCTTGGAACTACAAAAGAAAGATCGAATCAAACCTTTGATTGAAGAACCACCGCAACTGGAACTAAAGTTACTTCCGAGCCATCTCAGGTATGCATTTCTTGGAAACTCTTCTGAATTACCTGTTATTATTTCTTCATCACTAACATTGGAGCAGGAAGAAAAGCTATTGAGAGTGTTACGAGAGCACAAAAGAGCCATTGGCTGGACTATAGCAGACATTCGAGGCATTAGTCCATCAGTTTGCATGCACAAGATCCTGATGGATGATGAATACAAACCCACAGTGGAGCATCAATGGAGACTCAATCCAATCATGAAGGAAGTCGTGAAGAAAGAAATCATCAAATGGTTGGATGCTGGCATCATTTACCCCATCCCCGATAGCACTTGGGTGAATCCAATGCAGTGTGTACCAAAGAAATGAGGAATTACTGTGGCCACCAATGAAAAGAACGAGCCAATTCCAACAAGAACGGTAACTGGATGGAGAGTATGCATGGATTATAGGAAGCTGAATAAAGCCACGATAAATGACCATTTTTCGCTACCATTCATTGACCAGATGTTAGACAGACTGGCGGGACATGAGTTCTATTGCTTTCTTGACGGATATTCAGGGTACAATCAGATTGCCATCGCACCAGAAGACCAGGAGAAAACTACATTTACATGTCCATATGGTACTTTTTCTTTTCACATGATGCCATTTGGATTATGTAATGCTCCTGCTACATTTCAGCGTTGCATGATGGCCATCTTCTCAGACATGCTGGAGCAGAGTATGGAGGTTTTTATGGATGATTTTTCTGTGTTTGGAGATTCTTTTGACCATTTTTTGCAAAATTTGCGAAGATACAAACCTGGTACTCAACTGGGAGAAATGCCACTTCATGGTGCAAGAAGGCATTGTTCTTGGACACCGGATCTCACAAAAGGGAATCGAGGTAGACAAAGAAAAGATTGAAACAATTGAAAAACTACCTCCACCAACATCTGTCAAAGGATTCGGAGTTTTCTTGGACATGCAGGTTTTTACAGGAGATTTATCAAAGACTTTTCCAAGATTCTCAAACCTCTTTGCAATCTTCTGGAGAAGGATGTGCCTTTCAACTTCACCAAAGAATGCCAGGAAGCTTTCGAGATCTTAAAACAGAAGCTGGTATCTGCCCCCATCATTGTAGCACCAGACTGGACCCTTCCATTTGAAGTGATGTGCGATGCTAGTGATTTTGCTGTAGGTACAGTTTTGGGACAACGAAAAGCAAAGATTTTTCACACCATTTAATACTCCGGCAGAACTCTGAATGAAGCTCAACTCAACTACACAACCACTGAAAAGGAGTTTCTAGCAGTTGTGTACGCTTTTGACAAATTCCGCTCCTATCTGTTGGGTCTCAAAGTGGTGGTCTACACAGATCATTCAGCAATCAAATATCTGATCACAAAGAAAGATGCCAATCCCAGATTAATCAGTTGGATACTTCTTCTGCAAGAATTTGACGTGGAGATTCGAGATAGGAAAGGAACAGAAAACCAGGTGGTAGATCACTTATCGAGGCTCGAGAATGGAGAAACAGCTGACAAAGAACTGACAATCAAAGAAACTTTTCCAAATGAACAGCTATTTGCCATAAAACAACAGGAAGTCCCTTGTATGCTGACTATGTCAACTACATTGTGTCAGGAAAATGGCTGTTGGAATGGACAACTCAGAAACAGAAGAAGTTCTTCAAAGAATTCAAGCACTATGTATGGGATGAACCGTACCTGTTTAAACGATGTGCTTATCAATTATTGAGACGTTGTGTTCCACAGGAGGAGGTCAACAGTGTTTTGCAACACTGTCATTCATCACCATACGGCAGACACTTTAGCGGAAACAAAACTGCAGCTAAAGTTCTTCAATCAGGTTTGTTCTGGCCCACACTTTTTAAAGATGCTTATATTTTTGCTTTTCAATGTGACAGGTGCCAGAGAACGAGGAATATTTCGAGGAGAAATGAATGACCGTTGCAAAACATTCTGGAAGTGGAGATATTCGATGTATGGGGTATTGATTTCATGGGACCCTTTGTTCCATCATTTGGAAACCTGTACATCCTGGTTGCTGTAGACAACGTCTCCAAATGGGTTGAAGCAATTGCACTACCATCCAATGATTCAAAAGTGGTGATCAAATTCTTGAAAAAGAATATTTTCACTCGATTCGGAACACCTCGGGCAATTATCAGCGATGGTGGCTCACATTTCTGCAACAGATACTTTGATGCACTCCTATCCAAATATGGAGTTACTCACAAGATTGCCACAGCTTACCATCCACAGTCAAATGGACAGGTTGAGGTTTCAAACAGGGAGATCAAGAGAATCCTAGAAAAAACCGTTGGATCAACAAGGAGGGACTGGTCTACAAAACTAGATGATGCATTATGGGCCTACCGAATAGCTTACAAGACACCCATTAGTATGTCACCATATCGATTGGTGTTTGGGAAAGCATGCCATCTGCCAGTTGAGCTTGAACACAAGGTGTACTGGGCACTGAAGAAGTTGAATCTTGATTCACAAGCTGCAGGAGAGAAAAGACTTCACCAACTCAATGAATTGGAGGAATTTCGCCTACAGGCTTATGAGAATGCCAAATTATACAAGGAAAAGTCCAAAAAATGGCATGACCGAAAAATAATGCACAGACAGTTGGAACCAAGGCAGCAGATGTTGTTGTACAACTCGAGGTTGAAACTTTTCCCTGGAAAGTTGAAATCTAGGTGGTCTGGACCATTTGTGATCACTCAGGTTTTACCATATGGAGCTGTTGAGTTACTGGATCCCAATACCAACAACACATTCAAAGTTAACAGTCAGCGTGTCAAGCACTACTGGGGAGAATCATTTGAGCGACAAAAAGAAAGTGTCACACTTTCAGATCCAGCATAAACGTTCGAGCAGTCACGTCTAGCTGACGACTTTAAACTTAGCACTCGCAGGGAGGCAACCCATGCAATTTTTGTATATATTGTGATTTGGTGTGATTTAATTTTGTGTGTTTAGTTTTTGCAGATAAAGTCATTTCAAGATAGAAGAAGCTCTCGCAAATCTTCATAAGAAATTTCCTTCTCTCCCTCAAAAATCTCTGATGAAAGTCTACAAAGCTCGCTTGGAACGGATGAGGTTATTGACGATCTATGGTGTTCCCAATGACATTCGTTTGGTAATTGAAGCACGAGTCCGATTGGCAGGTGAGTCTTCTGATTCTTTTATTTCACATCTGCCTGGTTTTGGAAGAAGCACCTATGCAAAGAAACGAAGAGCTAAGCAAATGGGTGTTTGTTACAAATGGGCACGTTGGAATTGCAATACTCGTTGTCGTTCTTTAGGAATGGTGTCTGTTAATCGCGAAGACAAAATTAAATTCCTTAGGGATGGCTTGAGTAATGAGTCTTTAGATGATATATCTTCGACTCTTGAGACGCATCCCAGTGGATATGTCCACATAGCCTTTCGCAGATTACATACACAATTTCAAAAAGAAAGACAACAGTTAAGTCTTGGGAATCTGACTCAAAAAGACCTGTTTGCCAATTTATAAGAAAATTGGATGGAAAGCTTGTCCCTGACGCATAGACGTTAATCAAGCTCTAAATTTTTGTACATATTATATCTCTCTGTCTTTTCATAATAATTGTGATTTGTTTTGTTGTTTTCTTTTATTTTCTCCGACAGGATCCAGACCTTTTTGACTATCACGATCTATTTTACTATTTTGCTACTAATCGTCCTTTGGAAGACACTTGTGCTATTTTTACTCACCCTTTTCAGGTATTATAAATTCAACTCATCATTGCACTTTTGAAGACATCCAGAGTAAAACATGGAAGCCACTTCAAGAAGATGAGTTGAAAACATTTATGTGTTTTGCGGTAGTAGTGTTGGTACTAAACCACAATACATAGAAGCATCTCAAGAATTGGGTCGAGTCTTAGCTGCAAAGAATATGCACTTAATATATGGCGGAGGCAATCTTGGACTAATGGGGATCGTTTCAAAGGCCGTACAAGAAAGAGGCAGTCGTTTTGGGAATCATCCTAAAACCCTTGGCAGAGGCAAATCTTATTGAACCATCAAACGGAGAGGAACTGATCGTGCCAGGTATGTCTGAACGACTGGTAGAAATGATTAATCGTTCTGATGCTTTTATTGCTTTGCCAGGTGGCTTGGGCACATGGAGGAAATATTTATTGTACTATCTTGGGCGAACCTGAACATACACCAGAAACCAATTGGGCTGTACAACGTTGATGGATTTTATGATTTTCTTTGTGTGTTTCTTGATGATGCTCGGAGAAATGGGTTCATATCAAAACCTTTAAAAGAACTCCTATTTACTACCAGAACCGCTCCAGATCTAATTAACCATCTCATAGCCTATGAACCAAAACTTGACCCTATCATTTCAATGATAAATTTGTCCGAGGACGATCGGGGTAAGAGGCGTCAAATTAATCTGGATCTTAACCTTTAATTTCCTGTAAAATTTCAGCGAACCAGGTATTATCTTATAAACTCTTCTTCGACTGTTTAAGACATTGGGGACAATGTCTCATTTAGGTTTGGGGGAGGGAATTAGTTGATTAATATCTTGTCTTTAGTTGTATGTTGTTTTTGTTTTGTTCCAAATTTTTCGAAAAATACAAAAAAATTTGAAAATTTTTCAAAAATTACAAAATGTTTTTGTGTTTTTTGTTTTTGTTTTGACTAAAAAGGTGAAATTGGTAAGAGATAGCTGAGTAAGGAATTTCTACTCCTGAGACGTATCTCAAACCTATTTCGAAACAAGTTAATTTTTGTTTATTTCCTTTTGAATTATTTAATTTGTGAATTCTCCATAAAACTGACTAAAATGGATCTTCATATGCTTTGTTGGCAAGTATTATCAATATACATAGTAACATACGGACATTAGCTAAAATTGAAAAGTTTGTAATATTCAGTGCTCTAGTTTAATTGGAGGAAGCATCTCAAAAAGCAATGGAGTAAAAAAAAACAAAAAAAACGTATGAGATCCGAGTTATTAAGTCTGTAAGGGTGTTTTAACATCTAGTGCCCTAAAAAAAACTGGTTTGGGAGTCACTGGCCCAAAGCTCGCTACATGGATCAAAGATGCTGTAAAAATATATATATCTGAAGTCTGAGTAATTAAGTCTGTAGGGGTGTCTTAACACCTGGTGCCCTAAAGCCAACTTTTTTAAGAGCCACCGGCCCAAAGCTCGTTACATTGATGGAAGATATTGTATATAAATAAAAAATAGAGAAAAAATCAAAGAAAAAATCAGAAAAATTAGAAAAATTATTCCATTGCTACAAAAAGGTGTGAAATCTGATAGAACTTTAGGACAAAAATATTACTCTCTTATCAACTGCACTTATGACTGTTATGGGCAAAAATGAGTTGTTTAATATTTTGTTGGTTGTGTATTTGAAGAATGGTAAAAATAATCGGAGAATTTACTTATTCGGTAATTTAGAAAGAAACAAAACAACTAGTAACTTGGACTAGAAGTTTCACCTGATTAGTCACTAACTTTTTTATTCTCTTTTCGCTTGTCTTTTTGCTTTTGTGTGCATTAGTTTTACTACCTTTTCTATTTTTGTAAAATGTTTGTGGGTATCATTGTTATAAACCCTCATGAGACTACAACTCGTCCACTAGGGACACCTAGGGGTTTAAAGGCTTGTTGCATACGCTAAATGAAACCGTGATCCCTACGAAAGTGGCTTAGTTAATTTTATTTTCATGTTATTTTATTTTCTATTTTGCTCGAGGACTAGCAAAATGTTAGGTTTGGGGGTGTGATGAGTGGTAAATATATCACTTTTTCCCACTCATTTGACCTAATATTTCGTATAGTTTCTCGAGTTTTGTGAATATTTTGATGTGTTTTGTGTTATTTTGTAGATAAATAAAGTTTCAGGACATTCTGGAGGTAAATTGGGGCAAAACAGGAAAAATTGGACAAAAATGGTAAAATGGTAATTTCGGCGTCTCGACGCGCAAGGCTGCGCGTCGCGACGCCAAGCTTGCGCCTAACCTGCTAACGTGCGCCGTCTGCCACGTGTCAGAACCTGATTGGTTTGACTTGCTAACGTGCGCCGATCATGCTAACTTGCGCCGTGCCACGTGTCGCCATCACAACGGAGATGCTAAAATACGCCGGTGCCACGTGTCGCGATCTAACGGTGCCGACAATCGCCCTCAACACGTCAGCGTGATATCACCAATGACGTCATGAACAGTGCCACATCATCGGATAAGAATTTGAGCTCTTAGCCGTCTCGCCACGTGTCAAGCCGTCATTGTGCCACAACTCACTATTCCAGCGTCGCGACTCTGAACCCTTCCAGCGTCGCGACGCCCGAGGCCTATCCGCGCCTATAAATAGAGCTCAAAATTTCATATTTCATTGTACCATTCTCTCTCACTTCTTTGATGTAATTAGAGAGTTCTTCTCTCTCTAAGTTTCTTTTAATTTAGTTTTGTAATTTTTAATTACGTTCTGTAATAATAATAATTTACTTTCTTTATTTTACGGTTTTTACTATTGACTATGAGGAGGTAACTTCCCTATGCTAGGGTGAAGGTAATTCTTTTACTATTGCTATTTAGATTAATCTCCCTTTAAAATAATATATTTACTATTTAAAATTTGACTTAAAAAGGGGATACCGCTATATTGGTCGGTTGGTAAATCAATTTAACTTGGTTAAACCTGACTAAGAAATGATACCGCCAGATTGGTCGGTTGGTAATAAAATTCCTTTTCCGCCTTTATGGCTGGTTTATTTTGGTTCCGCCTTTATGGCTGGTTTATTTTGGTTCCGCCTTTATGGCTGGTTGGACTTAAATTGACTTAATCAGGTTACTGCCTATATGGCTGGTTGGTAATAATCACAAATTTATATATTATTTTTTTGGGAGATATCTAAATTAGTAGTAGTAGAAATAATTCCTTTTACCTTAGCATTTTATTTTACTTTTAAGCTTTTACTTTACTGCAATTACTTTTCAGCACTTTTATTTTATGGCTTTTACTTTTAAGTTTTTACTAGCCGTAGCTATATGTCATAACTAAGTTAGTTATCTAGGGTTGTGATGAAATCCAATATCACCGGTTTATAAGGGTTAAAATATAATTTGGGTAATATAAAGATTTATTTATTGAGTCTTAATCTTAATGTCTTTTTATTAACTGGCCACTAATAAAATTGATAAGGTAAACTTAAAATGAACTAGACATAAGGATTTTAGGTTTAAGACCTTAGACTCAATAGCCCACGATCTTCCTTGAGGATAGATAACCCTTTAATAGATTTCCTTACATGAAAGGAATATACCTGTCGGGCGGGGGTAGCCATAATTGGAACTTAATCTTAATGAATCCAGATAATTTGATTGACATAGACATATGGTTCAATTAGGTTAAACTGGATATTTATAGTTGACCATCGGAAGAGGGTTTTACATAATTTAGTGTTCTAGGTTAATAAATCAATATTTTACCCAACTATATGATAACCACTTTATCTTTAAATAATATTGGAATAAATCACAACCCTAGATAGTTTTAATATTGAATTTTCTCAAAATCTCCTTTCGAACAATTTTATTTACTTGTTTGTTTTTAAATTTAGAATCGTCGCCATTTCAAATCAATTAAACAACCTGCTAGATACTAGTAATCATTTGGCCCCATAAATTGATAACAAAATGTTTTAAGTCCTCGTGGGATCGATACTTTTTATACTACTTGAACGATACGTACGCTTGCGTTTTACGTGTGTGTTTATGCCGGTCATTTTTCAGAAAGAGTTTTCAAAGAGTATCTTCTAAATGCATAGCATGTTTAAAGTTAGTATAGTCTACAAGTCATGCATATGAATTATATATTCTAGTAATTCATCTGAGATGCATATAGTCGATGATAATGCATTATGGCACTAGTACATTCACATGTAAGTTTTTCAGAAAGAGATTTTAAAACAATAGTACATAAAAGCAATGACATGATTTGCATCGAAAGGTATATATGATGAGATTGGTGTTTGGCATGTTTATATCAAAGTAACATTTTGCAAAATATTAGTGTGTGATAGCATGATCTTATTTTAATATATGTGTATCAAGGATGTTTGTAGGAGTTGCTTGCTTACTTAGAAAGAACATACTGTAAGGATGCTAAATCATGATGTGATGGTATCATATGCATGTAACTACTGATAGCAATAGTGGATTAGATAGTTAACATGAATAAGATTTTAATTATCCGATTTGATGATATTTCAAGAAAGTAAAAGAAGACAAGTTTTATAATTGTTTGACCTAGTCTAGCACATAGTGTACAAGAAAGTAAAGAGAAACTTTGAGTAACGCAACAAAAGCGTGATAGATTTTGACATGTTAGTTAATGATAAAGAAACTTGATGTAATTAACATTGGATGTTTGTTGATAAAAGTAGTTAAAGAAATTTAAGGTATGTGAGTGATGAGATTAAAGAATCAGTAACAAGTAATATGTTTGCGTGGTCACATAAATTGTTTAGGTTAATACATAATCATGATCTAGACTTTGTATGTGTTTGATGCTCAAGCTATGATCATGGTTACTTACTGAGTCATTATAACTCACACCACAACAGTTTTTAGTTTTGCAGGTCAGTGCGTACCTAGTACCGTGTTCTTACCAATTTACAAGACATGATTTGCTTCTAGCAAAGTGTCATGCCTACCCTATTCTCCAGAAATATTCTTTTAAGGAATATGTAATCTATTTCAGGCGTAGTATATGTAGTATTGCGTATTGCGATCCAGTATCAGATGTCACATGCATTGCCTTGGTCTAGAATTATGTCTGTCCCATACGAAGCATATGTCGGATCTCTGGTAACTAGTCTCTATAATTGGAAAAGCTTGACCTAGTCATATTATCCCGATGACTGCAGTACAAAAGAGTACTAGTTCCGTATCCTGCGTGATCATCATCTCCATATAACTGGAGTGATATTTCTATTTTGACATCACACCCAATACACTACGATTCTCAATATACCTAGAAGAGGAGTGCACAGAACCTGTTAAAGCCCCGGACTACCAAAACAAAAGTACATTGATTGTCGCAAGTATTAGCGATGTAAGTCTCAGGTTAAGACCAAATACACCTACCCTGATTCGGACTTCCATAGACACATAGTCATACTACCAATGGAATTCCGAGGGGTCTATCCAGAGCGAAGCTATTTTCGTACCATCGGTAAACACAACTTCCTATTACACTTGCATGAATATCCAATACCCAAATATATGAGAAATATGTTGTTATGCTCCCATAACACGCACAAGTACAATACTAGTTTATTCCGCATTACCAATGTCTAGTCTCGATAATACTACGACTAGGGATATTTTAATGATTAAACCTTAGTGGATTAATACTGTCTCATATCTTATTAATCCGGAACTAATCATATGGACTTTTATCATTTATATATCCCGGTAATCCAATTACAAATGATAAAAGAGCAATTTCCTTTATCGCATAGTTAATTTGTACAACAACACCATGTTCTGTACAAATAGTGATGATATTGGTCATAATTGTCCAACACCCATAAGTAATAGGGCATATCTGTAAAGCTCAACATCGATCGGACCATATCCAATAAAGTTCGATTTTTTCTTTTAGACACTCAAATGTACTGTGGAGTACCCAGATGAGTATATTGAGTGAGAATCTCATTCTCTTTTAAATAATCGGTGAACTAGCCACTCATATATTCACCACTCCTATCAGATCGAAGATATTTAATATATTTACCAGTTTTTTTTCTGCTTCTTTTCGAAACTCTTTGAACTTTTCAAAGGTTTCTGATTTTTGTTTCATCAAATAAACATAACCATACCGTGATAGATCATCGGTAAAGGTAATGAAGTAGGAAAAACCATTGTGCTCAGTTTGACTCATGGGACCACATACATCAGAATGTATTAGTTCCAATAAGTAAGTGGCTCGGTGTCCTACACCCGAAAATGGGGCTTTGGTCATCTTACCCCAAATACAAGATTCACAAGTTGGATAAGGTTCAATGGTGAGATCTGGTATCAAATCATTCCTAACCAAGTGGGTTAGGCGTTTCACGCCTATATGACCCAACCTCATATGCCACAGTTCAGTATTATTTATATCAGATAATTTACGTTTATTAGTTCCAGCATTAAAGATATCTTGTGTGGTATGCAGAATGTAATGACCATTCTCATTTGGACAAACAATGATCTGAACATTATATCTATCATATAAATACAAAGACTGATTCTTAATATTTACATTATAGCCATCAGTATCTAATACATAAAGCAATATAATGTTCGCCACACATCCAGGTAGAAAAAAGCAGTCATGCAACAAAAGGCTCCCACTGGGCAGGGGAATCTCACATAAACCCGCAGCAACTGTATCCAAAGAGTCACCATTCCCGAACCGCAATTCTATCTCCCCAGATTTTAGTCGTCTACTTTCCTTTAGCACCTGCAACGAATTGAAAATGTGAATCGAACAAGCAAAATCCAAAATCCAACTGGATGACATAGCTTCACAAGCTAATGAGATATCAATAATGGGAAAAATAAAAGTACCTTAAGTAGATGCTCTTTCCTTTCAGATCTGGGCCAGATAATCAGGACAGTTCCTCTTCCAGTGGCCGATCTTACTGCAGTGGTGGCATTTGTCTTCGACAGCTCTCTTAGGTTTACCTATCTTATCATGGGTTGGAAGATTTGTACCATTCTTCTTATTCTTCCCTTCTGCTTGGAATGGGAAGAAGTGGGAAGAGTAGTGGGTTTAGGAGGGCGAGTCGGTACTCCCTTCCTCAAACCTTCCTTAGTGGTTTGCAGCATCTTACGCAGCTCTTGGTAAGAACAAGTAATTTCATTCATGTTGAAATACATCACAAATTGGCGATATGACGCTGGTAGAGATCCAATGATGACATTTCGTCCTAAGAGTCATTGAGAGGGAAATTATAGAGCCTCAAAAGTTCGATCAAATTAGTCAGATGAAGCACATGAGGGCTCACAGCCTGTCCCTCTTCCAATAGTGCATGGAACAGTTCCATGACAATTTTATGAACCGATACATGTTCTTGGTTTATAAAGGATTCTCTCAACCGTGTCATCATAGTATATGTGTCGGGCAATCCAAAATATTATCTCTTAAGCTCCGGTCCCAAGGAACTTAGAATATATTATTTGACACGTCTGTCATCATCCCTCCATTTTTAGAGAGTCTCATGTTCCTTTGGTGTAGCATCAGGTGCTATCGCTAGTGACAACGGACCTTCCAACACATATTCTATTTGTTCGGACCCAAGAATAATTCTCAGATCCAGATCCCAATCTGTAAAGTTTTTGACGCCCTTAAGCTTGTTCGTATCTACCATACGGGCAAAAGGATTACGAACAGGTGCCGCCATCGTAAATCTATCATATATATAGTGAAAAAATGGTTAGCAGATATAACAGTTTCATAATAATATAAATCACACAAAGCATAAATAAATCATGGTTTTTTAATATAAAAATGCCCATGCCATTATAACATGCAATATTGTAATCCCCAAACAGAATGTAATTAAACAATTAATCAAATTAAACTTAATAGTGAAAGGTGGATCTCATGAATATATTTCAGCTCACAGTTTTAGCACGTTCTCGCCTATGTACATTCATTAGGTAGACAACACATTGTCAATCACTCAATAGTGACTCCTGGTTCCGATCCTGGCCGTTTCTCGTTGTGATAGCTTTGGAATGTTCACAAGAAGGTGTACCAAGGTTAAACTTGTTAATGACAAATTCAAGATACTTGCGTAGTCCTGACACCTTTGGCATGTTCAGGATTTCCGCTTTCGCTTGAATTTATCTACTATCTCATATACTTATGGTATGGATAAATTTCTATCAACTAAACCCTCACTGCTTTGGAATGATCTTGGATGCAGCCATAGAACAGATATCTCCACAAACCGTATTGACAAGACGGACTAAGAAATATGTATCCAATACATGCTACTTTCAAAACCTTATTAAAACAGGGATTTTCCGAAAAGATGAAATATATTTAATTTAATCAAATTAAATAAATATAAGCATGTATCACATGAAAACATAATTAAAAGAATGAATTTAAGGGCTTATTCATATCATGTGTCGAGGTTCATACCTGCTCTGATACAATTTTTGTTGTGATTTTGGGTGGTAATTCCGGTAAATTCAGCGGATCACGAAAAATAAACAATTTTCAATTTCAATTATTTTTCTTGCGTAATTAAAATAAACTAATTTATTTCAATTACCCAATATTTAATAACTGAAATTTTTACCCAAAAATCAGATTTTTCAGAAATTACCAATTTGCCCCAAAACTTTGAATTTTAATCATTTTAGTCCAAAATTATTAAAAATAATTTAATTGATTCCAATCAATTCCAACATGATTTATTTATGTCTAATACATAAAATTTCAGTTTTACAATTTCAAAAAACAATTTTTCCAATATTTAGAATGGTTCCTCAATTTTCAAGAATTTACAATTTGGTCCTTTATGTTCAAAACATGCCCAAATCAATTCCAAAAATTCCCAAATTTTATATACATCATATATACATATAAACTCATCACATATATTAAAAGCCTCAATTTTAGTGAAGGTTTGAAACCCTAAGTTAATAATTTCACAAATTAATCAATTATCACCAAATTAATTAAATTCAATACCTTAATTAATTTTTTCCAACCCCAATTGAGTCTGACCATCATGAAATACACCAAGAACAATTCTAGGTTTACTATGAGTGGCTACTAAACTCTAGAATGGCAACAATCCATCAACGTGGCTAAAAGTGTGCTTATTAAACAATTTAAAGCAAACTTTTATAATATACATGCTTCAATCATTAATCTAAGTTGCCTAGCATCAAAAACACATCAATGGAAGAGTAGAGATAAAACTAAGCTAATCATATTAAAGTCTAGCAGGAAAGAAACAATTTTCATTAAAGAAAAGTAAAGAAAAAACTTACAAATCTCAATTTCCAAGTCTTTTTCTTCCTTTTTCGTTTAACTTTCCTCTATTTCCTCTCTTGTAAATACGTTTAGGGTTCTTAGAATGAAGAAACAAAAAGGAAAAAAGGTTTATATAATTTCCCTAATATTACCGAAAATGTTGGGAAAATTATATCCACAAATTTTTCAATTCTGTTTATTTAATTGGAAATTGATTAAATTAAATTTGTGGTTTCTATTAAACAAATAAGTCAAAAGTTATCACAAATTAGCCAATTAAATCTTGACAAATTAACAAATTAAAATTGCCCACAATTTCCAATCATAAAATGCCATTTAACTTATCTTAATAAGTAAAAGAAATATACATATTTAATTAATTTAATTATTCAACAATTGAATAAATAAATAATTATATATAAATATTTAAAAATATATGTATTATATTTACATTAAATAATTAAAATACATATATTAATAATAAATGTAAAATATCGCAATCCGACTTTTAATAAATGGCTAAAATTATGTATTTTCGTTTAACCGTTCAATGGGTTTACTAATTGACCAAGTAATTGTAAACCTTGACCAGAAACAGTTAAAGAATGACATTGTTATGATACTACTCAATGTCAGTTGCTACGCTTTTGCAATTGTATCATAACCAATCACTCTATGGTCGTTTACGTCTTTACCATTTAATAAAAGTATTTATATTAAAGAAGCTGTCTATTTTATTCATTAATAAAATATATACAAGAGTTTTTACAGGGAAATACATAAAATTGTCGCTCAGAGCACCAACCCTAACAGAATCAACTCTTGATACGCGTTCTAATGGATATATATTTGTCAAATGACTCCATTTTGTTGAAAAATACGTGTCACGACACCATTATATACGCATTGCAACACATAAGAACCAAAGACTGACCTTCATTTACCCTACATGTTGCGATGCTGGCACCATACACGTCGCGACACAATCAAAATTAAGGCCATGGGTCGCGATGTGTGGAGCCTTATGTCACGACACCGACACGAACAGAGGCCATAAATTGCAATCTCCACTCTAATTATCGTCATAATCACCCTCTTTATTTCATTTTTTTCCACTTCTCTCTCTAATTTCTCTCAAAATCTCTCACCCTCTCTTGATTTTTCTCATCTCTTTCATAAAACCCACGCAAAATCCACTCATTGACTAACTCAACTCACAAACTCAACCTCCAATTCGCACTTATATACTCCATTTGCGTGAGTTAAGATCAGTTTTTGGACTCATCCATTCTCTATTTGAGCGTATAGGACTCAGAAATTTGGAACTCCGATGAGCGGAAAATATATCAATATTTACCGCCCCTATTACCTAATATTTTGTTTAGTTTCTCGGGTTTGATGAACGATTTGATGTGTTTTTATTTATTCAGCAGATAAAAATAATATTGTGACTTAATGGAATAAACTCGGGGCTAAAACGATGAAATCTGAAGAAAAAAATGTCAAAAATGAAAATTTACTGTACGCGTCACAAAGTGCAGTCCTAAATTCCAATTTTGCGCAAGTTTGGTATTTTGGCCACAACTCTTTCATCCAATATCCGATTGAGCTTATTCAAGTTGTAGATTAAGGAAGACTCAATGATCTACAATTTTGAAATTTTAAATTTTTGAATTCAGATGTTTTCAGGACCGAAATAATGAATAATCCAATGTGGGTTGTGTAATTACTAAAGTCATTATCAAAAAATTAAAAAATAGAAAATGAAAATTTACAATTGCAAACTTCCACAAAACATGCTTGCATGTTTGGTGGAGTATTTTGTTGAGTGTCTTGTGGCATGTTTGGTGGAGTGTTTGGTGGAGGATTTTGTAGAGTGTTTGATGGAGCAATTGGTGGAGAAATTGGAGGAAGCCTTAGATTTTCCTATAAATACCAAGCCATTTCATTTGTAATTCTCATGTTTTCCTTAAGTTTTTGTAAGGAATTTAAGGATTTCATCTTGTTTGTTTATTTTTTATAATTTAAATTATGTATTTTTATTTTCAAAAATAATAGTAGTTTCTTTTCTTTTCTTTTCTTTTTTGTTTTGTAGTTTGATTTCCGCTGGGGAAGGGCGAAACATTTATTATTATAGTTTAGATTAATCTCAATTAATTATAATATTGGAATTATTATTTAATATGGATTAATTATTATACCGCCTTAATGGCTGGTTTTATTTATTTGACATAATGTGACATCGCCTATATGGCCGGTTTTTATGTGACAAATGATTACTGCCTATATGACGGGTTTATTGACAAATAATAACACCGCCTTTATGGCTGGTTGGATTTAATAGAAAATATGAGTTAATCGAAAATCTGACTTAATCAGGATACCGCCTATATGATCGGTTGGTAATATCACTGATAATTTCTATATTATAATAAGGGAGATTTCTAAATTAGAAGTAGTAAAGGTGGATCCCCTAATCCCAGCATTTTCTTTTTAATCAAGGGAAGTGATGAAACATAGTATTTATGAGTTTAATAATTAATTTTCTAACTTATTGGGTAATACATTAGGGTTGTTTACTGAGTCTTAGTCTTAATGCTTCTTATTGATTGATCACCAATAAGATTGATATTGTAAACTTAAAATGAACTTGGAAAATGGATTTTAGGTTTAGCCTTAGATTCAGTAGCTTACGATCTTCCATGAGGATAGATAACCCTTTAATAGATTTTCTTATAGGATAGGAATATACCTGTCGGGCGGGGGTATCCATAATTGGAACTTGAACTTAATGAATTCAGGTAACTTGGTTACATAGATAGAATATAATTGGGTTATACTGGATGTTTGCATCTGACCATCGTAAGAGAATTTTGCATATCTTCTTGTTCCAAGTTAGCAATTTAATTTATTAAAAATATATAAGAGGATCAATTCATCATTAGAATAATATTATATGGAGTCACAACCCTGGATGTTTATTTTCTTTATTATTAATTTCCTTTGTTTTATTTTTATTTATTTATTTATTTAGCAAATCCTACTTCAGCCAACCAAATCAAGTAATCATTCTCTTCTAATCTCAATTAGATACCTGTAAATAATTAGAATCAACAATTAATAACAATTGTAGAAATTAGTCCTCGTAGGATCGATATTTTTATACTTTTTAAGCGATACGTGCGGTTGCATTAAACGTGTGTGATCACGCAGATCAAGTTTTTGGCATTGTTGCCGGGGACTTATTTTTCTGGAGTTATTAATTTTGAAGCTATCTAATATTTATACATGTAAATCATCATGATGATTATCTCTAATTTTCCCCTTTCTTGTTGCTCAATGAGGAAGATGCCTTGATTTAGGTTTGAGGGTACTATTTCAGCCTTCCCTGTTTGTTTAAAAATATTTTTTTTAAAAACATAACTCAATAATATAATTTTATTTTATTTGCAAGATTTTCATCCCGGATGATAATGATAAAGAAGTTTGCATTTATTGTCTCAACATGTATTGAGATTTGATCAAAATGTGTTTTTAAGATTTTAAGTGTTATTAATTATTATGCAATTGATTTGTAATTTGAATTTTGGAGCTTGTTTTATGGATTTTAAGACTATAACAATGAATATGGTATATGGAATTGATGGTTAGATTTTGACATTTTATATTTTATTTTTTGATTAAACAAATCGAATACAAAATTCGATTCGTTTAATTTTGATATAAACGAATAACCGAATAGAACACGAATAATAAATGAATCAGATGCGAATAGTAAATGAATCTGTTACGAATGTTAAACGAATAATAAATTCAATTCGATTCATTTCATTTATGTAAACGAATAAACGAATCGAATACGAATATTCGTTTATTAAAATAATCGAATTTGAATCTTAGTATCATGATTCATTTAATAAACGAATTGAATTCGAATTTAGTGCATTATAATTCAATTCGTTTAGAATTCGTCATGAATTCGATTTATTGATACGTTTTACCACCCCTAAGGGTACCCTCTAATATGTTTTCATGGAACTGAAATATCTAAACTGACCTTTGAGAAATGGCCTCTTGTCGCGATATTGCGTCCTGATGCCCATTGACCAGGACTGGAAAAGAGATCAAAATTTTATTCTACGTCACAACGATGGAAGCTGCGCATCACGACGTCCATTAAAAACATAACTGAGGCAAATGCCGTGCTCTGTTACACGTTGTGATGCTATGCCATGAGTGTTGCGACGCTCACACGAGCAGAACTGAAATAGAGGCTTTCACATTGATACATGTCGCAACGTGATCAAGTAGGCGTCGCGACTCTCACTTGTTTCTGTAACATACTGCCTAAGCCAGGACGCTACTGGCAGGAGACGGGCTAATCCTGTCTCCATAAGCCTCCGACTCTGATGAAAATTCGACATGACCTCTGCTAAAAGTCATCCAAATGGGATAAAACTCCAGCACCTCAGACATCATGCAGGGCCCAACATATAACATACACCAAAACAAATAACTCTAGATGTAATACAATTGGGCTCCATGCCCGAAAATACGTATAAAAAAACTTTTTACAACTAAACTTTATACAACTCAATTCTCTACAACTGAATTCAAAAACAACTTGACTCTCATCCACCCAAGACCTGGTGATTGGATGACTACAGTACCGCTATTCGGCTCCTTCAAGCTCTGAAGACCGTGGTCACCTGATTGGGTCACCAACTTACAAAACTGAAACACTGTTGGGTTGTGAATCATAAGACTCAGTAAGTAACTATACCCCTTCCTTGAGCGACAAACACTCATGTCTGTTTCTTAGTATATTAATAACCTTAACTGTCTTTGTAATCACACATAAGTTCAAATTCTGTGTTAACTGTAAAACTCTTATCTATGTTCAGGCATTACCACTTTGTTACTAATTTCCTTTTCTGAATCACACACACAATTACATCTTGTTTCCTACTTACACTTTAATATCTATAATATAGTCATTAAATTCCATAATTTCATTTACTATGTCGAGTCCTGTGAAGTTTCAGCTGCGTTACTCTGATATCATTCCAATTTCCTTCTTACTATTTGCTAGTCTAGTTTGATTATTTATCATACTTATCTTTCTTTATCTCATTGAAATATCATCAATTCGGATGAATAAAATATTGTTCGTATTAAACATACAACAGACTAATATTAACCATATAAACATGTATATGAAACCATATAATTATACGCTAGTATCTTACAAATTGTTCATTCTTTGTAACCATTTAATACACACATGCATCAATCATAATAGCATTGATGTAATCATGCTATCATGCTTCAATGTCAACTATATGCATTTTGTATATTAACCAGAATGTATGACTTATATGTTAACCTATAAGCTACATGGATCTCTAATTATACCATATCTTTAGAAAATACTTTCTGAAAACCTTTTTTTGAAAAACTACTTTCTGAAAATTCTTTTCTGAAACTCTGTTTGAAAATCTCTTAATTAAACTCTGTTTGAAAATATCTTAATTAAAATTAACCTTGAAAACATGCTTTAATTCTCTGGTTTCTTGAAATTGTTTCTAAAATCTAGTTTTCTGAAAACTGTTTATTAAATCCTAACTTTTGAAAGCTACCTTCTGAAAATCTAAAAGCTATGTACTGAAAATCTGAAAACAAAAAACTGCTTTATGGCCAGGAAAACGACTCAACTAGACATGTCCGGGAATACTCAACCAGGTCTCTGAAACTGATGACGCCTAGGAAAACGACTCAACTAGGTGTCTCTGAAACTGGTGGTGCCTTAGCCCAGGAAAATGACTCAACTGAACGTAAAGCTCTATGTCTAGGAAAATGACTCAACTGGACATAGCCACCACTAAAGTCCAGATACAACAACACGAACCTAAGCCATCATCCTGACTCTCTACATGTGCACATGTTTCTCTGAATCCGTCAATTCCAACTGTATCTTAAGCTATATATTGGTGTGAGGTTTTACCTTATGGCCCGAAAAACATAAATATAGATACATACCATTACGCACATGTCTCATTCATTATACATATAATCTCTTTACGTCGCTAAATAAATATTGCATTACAATATATTAAATATTCTTATTTACTCTTTTTCTTTACTTAATAATCATTTACAATCATGCACAAGCATTTATCATAACACATAGGCTCATTCAATCATTTCCCAAAATTATAAGTTTATGCTTAAGCATTTTTATTTTTTTTACATTTGTAACGCCTAATTTCTATTTCCTGTCTTACTTTTACTACAAACACGTTCAATGTAAGTTTTCATGCTAATTCCAAATAAAATTCTAAACATAACAATTTATATGGAAGCTAAATCGCAGAAATCACTCAACACACACATCTATAAATTTACTTTATATCTTCACTAATCTTTATAACTATGTCCTTCACATACACAGGTTATAGCTTTCTTTCCATCATCAAAATCAGACTCAAACATAATACTAATATAAAATCAAATTTCAACTATAATACCAAAATCACTAATTTATTTTCTTACGTTACTCGTAACTTATTTAACGTCTCACATTAGTAATTATTCTCATTTTCGTAACTATAATCCATACATAACTAGTCTAGTTCGCTTAATTTTGTCATCATTAGTCAAGTTTAATCACCATATTAATTTTTTCTTCCTATCTTTCTTTTCTTGTGTCATCTTCCCTAATTCCAAAATTTAAACTAACTCATTACCCTTATTACTCTATGTCTTCCATTTTATTAACATTACAGCTACTGGCACTATTACTCCAATTCTCAAATTACATGCCCATATAACTACACAATTTCCCAACTTTCCCCAATTTGTAGGGTCTACCGATCCTGCTTCTTTTTAAATTTTATTTTATTTTATTTTATTATTTATTATTATTTTTTCAAATTTCATACAGAATACCTAATCTAGATTACTTCCAACATGTTTCTAACCCACCAATTTGCCCAATTGTAACATCCTGCCTGAGCCAGGATGTTACCACCGCAGGAGACAGGCTAATCCTGCCTCCATAAGCCTCTGATTCTGACGAAATTTCGGCATGATGTTTGCTGAACATCATGCAACCTAGCTTATAGCTAGCAGTCTGAGACAACCTGCTTATGCAACCATCATCTAGGCCTCAGACCTGAACTCAAAGAACAAAATGTAAATCACTTGGCCTCCGGCCAGAACTCAAAATAATACTGCAACTGCATATACAACACAAGTATAAATACAAAGGATCGTGAGGACCAATACATAACCAATAACCCAAGGGCTCCATGACTCTCTTAACAGCAATTGGGGCAATCCACTATCTTCAAAGTCTTCATTGAAATCCCGCTTGCTCAGTAGGACTGCTACTGACCTGCAAAACTACAATCTGTTGTGGTGTGAGTCATAAGACTCAGTAAGTAACCATGCTCATAACTTGAGCGTCAAACACACACAAAGTCTGAATTCCTTTTCTATGTTTACCTGAGCTTTTATGTGATCAGCAATTACGTATTCGTCTGAGTTAACTACTTAGCTCTTATCCCATTTACAAACATATTACTTGTTACTGATCTTTTATCTGATTACTTATACTTTAAATTTGTTTATCATTTTAGTTTTAAAACTTCTTAATATATATACATATATACATCAGTTTTCACATCACTGTCAACCATGTCATTTATTAAACTCCTTTTTGTATGATCATCCATATCTCCAGATCCTGTTTACTAGTTATATTTTCATACATCCATAATAAGACGCGTCAAATCCCTATATCATTAACATCCTTATCAAAAACCCATCACGCTTTTGCTGCGCTACCATGATATCTTTCTACTTTTCTATTCAATCTTTTCTAATTTAGTTTGGTTACTTATACAATTATCTTTCTTTTATTTCATTGAAATATCATCAAATCGATATTAAAAAAAAATATTATTCCTATTCACATACTATTATCAAACACGTACTCATGTATATATAATCATGTTATCAAACATCGATGCTTATAAAATACTTATTATATGTAGATATATAATACATATAAACATCATCATATACTTATATGGACATGATCAAGCTATCATGCATTAATATCAGTTATATGTATCTAAATGAAATCATTCTATAATGCATTAACATCATTATATGCATCTCAGATGAATTACTAGAATATGATTCATATTCTTGACTTGCAAATTATAATATACTTTAACATGCTATACTTTAAGCAAATACTTTCTGAAATCACTTTTTGAAGAACTCTTTTCTGAAATTTTCTTTCTGAAAACTCTTTGCTAAAATTTTACTTGAAAACCAGTTTCTACTTAAAATTCTGAATTTATAAAACTATTGTTTCCTGGAAACTTTCTTTTCTAAAAAAAAGATATTTCTGAAAGCTGTAACTAAAAACTAAAATCAGAAAAACTGTTTCTCAAAGTTGTTTACCATAATCTGATTTCTGAAATCTAGGCACTGAAAATCTGAAAACTATGTATTGAAAGTCTGAAATTTGAAAAGTGCTCTACATCCAGGACCATAACTCAACTGGATCTCTATCTACACCCAAGACCATAACTCAACTGGGTGTACTCTATGCCCATGACCATAACTCAACTGGGCATATCTGAACTGGTGGTGCTCTACACCCAGGACCATAACTCAACTGGACGTATCACACCACAAACTGGAACTGGGGGTGCGGATCATTGCTACCACCCAAGCTCTGAAATCAGGATTTCGGGGATCTGTCAACCCTAGTCCTGCTCGAGGATCTGAAAGAGTCCCCTCGTCATCCACATGTACACATGTCTCTGAATCCATCAAATCCACTATATATCAAGTTACATACTGGGGCGAGGTTTTACCTCATGCCCCGAAATAACATAAAACCATTCTTTAAATCTTAAAGTTGTAAGAAATATTTTCTGAAATATATTTCTTTCAAAGGCATTCTGAAACTTTTCTTTAAAATACTCTGAATCTTTGAAAACATTCTTAACTTTTGCTCAATTGCTGAAAATCTTAACACTCACATATGCATATGCATTTCTCATGCTTTTTTCTACCCTAGCTATGCTTTCTTGTAGTGTCATACATGTACATGCACATATTCATGCATACTCATAAATTAATGACATATGTATTCTATTCCTTACATGCTTTTATCTTGAGTTAACTGATGTTCTATATGTCTATTCTATCCTCATCATACTTTGCGTATATCACAGATGGTCATTTACATGATAGTTTGTCATAACTTTATAATTCATACACTTTGATAAGTATTTACACACATAACATCATAAATTCATGCTCAAGTTAACTTGTATTAAATTTTCGACGATAATAATATCAACACAATTTGCATTCAACTTGTGCTCAAAACACTATTATACTATTCAAACATAAAACTAATATCACAAATTCCATAATTATGCATACACACCTGCAATTAAAGCTATTCTACTATATCAAACTTTACACATATACAAACTTTGAATTCTCAGTTCTTACAACTTATTTAACCATTTCTCAGTTATCAACATGTGCTCAAAGATCTCGTTTACATATATTCATATGCACATAAACTCTATGTTCATTTAAACATGCATCAAGATACTTATACACAAAACACACTTACTATATACAAGCTTACTTATTTCTCTGTGCATACTTAACCCACTTTTGTACTTATATTCTTACTTCCTATAATTTATCATTCTTTAAAATTTAATCTCATTCCCTAGTTTAGTTTCTACAACACCTCCAAATCTCAGGTATCATTACATTATACTCATATACTTTATCATTCTTTAACTTGATCTTACTTGCATATATATATATATATATATATATATATATATATATACACACACCACACACTTCTCATTTTATGGCTATACACATACTTATAAAATTACTTTATTATCTAAATTCAAACATAACACGTCACAAGTAATCATAACATGGATTACTTACCTGGCTAAGCGAACACTTATAATCCTGGTCCGATCTATCAAAACAAATAACAACACATGGTCAGAACCGCTATTTGCGGAACTTTTATTGATCTATAATAAACTTCGGGACCTTTTCAGAATACATGAATCCTCTCCGACTCTACGGTTTGAACTTCAATACTCTAATATATCTTCCTATATTATTTCAAACTAGCTAGATGACTTAGATTCTCATTTCATGTGTTTGAGAAAGCTTGCGGAAAAGTTTTCGCAAACACTGCGGAAGGATCTTAGACCTTCCAAACTTCTCCTGAATTACTCAATTACTCTCACAATATCATATTTATGTCATATCCATGGTTATGGTCATCAACGCTCAGTCAAGCAAGAAACCGATTTCATTGGAAACCCGCTTTATCTACCGGATCGATCAATATAATATGTTCTCACTTGAATTCAATAACAAGCATATATTCATCATACTAAAGCTCAAACAATTCAAATTATTTCACTACGCTACACTACGAAGCTACTGGAAACATTCGACTATTTAGCGGAAACTTGAAATTAATAACATTTTTCGAGAACTCTTACAAGATTTCGAGGCGATATACGGACTCCAAACATACCACGACGCGCGGAATCAACTGAATTCTGATCGGAGCTACTGTTCATGTCGGGATACCATTCATATGTGGATTTCAAAATGATTCCGTGCACGAATCGAAGAAATCTTCACCACCACCTCGTAGTACTCGTCGAGGGCTTCGATTTGATGGGTGGCTCGGGACGTGAAATGAAGCAATAAGCCAGAACCACGAAATCCATTTCGCGGGACCATTCTCCCTCTTCCTGTGCCGATTCTGATGATCCTAACGTCAGTGCCGACCACCAGCAGGTGCGCTATGGCCGGACGACTCGGGGCCGGTGGTCCGCCGACGTGAGGTTGGCCGAAGGGTCACTAGCGAGGGCTTCTTCCTTTCTCTCTCTCATGCACATCTTCTGTGGTTTCGTTTCTTTTTTCTCTACATTTTTTTTGTATTTCCCTTTTTTTTGTAATGAAAAATCAGTAAACAAAAATATCACACCTCCAAAATTATCAATTTGCCCCCACTTAGAAGGGTAACTTCAAAAATCAGTAATTCTGAAGCCCTTCTTATGCGATTTTCAAAAAATGTTCAGCGTAAAAGTTATTTGTCTCAGAAAAATGACTTTGATAGTTCAAGAGTCAACTCAATCGGATTTCATTTGCCGTTTCCACGACCAAAACTGTAAACTTTACGCGTATAATAAAAATCACATAACTGATTTTTGAGACGATGCGTCTTTCATTGTGATAAATCTTCACTTTATATTATTCAAACCTATATATCATCGCTTGAACTCTTAATCTTTATTATCATTTTGTTTCGAACCTTCCAGAACTGTCCCAAAATTCTAGGATGTTGCACCAATTTCGAAATTCATCTCAAAACCTAAATTACAAGATTAATCAAATTTACGAAAATCATAACGTAATATACTTACTCATCTATACCTGAAATCCGAAATCCAATTTCTAAATTCCTTTTTTTCTTCATCTTCTTCCTTTCTTTTCCCTTTACTGCTTCTGTTCTTCCCCTCAATCCCTCTCTTGTCTTAATCTTCTTCCTCTCTCGGCTCTTTTCTATTTTTCTTCGTTCTCTATTCTTCTCAGTCACTACTGCTCTTTCTCTCTCCCTCTGTTTTTACCTTCTTCTCCTCTGCTTTTCGGTCACTCATCTCTCTCTCTTTCTTTCTTTTGTCGATTCTTCCCTTTATTTCTCTTTGTTCCATTTTTGTCTTTATGTTTACTCTGTATGTGTGTTGTGGGTATGACCCACGTGTGTGTGTATATTGTATGTATAATACGTGTGGTATGTGTGTGCATATTCCCAATCCCACGTGTGTGTATAATATATATATATATATATAATGAATATGGTTGTAGAAATTTCTTGGGTGTGTGTATTTAAATATCTATATGTAATTAATATAGGTATGTTTGTTGTCACCAAATATGTGGTACATGTGTAAACATATTAAAAATATCTAGAATTATCTATACTAATATGGTTAATTCCAAATTTACCCCTCAAACTTCATCTAATATAAATTTTACAACTAATTTTATGAAAAGTTCTCTTTTTACCATAGTAATAAACTTCGCGTTCGGATACGACCTCACACATGAAAAATAAAATTCACGCAACACTTAAAATAACTCGGGATGTTACAGTTTCCATGCCCCAACATCAACGTTTCTAGGTCTAACTTACCCAACTGCACCTCCAATACCCTTTCACTATAACTATACAAAGATAATTCTCTCAACTTAAATTTTAAAGCATGCTAAATCATCGCTCCATCACCAACTTAACTCTTCAATCTTCATAACCTCAACTTAGTTTAATGTTTAGCATTAATAAATTGTACAATTTCTTAATACAAAATCCATTTCCTAGTTGGTCATCCATCTTAATGCAATCTCTAACATTCCAATCATATAATCATGACATCATATTATGAAAACACCATAACTTAAGTCTTGGGTCAAATTTTTTTAACACAACTTATTGAAATTTTCTTCCTTCTCCAACTCTTCTAAGCTTGTTACTTCTCTCTTTGGCTTGTTGTAGGTTGCTTTGCATATGCTCTCCTTTGGTTTTGAAATGAAAATGACATTCTCCCTCTCGTTTTCCCTTCCTTTCTTCTCTTTTTTCTCTTATCTCCTCTCCAACGATTTTTCTTCTTTCCATTTTCTAGTAATGCATGAATAACGACCCTTATTTATACTAGGGACTGATTTCGCTAATTGAATAATATTTAATTGAAAGAAATCAAAATTTGGAGAGAAATGTAGAATTCTCTAGATAGAACTGTAGGTATTATTCATCTGAATTTTTGAGTTATATTTTTGACATGCTTCTAGTTCGAATTTTGAAAAATATTTGACGTGGAATTTGTAGGTCTCGATCTCAGCTTTCTGATGATATAAAGTTCATAAAAACTGGAGATCGTATGAAAGTGTTATGGACAAAATACCATGGGGTGATAGGATTTAATCTTGGAAGAATTTTGTATCGGAACTGCGAGGAATTCACCGAATATCCAAAAGTCGTTTCATGAATGTATGTGTGTTCGTACATGATTTATATCATGTATCACACGTCCCACAATGTAACAGTAATCAAGATCACCGAGTGTTACATGATATATGATTATTATATAATGTTAATAATTAACAATAGTACAAATGTGATTTGTATTATTGTATTAATTAAATTATTACATTATATTTAATTATTAAATTAATATAATTATATAATTAAATTAATTAATTTAGTGACTTAAGTTGGAGTAATCAAATAATATAAGTTAAAGTAACTATATCATTTGATAGAGATAAGATCTAGTTACATTTAACATAAGTTGCTCATTAATCAAAGTTATTTTTGGCATTGATTAAAGTAACCGTGGACATTTGGACCAATGAAATTTTACCAAAGTTAAAGTTTGATTTGAAGAAAGATTTACCAAGTGAAAATTAAATAATTTTGATTGACTTTTTTCGTTTTTTTATTTCGTTTTTGTTTTTTTTTTTTGTTTTTTTTTTTTTTTTATGGTTGCCATGAAAAGGAAAATGTGACGAAAATAAAAAATAATTTTGTTATTTTTTTCTTTGACTTAGTCTCGGCCTATGGTCGTGAGCCAACACAAAAAAAAAAAAATGAAATGTTTTTCATTCTTATGTTTTTTGGTTGCTCATTTGAGTAATGAGACAAACAAAAAAGAAAGCAATTGTTTTCCTCTTTTAGGGAAGTAATTGTCGAGAAGAGGAAGAAAGAGTTCTTCAATATTTTTGGCTATGAAATCAAGCTTAGAACAACCTAAATACTAAATTATGTTTATCAAATAACCCTTAAGAGATAAGGATTATTTTTATTGGTGATAAATTTACTAAAACAAAGTTCCAAGAGTTGAATTCTATTGGAAATGTTTATTGCCAATCTTGAACAACCTAGTCATCTATTGGTTGCCAGGTTTTGTTCAAGAGTAAACTTATGGTGGTGGTAAGATTGGTCGTGAAGCTTGGAGCATGATACGTAAAGTTTTGTAGAGAAATCATGGAGATGGTTATATCCTTGATTTTTGTTAAATCAGATTGATTAATTTTGAGTTGTAATTGATGAAACTATAAGCATGTCATTGTTATAATATAATTAGATTAAATTATATAAATCGATTAAATTACATAAGCTTTGTATAATATTCTTCATCTAATTGTATAAATGTTATGTGTTTGAGAAAATTTTTGTTATGGATGTTATTTGGCATGTAAAAGTGTGTGGGAAAAATTCCCGAAATTATTCCGGACGCATTTTGGGATTTTCCTCAAAATTTCACTTTGAGGGCAAAATTATAATTTCAATGAAATTAGAATCTTGAACTATTATAGTACTGTATATAACATGCAGAAAAAATTTTCAGAATCATTTCGGGACGTTTTGGGAATTTGCAGTAAAAATCTCACGTAGGACAAATCTATAATTTGTTGAAATTACTGTTGATCAACCCCTTACTACAAGGACCAAATCACTGCAATAGCAGGATGATTTGAATATTTTGCTAAACTGGTTCACCAGCTCTTCCGATCGCCCAGTTCATCAATCTGGTAAACAATTAAATGAAAGTGTAACATGAAATCACAAATTAATATATGATATCAATTATTAATTAAGGTGAAATACATATGGATAACAGATATGTGATATTAGTCATTAGTCTAAACTGAAAATTATTTTAAAAGTCGATTTCGACCGCAGTTACGCTGTCATACCATAATTGGAAAATTCAAGATAAAAAATAAATATCGAGATACGATCTTGTACATTTCCACAATATGTTTTTGAAGCATAACCATCGCAAACGAACTCTTCCACTAGCTGCTATTGAAGCTTCATCTGCAATAGATAAGATGTTGATCGTTGTGTAGATGGATTTTTGAAAATAACGAATCAATAATGAACTTCTTGGGGTCGGTATTGATTTGTTATTGAGTCCATTTCTTTAGTAATTTAATTATTGTCATTTTTTTTGGGTTATTTGCCATGCACTAAAGTTACTAAGAAAATTAGATTTTTCTTAATTAGATTCTAATTTATGAATTTTATAGTTAGTTTAATAGGGAAAAAAAAAAATTCCAGAATTACTAAATATAAGACTTTTGGGTGCATTCAATCGTCAAAAACGATGACAAGATTGAGTATCGAGGACTTGAAAAAATTAAGCCAAAATACCAAATACAAATAGATCGCCTTTCTTCATTACCGAGGAAGTGTATATTTGTAACATCCCAGATTTTGGGACATTTTGGAAGGTTCTCAGACCGAAGCTATAGTCTCGAAATAGAATGATAATGAAGAATAAGCATTCAAGCGATGTGTTATGGGTCGAAATATAATAAAGTGAAGGGTTGTCGCATCAGAAGACTCGTCGTCTCAAGGAATTAGTTACACGATAATTATATTACGTGTAAAGTTTACAGTTTTGGTCACGAGATTAGCAAACAAACTCTGATCGAGTTGATTCTTGAACCACCGGACTCGTTTTCAGAGACAAACAACTTTCATGTTGAACATATTTCGAAAATCGCGCCAGAAGGGCTTCAAAAGTGAAGATTTCAGAAATTACCCTTATAAGTGGGGGCATTTTAGTAATTTTTGAAAATAAGATAGTTGTGTTATTTATTATTATTATTATTATTATTATTATTATTATTATTATTATTATTAATTTAGCCTGATTCAAAAAATAAAATAAAAGAAGACAACGTGCAAGAGAGTGAAAGAGGAGTTGGGTGCGCCGGCTGCCAGCCGGTAGGCGCACCGTTGCAGAAAGGTGCATCCGGCCACCGCGCATCAGGACGTCATGAATGGCGTCAGGAAGGAGGAGAAGGATGCGATTTTGAGATTCCTGATCCAGACTCGTCTGTTCGTTTCACGGCCCGAGCCACCAACCAAATCGAAACCCTCAGAGAGTACTACGAGTATTCAGAATTGATTTTGTCGAACAGCGGCCGATTGCACGTGAAATGAGGAAGAAAGTCGTGCATGAATAGTAAACCCAGATGAACAGTAAATCTGATCGGAATTCCGACGACACCAGCACGTTCGTATGGCCGATGGGAGTCCAAATATGGCCTCGGAATTTCGGTATGACTCTCCATTTAGAATTTGTTATTCTAAGGTCTACAGGTTTATATTCGGAAGCTTCCAGTAGTTCCCTTAGCGAATCGTTATGAAATGATTTGGATGTAATTTAATATGTTAAAACGATAAATGTGGTAGAATCCGGAGAGAAACAGAATAGATTAGATCGATCCGGTTGAATTAGCGAGTTTCCGGTAAAACAGAGTTTCTAGCGCGACTGAGCATAGATGACCGTAATCATGAAAATGATATAATTATGGTATTTAGAGGGTAATTAAGTAATTCTAGATAATTTCGGAGGGTTCGAGACCCTTCCGTAGCGTTTACGAAAACCTTTCCGCAAGTTTTGCCGCAAACGCGTTAAATGAGAATCTGACCCATCTAGCTAGTTTAGAGTAGTATATGAGCATATACTAGAGTAATGATGATTGAACAGTAGAATCAGAGAGGATTCGTGTATTACGAGAAGGATCCGAAGTTTATTAGAAATGTCTAAAGTTCCGCAAATAGCGGTTCTGATTGCATTTTATGATTTGTTTTGACAGATTGGGTCCAGGTTCAGAGTGTTCGCGAAGCCAGGTAAGTAACTCATGCTACGAATACTTAAGAGATTTAACATTGTTCGAAATTAGTTATATAATAAAGTTATATATAGTATATGAATGAACTTGTATATATATAAAGATGAAGGTAGGAGAAAGAGGCAGGTGTATTTATATACACATATAGATAAGAACAGACAATTATAAGCAGATGCATGAGCATATGGAGGTAAAGAGATACATATCTAAGTATAAACCTATATTATATATATATATATATTTATATATTTATATATATATATTATAAATGATGTCATGTTTATGATTATAATTAAATGAGACTGGGTTTGGGGGTTGTAGAAACTACACCCTAAGGAATTGTATTAAAGTTTAAAGAATGACGATTTGTAAGAAAGTAACTATATGTGAGTTATATACTTTGTTATATAGTAGAGAAAAGTGACATAAGGATTATGAAAAGCATGTTTATGTGAGTAAAAGAGTAAATAGTTTATAGATACTGTAAGCATAGAGATCAATTATATGATTTGAAAGAATATAAGACATTATATGTTTGTAGCTAGAATTGCATATGAAAATAAATATATGTTAATGATTTAGAATTCCGGTTTTAGCTGTGTGAATGTCTATACTTTGAGGATTTAATACGATAGAGAAGATAAAGAATTTGTAAATTGAGTGTATGTGCATAAAGTGATGTAGCATCTGAGGTTTGAATGTGTATACAGATATAAGTATGGAATTAGTAAGATGGTATTAAAAGTTTATGCATATGTACATTGTTAGTAGTATGAACGTAAGATTAATTCAATATGTTTTAGTTTGAGCAATCATTCAGTTGATATTTTGAGCATATAGTTTATAAGATCATTATAGATGAAATCATGGCTAGAGTAGAAAGAATATAAGAAATACATATATGCATAAGCATGTGTGTGTGTGTTAAGATTTTCAGCAGTCAAGCAAAAGATAAGAATGTTTTCAAAGATTTCAAATGTTTCAAAGAAAAGTTTCAAATATTTTGAAAGATAATATATTTCAGGAAATGGTTTCTTTCAGTTTTGAGATATCGTATATGATTTTATGTTTTTCGGGGCATGAGGTAAAAAATCACCCCAGTTTGTAACTTATACAGAGATGGAATTGACGGACAGAGACATGTGCACATGTAGAGGAATAGGGGGACGGCGATACGTAATGCCCCTAAATCCTAGTTTCTGAGACAGAATGGCGGCATATGATCGTGTACCAGATCTCCAGTTCCGCACCCCCAGTTCTAGTTGTGGCTTGGGGGACGGCGATACCTAATGCCCCAAGACCACCAGTTTCAGGGCAAGTATGGCATGCTTTGGGGGACGGTGATACGTAACGCCCCAATGTCAAGGGTTTGCATATCTGGCTCTAGGGCGTTTGGGGGGACGGCGATACGTAACTCCTCCATTCATCAGTTTTTCTACAGACATTCAGATATCAGCTTTTCAGAGATTTCCAGAAACAGCTTTTCAGAGATACAGAATTCAGAGCAAGTTTCTAATCTTCAGTTTTTAGTTTTCAGATATAGTTTACAGTTTTGATATACAGTTTTTCAGTTTTTAGATACAGATCCCAATTTTCAACTGTAGTTCTCAGTCTTTAGAAACAATTTTCAGCAAGAGTGTAGGCACTGTATTTTTGCATGTAAGTCCCAATGATGAGCCTTGTAAGGAGGCACTACCTTTTAAAGTAACAGAAGTCGCAGGAAACGGACGCCGAAAGGGAGGGGTCAGAAATCGATATTTTTGTTGGATTTGGTTCGCGCATTTAGCTTCGGGTTTGCTCGTTTGGTCTCTGTTTCAAAATTACCCTCGGCCCAAAACACTAAGCCCGCCTCCAACAGATTCCACCAAACATAAATCAATTAAATAATCTAAACTAACAAAAAAACCTAACAATCCCCCTACCTCCCACGTGAACCACATCTCACCACACACAAATTCAACTTTAATAAAAACATAAACAAGTAACCAAGCACTAACCAACAAAAATAATTCCCTCACATTCACCAAATACTAAAACAAACCCAAACAAACAAAGCAATCCATATCCTACCCAAGCATCCTCACATGAAACACAAAAAACTAAACAAGCAAACAATAATTAACAAAACACTAAAAAACAAACAAACAAAACTTATCTTCCCCTAACACCCATGCAATCAATAAACTACCACCCATAACAACCCATACCAGCACCCATACCTCTCTCTCTCTCACTTCATAAAACCACCATATAAACCCTAACACTTACAGCTGGACAAGAAGCATCCTAATCTCTTGATCCCTTATCTTCACAAAATGAAAACCCGGACAGCCCTCTGAATCTCTCGGCAATATGGATCTTCATCACCTTCACGCCTAGCCTTCCCCACATAACCCTTTTTCCACTCACGCCATTAACCTGCACCCTCCATAACCTCACAATAACTTCACAGTGACCTTGGATCCTCTTTATCAACACATCCCCAAGCCACAAAACACTCTCCTTCACGTCATTCTTAGTCCCATCCAGCAGCCCTTCATTCGACATCAGCCACTATCTCCCTCAAAGCAGACCACATCAAGCCTCATCTCTGAACACATTCGGTTGACTCTTCTCCTTCACTAAAACCAAACCCACCTCACGATCATAAAACTACGACGTACACATTCACAGAGCAAGCCTTCACTTTTTTTTTTTTTTTGAAATCGTTGGAAACCCCGCCACCAAACCACCCATTCTGGGCCACGGCGCAGGTAAAACCCCCGGCTGCCCCAGGCTCTTACAAGAAGTTGCACCCCCTAGATTCGAACCCAAAACCTCAAACTACCACACTCTTCACGCATAAAAAAAACCCTAGCCTTCTCAAAACAGCAAGATCCACGCCAATACAGCCTCACGTAAGCCACCTTCAACAGCCCCTAACCCTCACTCAAACCAAGCACAGCTCACTCCCCCCTCACTTGATGAAACCCTGATATCTTCACGCCCATCACCTCTCCCGTCTCTGTCGCATGAACAGACCCTGTAGTGGCCAAAGTGAACCCTAAACACATAGTTTCTCTGACCTTCTCTCTACGTGACCCATCAACTCTACAAGAAGCTCAACCAATCGCAAAATAAATAAGCCCTAATGACTCTCGACTAGCCTCACGAACCCCATTTCTCTTGGACCACTTCGCCGACACCATCTCATTAAACGCAAACAGCCACGTACAAACTCAAAACAGCCCCACATGTCCACGTAAAACTAACTCCCACGCATGACAAGACAAAGCCACTGAACTACACCCTTATTTCATCGCAAATAGTCACCAAAATAACGGCTAAAAAAAACGAGTAATACCCCCTAAAATCGTGACCCTAACACCCTCAAACTGCCGTCAAGCCACGTGAAACCCTCTCCCCATGCACACATGAATGAACAGCAAACAGCCCCGAACAGTGAGGAATAATAGACTAAAAGCTGCAGTGAAATAGAGAAAATGGCGAGCGGAAATCGCGAATAAAAACAGATAAAACAGCAAAAATAGTGAAAATAGTGAAAATAACGAACCAGCGGACCAGTAAAAATAGATAAAACAGCAGACCAATGAAAATAGTGGAAATGATAACCCTTCTGGCACCGTGAAACGCACTCCCGAAAAGCGACTTAAAATGTTAGACCTGAAGGCACCCCTAGTTATTTTATTATTTTATTTCGCATGAGTATTGTGGATTGGTGCATGATGTGATTTCCGGATGAACGGAATATGTGTTCTCTGTTGTGGTATATCAGATGGAAACCTAGACGTAAATTTTTAGCCGATTCTGAATGGATGGTATTGCGCTTTGTACTCGGGATTTAATGTCACGTACCACTTAAGAGACACACGTATTTCGTTTCAACCAACCTTGTATTCGAGCATGATTAGGTTGTTAGTAAGTTGTTTATTTCTTAAGCATGAATTAGTTTAGTTTGTTATTTATTTTAAAGCATGATTAGGTCTTTGGTACGTTATTTCCTTATGTATATTATAGTTATTTTCTTTCGCAATAGGAGTTTAATCTACGTTCATGCCTAGGTTGTTATTTAGTTTTTATGTTTGATAATTCAGCATGCTCATTGTGTGATATTGTATATTTGTCGTTATTCCGACTTACTTTTCAATGCATGCAAGTTTAGATATAGGATTTACTTTTATGAATGCTAACTAGATTTAGGTTATTCTCGGACATGTATGTTGTGTAGACTTGGTTAAATTATTGCACAAATTCGTTCATTAAAAATGGCATAAGTAAGGGACCATTCCGAACCCAACGGTTTGAGGTCTTCCCTTACGAGGGGTGAGTACGGCCGTAAATCATTTTCCCAGTTCGCACCGGGTGGCGACTCCATTTTATTCTCCGGTTTAGTCCCCCGCGGGTTACTCCGTACTCCTAACCGGGCCGTGACCCCGAAACACCATGCGTCATCCAGTTTCTGTGTCATATAGTCTGGCGACTCCACTGGGGATAGAGAATCGGCCCCGAAATAATATCTTGTAATGTTTGTGATTTGTGCTTTAAATTAACCATGTCTACTGTAGGTTTAGGGAGTGTAATCAAAGGCATTCTTAAGGCGAAGTGATGGTTTGGTGTCTTCCTTCACTCACTACCTTTCTATAAGGAAAAGCTGTGAAGACACCTAGATAATCATCTACTTGTAGCCTGCCATGATAGAGTAATTTGGAGGACTCGTTGTTTATTCCTGACACCAAGCGATAAGAGCCTATGGGGCATGGGTACTTAAGAGAGCCTCGCTCCACCCTCCCTCTGGGGAATCTACAACGGGAAATCAATTTGACAGTCAGTCACACACCATGACTCATTGGCACGCAACTTAAGGTATAAAAAATGTGCGGTCACTTGGTCGTTTGAGTGGGGAGTCCTAGTTGTGGGTAATCCTTCGTTAGTGAGAGCCTTTGTTTACACTCTTGAAACATACGTCTGAACCTTAGTTGTATGACCTATAGAAGTTATTTCTTTTTGTTTGTGTTTGGGATCATCCTTATTTGGATTCTGTTGGACCTCTTGTCAAGAGATATGAACTTGTTGGGTCATTTAGACTGGGACAAGTTCGCGTCCTTTGACAATTGAGCCAAAAGCTTCTAAAATGATGATGGGCCATTTTATGTTCGCGTCCTTTGATAATTGAGCCAAAAGCTTCTAAAATGACGATGGGCCATTTTGTGTTTAGGCCTCTTATTATTCAAAGTTGTTTAGCCATGTTAATGCATGGTGTAAACTTGTTGGGCCTTTTCAACTGGGACAAGTTTGCACTGCGCAATAGTATAATTAAATGCTTTAAAATGATAATGGGCCAACTGGTGTATAAATCTTAATAATCCTGTACATTTCATGCATCATACACGTACCTACTAACATGCAGTTTGAAAAGAGACACCATAGATTCCCGTTAGGTTAGGGAAGAAGGGAGACTCATCAAAATACCGGCAACAAATATGAGTGAATCAGTTAATGAGGGGTCCTGTATGGATCATATTGAAGCCAATCTCACCAAGGTTACTGAACAATTGCAAGCTCTAGCCGCCGCAGTGTCTAATATAGCTGTACCCCACGCTGGGGGAAGTTTTGAGAATGAAAGGCGGAAAGAGCCTCCAAATTGAGTGAATGATGATATCTTTGTCTTTGATGATGATATGGCTGAATATACCGCAGGAAGAATAGTTGGGTCTCAGGCCAAGATACAGAAGCTTCGTGATCAGATGGAGTCGGTCACCTATAAACTGAAAGGGAAACATGAGGACTTGGTGGATTATGAGGCGATGACCTTCGAGGAGCAGCTGCCAGCTCAATTTAAAATGCCCAATATTGCCAAATTTATGGGGAATGAGGACCCGAAGGTCCATCTTCGGCAATATGTCTCGATGATGAGTTCAGTAGGCATATCACAGCGCCAAGTCCAGAAGATGTTTGGGATGTCACTTGAGGGGGCACCCATAGTGTAGCACCACAGCCTTGAGAAAAAGGTTAAGGAAGATTGGAGGGAACTTGCAGACTCCTTTTTAAAATAGTATGTCACAGACTTGGAGATTGACTTGTCGCTCACTTGGAGAACACTAAACAGAAGCCGGAAGAAAGCTTTAAAGACTATGTAGATCGCCGGAGAAGCCAAATTTTGAAAATGCAGACTAGGCCCTCGGAGAAGGACCAAATCAAGATGATTATTAAGGGTACTAAGCCCTCAATTTATGCAAAGTTAAGAAGGATGACATCTATGATTGCAGATTTCAGACAGCTGAGGGAAACTGTTATGAATATTGAAGAAGAAAAAGCCGAGAATCGGAAGTTCTATAGCCTAAACAGGAGGACTGTTGGGGGGCCGTCAGGGACCAAATCTATTTCTGCTGAAGTTGCTACAGTTATGAACGGACGTTTTTCCAACTTGGGTAGGCCCCTATCAAAAGTACTTGAGAAGTTGATAAAGCAAGTATTCCTGAGACCATTGGAACCAAAACCACTTCCACATCCTCCACCACCACACCTTAACCTAAACCAATACTGTCACTTCCACCAACAGAAAAGCCATGACACCGAAAGCTGTGCCCACCTCCACCATGAAATCCAAGACCTAATTGACTCTCGTAAAATTCCTGACCCTGAAAAAGAGCACCCTAACACACACAAAAACCCTTTGCCGAATTATCACTCTGTCCCACCACCAACCTATATGATAAACTCTCGCATACCTGAAAGCCTTGTCCTCGAATCCTTGGACCACAAAGCCTTCTGCCTAGGAATTTGGGATAACAACAGTGAGGATGAATCAGAACAGAGGAAGAATTTCTGGGAAGATTTCTCCAGTAGTGATGAAGAGGTGGTAAGAGGAATGACACGCAGCGGGCGTTTCTACAGTGATACAGCTGGGAAGGGTAAAGAAATATTGACAGAAGGGGGAGAAGTGGTAGAGAATGGGGACAACACTGAAGGGGATACAGTACTGCGCCAATTGAAGAAGACTCGGGCATAGGTCAACATCTTGGAATTGTTGTGTTCGTCGCAAGAGCACAAACGTGCTATAATTGAAGCCCTGAGCAAGATAATAGTGCGAGAGGATGCTAATCCGGCAATGTTTGTGGGATCGGTATAAAAGGAAGTTTTGTAGACAATAACCTTTTTTGAGGAAGAACTCTCGGCAGAGGGAAGAAATCAAAACCGGCCATTATTCATCCGAGCTGAAGTGAGAGGAATGAAGACATCATGTGTAATGGTGGACGATGGCTCATCCATCAATGTGTACCCGTTGAAGATCCTATCGAGATTGGGAATGAAGTCGACGGATCTGGACCCCTCCAATATGACCATCAAAGCTTACGATGATAGTAAACGAGGAGTTGAGGTAGTTAAGGTGGGGCCGATTGAAGATGAGGTTGAATTCACTGTGCTCGACATCTCAGCTACCTTTGCTTTGTTGTTAGGAAGGTCATGGTTTCATAAGCTTGGGGGCATGCCTTATAATCTGCACCAAGCCATCAAGTTTCCATATGGTGGAGAGATCATCACCATTAAAGCTAAAGTGGATAATATTATGGCTGCTTTGGAGATACAGCCTTTCATGAGGTTCCAGGTGTCAGCAACGTATGAAGAATGGGTAGATCCTAAGGTCGCTAGGATCATGGAAAAGGTGAAATTTGAGCCAGGTAAAGGTTCAAGTGTTGGAGGAACTCTGCCAGACTTTAAAGGGAAGACCACTCGGAGGGGACTGGGGTACAAGTCGGATGAGGATAAGCCAATGACCAAGAAGAAAAAGCTAAAACTGACAGAATACTTTGTGAAGGCAACAAGATATTAAGGGGAGCCAGAACCAGTAGAGGTCAATGGGATTATGAAGTAAAAAGAAGAGAAATGGGAAGAGGATTTGATGAAGCTGGAGTGTCTGACCATCGAAGAGAAGAAAACCGAGGAAGACAACGTGCCTGGGGAGGATGAAGACATTTACCTTCCTGATTTATTTGAATGTAGCTCTGCACCTGCTAGCAATAAAGACAATCATTTTTCTTACTTGCTGACCGGCGTAAACACACGCGTATAACGCAAGCGCACGTATCGTTCAAGTAGTACAAAGTATCGATCCCACGACGATTCTAAATTTAAAAACAAGTAAATAAAATTGTTCGAAATGAGATTTTGAGAAAATTCAATATTAAAAACTATCTATGGTTGTGATTTATTCCAATATTATTTAAAGATAAAGTGGTTATCTTATAGCTGGGTAAAATATTGATTTATTAACCTGGAACACTAAATTATGTAAAAGCCTCTTCCGATGGTCAACTACAAATATCGAGTTTAACCTAATTGAACCATATGTCTATGACAACCAAATTATCTGGATTCATTAAGATTAAGTTCCAATTATGGCTACCCCCGCCCGACAGGTATATTCCTATCCTGTAAGGAAATCTATTAAAGGGTTATCTATCCTCAAGGAAGATCGTGGGCTATTGAGTCTAAGGTCTTAAACCTAAAATCCTTATGTCTAGTTCATTTTAAGTTTACCTTATCAATTTTATTTGTGGCCAGTTAATAAAAAGCATTAAGATTAAGACTCAATAAATAAATCTTTATATTACCCAAACTATAATCTAACCCTTATAAACCGGTGATATGGATTTCATCACAACCCTAGATTACTAACTTAGTTATGACACATAGCTAGGGCTAGTAAAAACTTAAAAGTAAAAGCCATAAAATAAAAGTGCTGAAAAGTAATTGCGTAAAGTAAAAGCTTAAAAGTAAAATAAAATAAAAATTCTAAGGTAAAAGGAATTATTTCTACTACTACTAATTTAGATATCTCCCAGAAAATAATATATAAACTTGTGATAATATTTCCAACCGACCAATCTGGCGGTAACCTGATTAAGTCAAATTAAGTCCAACCAGCCATTAAGGCTGAACCAAAATAAACCTCCATATAGGCGGTAAGGGAATTTAATTACCACCGACCAATCTGGCGATATCCTGATTAAGTCAAATTAAGTCCAACCAGCCATTAAGGCGGAACCAAAATTAAATTACCAACCGACCAATCTGGCGGTATCCTTGATTAGTCAGGTTTTAAAACCAGATTAAAATGAATTACCAACCGACCAATATAGCGGTATCCCTTATTAAGTCAATATTTTAAATAATGAATATATTATATTTAAGGGAGATTAATCTAAATAACAATAGTAAAAGAATTACCTTTCACCCTAGCATAGGGAAGTTACCTCCTCATAGTGAATAGTAAAAACTGTAAAAAAGAAAGTAAATTATTATTATTACAGAACGTAATTAAAAATTACAAAACTAAATTAAAAGAAACTTAGAGAGAGAAGCACTCCTAATTACATCAAATAAGTGAGAGAGAATGGTAAAAAAAAACTGAAATCTCGAGCTCAATTTATAGGCGCGGATAAGCTTCCAGCGTCGCGACGCTGGAACAGTGATGCGTGGCACAATCGCGGCTTGACACGTGGCGATTCGGATAAGAAGATAAGGCGACACGTGGCGAGGCGCCTAAGAGCTCAATTATTATGCTGATGTGGCGATGACGTGGTAAGGCGGCTGAGATCTATTGTCGGTACCATAAGATTGCGACACGTGTCAAGCTGTGATTGGCTGATGCTGATGTGGCATGTTGACTCGGTTGACCTGCTGACGTGGATGGTGACGTGGCATGACGCGTGGCAAGGTTGACTCGTTGACCAATGACGTGGCGATGACATAGGATGACACGTGGCACACGTGGCAATTGTGAGTGTCGGAACCGTAGGATGATGACACGTGGCACGCCGCATGTTAGCAGATCTGTTGTGATGGTGACACGTGGCACGACGCATGTTAGCAAAGTCAAACTTCTCAATTTCTGACCCGTTGACCCGACGCACGTTACAGACTCCGGTGCACGTTAGGCGTCACGACTCGGGAAATTTCCAAAATGCCCTTTTTGCCGATTTTCACTTTTTTGGCCCAAATCACCTCCAGAATGTCCTGAAACTTTATTTATCTACAAAATAACACAAAACACATCAAAATATTCACAAGACTCAATAAACTATACAAAATATTAGGATAAATGAGTGGGAAATAGTGATAGATTTACCACTCATCACACCCCCAAACCTAACATTTTGCTAGTCCTCGAGCAAAACATAAAATAAAATAAAATAAACATCCTTAAAATTTAACTAAGCCACTGTCGTAGGGATAACGGTTGCATTTAGCATATGCAACAAGCCTTTAAACCCCTTGGTGTCCCTAGTGGACGAGTTGTAGTCTCGTGAGGGTTTACAGCAATGATACCCACAAACATTTTACAAAAGGAAAAAAGGTAGTAAAACTAATGCACACAAAAACAAAAAGACAAGCGAAAAGAGAATAAAGAAGTTAGTGACTAATCAGATGAAACTTTTACTCCAAATTACTGTTTTCTTTCTTTTTAAATTACTGAATAAGTAAATTCTCCGATTATATTTACCATTCTCCATATACACAGCCAACATAATATTAAAAAACTCATTTTACCCACAAGAGTCATAAGTGCAGTTGATAAGAGAGTAATATTTTTGTCCTAAAATTCTATCAGATTTCACACCTTTTAGTAGCAATGGAATAATTTTTCTCATTTTTCCGATTTTTTTCTTTGATTTTTTTCTATTTTTATTTATATACAATATCTTTCATCTATGTAGCGAGTGTTGGGCCGGTGGATCCCAACCAGTTGGCTTTAGGGCACCAGGTGTTAAGACACCTCTACGAACTTAATTACTCAGACTTCAGATATATATATTTTTGCAGCATCTTTGATCCATGTAGCGAGCTTTGGCCAGTGACTCCCAAACCAGTTGGTTTTAGGGCACTAGGTATTGAAACACCCTTACAGACTTAATAACTCGGATCTCGGACGTTTTTTTTTTTTTTTTTTACTCCATCACTTTTGAGATGCTTCCTCCAATTAAACTAGAGCACTGAATATTACAAACTTTTCAATTTTATCTCACGACCGTATGTTACCATGTATTTTGATAATACCTGCCAACAAAGCATATGCAGATCCATTTTAGTCAGTATTATGGAGAATTCACAAATTAAATAATTTAAAATGAAATAAACAAAAATTAACTTATTTCGAGATAAGTTTGAGATACGTCTCAGGAGTGAAAACTCCTTACTCAGCTATCTTTTACCAATTTCACATTTTTAGTTAAAATAAAAACACAAAATATTTTTGTAATTTTTGAAAATTTTTCAATTTTTTTGTATTTTTCGAAAAAAATTTGGACTAAAAATAAAAACAACACACAAACTAGAAACAAGATATTAATCAACTAATTCCCTCCCCCAAACCTAAATGAGACATTGTCCCCAATGTCTTAAACAATAGAAGAATAGTTTAGACGATAATACCTGGTTAACTGAAATTCTACAGAAAATTAAAGGTTAAGATCCAGATTTACCTGACGCCTCTTACCACGATCGTCCCCAGACCAATTTATCTTTGAAATGATAGGGTCAACTTATGGTTCATATGCTAAGAGTTGGTCAATTAGATCCGGAGCGGTTCTAGCAGTAAAGAGGAGTTATTTTAAAGGTTTTGATATGAACCCATTTCTCCGAACATCATCAAGAAACACACAAAGAAAATCATAAAATCCATCAATGTTGTACAGCCCAATTGTTTTCTGGTGTATGTTCAGGTTCGCCCAAGATAGTACAATAAAAATTTCCTCCAATGTACCCAAGCCACCTGGCAAAGCAATAAAAGCATCAGCACGGTTAATCATTTCTACCAGTCATTCAGACATACCTGGCACGATCAGTTCCTCTCCGTTTTATGGTTCAATAAGATTTGCCTCGGCCAAGGGTTTTGGGATGATTTCCAAAACATGACTGCCTCCTTCCTGTACGGCCTTTGAAACGACACCCATTAATCCAAAATTGCCTCCGCCATATATTAAGTGCATATTCCTTGCAGCTAAGACTCGACCCAATTCCTGTGCTGTTTCTATGTATTGTGGTTTAGTACCAATACTACTACCGCAAAACACACAGATGTTTTCAACTCGTCTTCTTGAAGTGGCTTCCATTTTTTGATTCTGGATGTCTTCAAAAGTGCAATGATGAGTTGAATTTATAATACCTGAAAAGGGTGAGTAAAAATAGCACAAGTATCTTCCAAAGGACGATTAGTAGCAAAATAGTAAAATAGATCGTGATAAAAAAGGTCTGGATCCTGTCGGAGAAAACAAAAGAAAACAACAAAACAAATCCATATTATTAGGAAAAGACAAAGAGATATAATAAATACAAGAATTTACAGTTTGATTAACGTCTATGCGTCAGGGACAAGTTTCCCATCCAATTTTCTTATAAATTGGCAAACAGGGTCTTTTTGAGTCAGATTCCCAAGACTTAACTGTTGTCTTTCTTTTTGAAATTGTGTATGTAATCTGCGAAAGTCTATGTGAACATATCTACTGGGATGCGTCTCAAGAGTCGAAGATATATCATCTAAAGACTCCACACTCAAGCCATCCCTAATGAATTTAATTTTGTCTTCGCGATTAACAGACACCATTCCTAAAGAACGACAACGAGTATTGCAATTCCAACGTGCACATTGTAACAAACACCCATTTGCTTAGCTCTCGTTTCTTTGCATAGGTGCTTCTTCCAAAACCAGGCAGATGTGAAATAAAAGAGTCAGAAGATTCACCTGCCAATCGAACTCATGCTTTAATTACCCAACGAATGTCATTGGGAACACCATAGATCGTCAGTAACCTCATCCGTTCCAAGCGAGCTTTGTAGACTTTCATAAGAGATTTTTGAGGGAGAGAAGGAAATTACTTGTGAAGATTTGCGAGAGCTTCTTCCATCTTGAAATGACTTAATCTGCTAAAAGTAAACACACCAAATTAAATCACACCAAATCACAATATATACAAAAATTGCATGGGTTGCCTCCCTGCGAGCGCTAAGTTTAATCGTTGTCAGCTAGACGTGACTTCTCGAACGTTTATGCTGGATCTGAAAGTGTGACACTTTCTTTTTTTCGCTCAAATGATTCTCCCCAGTAGTGCTTGACACACTGACTGTTAACTTTGAATGTGTTGTTGATATTGGGATCCAGTAACTCAACAGCTCCATATGGTAAAACCTGAGTGATCACAAATGGTCCAGACCACCTAGATTTCAACTTTCCAGGGAAAATTTTCAACCTCGAGTTGTACAACAACACCTGCTGCCTTGGTTCCAACTGTCTGTGCACTATTTTTCGGTCATGCCAATTTTTGGTCTTTTCCTTGTATAATCTGGCATTCTCATAAGCCTGTAGGCGAAATTCCTCCAATTCATTGAGTTGGTGAAGTCTTTTCTCTCCTACAGCTTGTGAATCAAGATTCAACTTCTTCAGTGCCCAGTACGCCTTGTGTTCAAGTTCAACTGGCAGATGGCATGCTTTCCAAACACCAATCGATATGGGGACATACCAATGGGTGTCTTGTAAGCTGTTCGGTAGGCCATAATGCGTCATCTAGTTTGGTAGACCAGTCCCTTCTTGTTGATCCAACGGTTCTTTCTAGGATTCTCTTGATCTCCCTGTTTGAAATCTCAACTTGTCACATTTGACTGTGGATGGTAAGCTGTGGCAATCTTGTGAGTAACTCCGTATTTGGATAAGAGTGCATCAAAGTATCTGTTGCAGAAATGTGAGCCACCATCGCAGATAATTGCACGAGGTGTTCCGAACCGAGTGAAAATGTTCTTTTTCAGGAATTTGATTACCACTTTTGAATCATTGGATGGCAGTGCAATTGCTTCAACCCATTTGGAGACATAGTCTACATCCACCAGGATGTATAGGTTTCCAAATGATGGAACAAAGGGTCCCATGAAATCAATACCCCATACATCGAATATTTCCACTTCCAGAATATTTTGCAACGGTCCTTCATTTCTTTTTGAAATATTCCCTGTTCTCTGGCACCTGTCATATTGAAAAGCAAAAAGATAAGTATCTTTAAAAAGTGTGGGCCAGAACAAACCTGATTGAAGAACTTTTGCTGCAGTTTTGTTTCCGCTGAAGTTTCCGCCATATGGTGATGAATGACAGTGTTGCAAAACACTGTTGAACTCCTCCTGTGGAACACACCGTCTCAATAATTGATCAGTACATCGTTTAAACAGGTACGGTTCATCCCAGACATAGTTCTTGACTTATTTGAAGAACTTCTTCCGTTGCTGAGTTGTCCATTCCAACGGCCATTTTCCTGACACAATGTAGTTGACATAGTCAGCATACCAATGGACTTCCTGTTATTTTATGGAAAACAGCTGTTCATCTGGAAAAGTTTCTTTGATTGTCAGTTCTTTGTCAGCTGTTTCTCTATTCTCGAGCCTCGATAAGTGATCTGCCACCTGGTTTTCTGTTCCTTTCCTGTCTCGAATCTCCACGTCAAATTCTTGCAGAAGAAGTATCCAACGGATCAATATGGGTTTGGCATCTTTCTTTGTGCTCAGATATTTGATTGCTGAATGTTTGTGTAGACCACCACTTTGGGACCCAGCAGATAGGAGCGGAATTTGTCAAAAATGTACACAACTGCGAGCAACTCCTTTTCAGTGGTTGTGTAGTTGAGTTGAGCTTCATTTAAATGTTCTGCTGGAGTAGTAAATGGTGTGAAAAGTTTTTGCTTTGCGTTGTCCCAAAACTGCACCTACAGTAAAATCACTACCATCGCACATCACTTCAATGGAAGGGTCCAGTCTGGTGCTACAATGATGGGGGCAGAGACCAGCTTCTGTTTTAAGATCTCAGAAGCTTCATGACATTCTTTGGTGAAGTTGAAAGGTACATCCTTTTCCAGAAGATTGCAAAGAGGTTTAGCAATCTTGGAAAAGTCTTTGATAAATCTCCTGTAAAAACCTGCATGTTCGAGAAAGCTCCGAATCCCTTTGACATATGTTGGTGGAGGTAGTTTTTCAATGGTTTCAATCTTTGCTTTGTCTACCTCGATTCCCTTTTATGAGATCCGGTGTCCAAGAACAATGCCTTCATGTACCATGAAATGACATTTCTACCAATTGAGTACCAAGTTTGTATCTTGCACCTTTGTAATATCTGTTCCAGATTTTGCAAGCAATGGTCAAAAGAATCTCCAAACACAGAAAAGTCATCCATAAATACCTCCATACTCTGCTCCAGCATGTCTGAGAAAATGGCCATCATGGAACGCTGAAAAGTGGCGGGGGCATTACATAATCCAAATGGCATCCTGCGAAAAGCAAAAGTACCATAGAGACATGTAAAAGTAGTTTTCTCCTGATCTTCTGGGGCAATGGCAATCTGATTGTACCCTGAATATCCATCAAGAAAGCAATAGAACTCATGTCCCGCCAGTCTGTCTAACTCTGGTCAATGGATGTAGCGGAAAATGGTCATTTCTCGTGGCTTTGTTCAGCTTCTGTAGTCCATGCATACTCTCCACCCAGTCACCGTTCTTGTTGGAATCAGCTCGTTCTTTTCATTTGTGACAACAGTAATTCCTCATTCTTTTGTACACACTGCATAGGACTTACCCAAGTGCTCTCTGAGATGGGGTAAATGATGCCAACATCCAACCATTTGATGATTTCTTTCTTCACGACTTCCTTCATGATTGGATTGAGTCTCCGTTGATGCTCCACTGGTGGGTTTGTACTCATCGTTCATCAGAATCTTATGCATGCAAAATGATGGACTAATGCCTCGAATGTCTGCTATAGTCCAGCCAATGGCTCTTTTGTGCTCTCGTAACACTCTCAGTAGCTTTTTTCTCTCCTGCTCCATTGTTAGTGAAGAAGAAATAATAACAGGTAATTTAGAAGAGTTTCCAAGAAATGCATACCTGAGATGGCTCGGAAGTAACTTTTGTTCCAGCTACGGTGGTTCTTCAATCGAAGGCTTGATTCTATCTTTCTTTGGTAGTTCAAAGCTTTAACTGGGTGTGCTTTGAATCGGAATGGTTTGTCAAGGTAGTTGATACATTCCAAGATTTCAGCATCTAGTCGCTGTCTGTCATGTTGCTGATGCAAGCTTCAAGTGTATCCGTGGGATTTGGCTCAGTATTCTGAACAATATTATCAACAACATCAACTCTGAAGCATTCTTCTTCTTCCTTTTCATCGCTCGGGAATTCATGGCTTTGAAAACATTAAAGGTCACTTCTTGGTCCTGCACTTTCATGGTCAGTTCTCCTTTTTGTACATCAATCACAGTTTTACCTGTAGCCAAGAATGGTCTTCCAAGAATGATAGGTACTTATTTGTTCTTCTTCCATGTCAAGATGATGAAATCTGCTGGAAGGATGAGTTTGTAACTTTGACCAGCACATTTCCATCCACGACTTCTCTCGGAAATGCGAGTGTTCGATCAGCAAGTTACAAGATACTGAGGTAGGCATTGCTTCTCCCAATTTGCAGTTTCCTGTAAATAGAAAAAGGCATCAAATTACACTGGCACCTAAATCACATAAAGCCTTACCGATATAATGTTCTCCCATGGTGCATGGGAACTGTGAAACTGCCATGATCTTTCAACTTCGGGGAAGTTTCCTCTGAATGATGGCGCTCCATCTTCCGTCAAAGCTACTGTCTCGTAATCTCTCAATCTCCCGTTTCATGAAAGAATAATCTTTCATGAATTTGACATAACTGGGCATTTGTTCCAAGGCTTCTGCAAATGGTATGTTAATGTGCAGCTTTTTGAAAATCTCCAAGAAACGAGCAAACTTTTTGTCCAGTTTGTTTTTCTGAAGACGCTGAGGAAAAGGTGGAGGTGGAGTGATCTGTTTGGTTCTTTTTCCTTTGCTTCTTTCCTTTGCTTCTTTTCTCCATCTGTTTCTCGGCTTCTTTTGGAACTTCTTCTTGGGACATCTTGATTCCAACATCTTTGTTGATTTCAGTACCGCTTTTCAAAGTAATGGCTTGACATTGCTCCTTCCCTCGGTTCCTTGGATTTGGTTCTGTGTTGCTGGGAAGATTACCTGGTGGTCTGTAGCTCTGAGCATTGGCCAGTTGTCCGATTTGATTCTCCAGTGCTTTGATGGAAGCTGATTGGCTCTGAATCATAGCTTCATATCTTTTTAATTGAGCTAGCATCTCTGCCATTACTGGTTCATTTGTCTGCTCCTGGCCTTTGTTCTGTTGATGGAATCCAGGTGGTGGATAGTTCTTTTGCCCTGAATTGTTGCTCCAAGAAAAATTAGGATGATTCCTCCACCCTGGGTTGTAGGTGTTGGAATATGGATTGTTCCCCTGTCTGTTGAAATTGTTGACATAATTCACCGTCTCTTCATGTTGGTTTGGTTCTGGTGTTCCTCCATATGGTGAATTTGTGGATCCAGTGGTAAGAGTCTCCATGAATTTGCATATCTGATCCAGCTTGGTGTTGACTGTTGTATTGGCTCCAACTTCATAAATTCCTGCAATTCTTTGAATTATGCTCCTTTCTGTTGGCCATAAGGAATTGTTGTTAGCCATTTCTTCGATTAGGTCTCAGGCCTTATCTTCTCATTTTGCCATCAAAGCTCCTCCAGCAGCAGCATCGATTGTGGTTCTCATCATTCCAGAAAGTCCATTATAAAAAGTTTGGATTTGAAGCCATTTTGGAATCTCATGGTGAAGACACTTCCGGAGCAAATCTTTGTACCTTTCCCAAGCTTCGTAGAGAGATTCTGAATCTTGTTGTACAAAAGATGTGATGTCATTCCTCAGTTTTGCTTTTCTGGCTGGTGGAAAGTACTTTGCAAGGAATTTTGTGGCTAGAGCGATCCAAGTTGTGATAGAACCTGCTGGTAATGAATATATAGCCATGCTTTTGCTCTGTCTTTCAAGGAGTATGGAAAAACTCGTAGTCTCATTGCTTCTTCTGATGCTCGGTTGTAATTGAAAGTGCCGCAAACTTCCAGGAAGTTGCTGATGTGCAGGCATTAGGATCTTCAGTTGCATTTCCTCCAAACTAAACTGTCTGCTGAATCATTTGAATGCAAGTTTTGATGTCACCCGCATTTGCTGGTAAGGGAGGAAGTACAATACAGGAAATGAGTATGTCAACCACCGGAATGGTTCTGTCTCGAATGGGTATTGGTGGTGCAACGTCCAAAGGTTCAGGTTCCATGTTGACTAAAGCTTCTTGGCCTTCTCGCCTTTCCCTTCTTAACTGTCTGATGGTTCTTTCAATTTCTGGGTCAAGCGGTCAGAGTTCAAAGCTTCTGGTTCGTCTCATATAGTTTCTGAGAACCTGTAACACAAGAAAACAAAAATAATAAGTAAAAAGAAATTAGATACAAGTAAAGGTATCTAACCCCTAAACTAATAGTGAAAGATAAATAAGTCCCCGGCAATGGCGCCAAAAACTTGACCGGCGTAAACCCACGCGTATAAAGCAAGCGCACATATCGTTCAAGTAGTATAAAAAGTATCGATCCCACGAGGACGTAATATTTAAACTATTAATTTTATGAGGTCAAATAATTACTAGTATCTAACAGGTTGTTTGATTAATTTAAAATGGTGACGATTTTAAATTTAAAAACAAGTAAATAAAATTATTCGAAAGGAGATTTTGAGAAAATTCAATATTAAAAACTATCTAGGGTTGTGATTTATTCCAATATTATTTAAAGATAAAGTGGTTATCTTATAGTTAGGTAAAATATTGATTTATTAACCTGGAACACTAAATTATGTAAAAGCCTCATCCGATGGTCAACTACAAATATCCAGTTTAACCTAATTGAACCATATGTCTATGTCAACCAAATTATCTGGATTCATTAAGATTAAGTTCCAATTATGGCTACCCCCGCCCGACAGGTATATTCCTATCCTGTAAGGAAATCTATTAAAGGGTTATCTATCCTCAAGGAAGATCGTGGGCTATTGAGTCTAAGGTCTTAAACCTAAAATCCCTATGTCTAGTTCATTTTAAGTTTACCTTATCAATTTTATTAGTGGCCTGTTAATAAAAATCATTAAGATTAAGACTCAATAAATAAATCTTTATATTACCCAAACTATAATCTAACCCTTATAAACCGGTGATATTGGATTTCATCACAACACTAGATTACTAACTTAGTTATGACACATAGGTAGGGCTAGTAAAAACTTAAAAGTAAAAGCCATAAAATAAAAGTACTGAAAAGTAATTGCGTAAAGTAAAAGTTTAAAAGTAAAATAAAATAAAAATGCTAAGGTAAAAGGAATTATTTCTACTACTACTAATTTAGATATCTCCCAGAAAATAATATATAAACTTGTGATAATATTACCAACCGACCAATCTGGCGGCATCCTGATTAAGTCAAATTAAGTCCAACCAACCATTAAGGCGGAACCAAAATTAAATTACCAACCGACCAATCTGGCGGTATCCTTGATTAGTCAAGTTTAAACCAGATTAAAATGAATTACCAACTGACCAATATAGCGGTATCCCTTATTAAGTCAATATTTTAAATAGTGAACATATTATATTTAATGGAGATTAATCTAAATAGCAATAGTAAAAGAATTACCTTTCACCCTAGCATAGGGAAGTTACCTCCTCATAGTGAATAGTAAAAACTGTAAAATAAAGAAAGTAAATTATTATTATTACAAAATGTAATTAAAAATTACAAAACTAAATTAAAAGAAACTTAGAGAGAGAAGCACTCCCTAATTACATCAAAGAAGTGAGAGAGAATGGTACAACAAAAACTGAAATCTCGAGCTCAATTTATATGCGCGAATCAGCTTCCAGCATCGCGATAATGGAACAGTGATGCGTGGCACAATCGCGGCTTGACACATGGCGATTCAGATAAGAAGATAAGGCGACACGTGGCGAGGCGGCTAAGAGCTCAATTATTATGCTGACGTGGCGATGACCTGACGCTGACGTGGCAAGGCGGCTGAGATCAATTGTCAGCACCATAAGATTACGACACGTGTCACGCTGTGATTGGATGATGTTGACGTGGTATGTTGACTCGGTTGACCTGCTGACATGGATGATGACGTGGCATGACGCGTGGCAAGGTTGACTCATTGACCAATGACGTGGCGATGACATAGGATGACACGTGGCACACGTGGCAATTGTGAGTGTCGGCACCGTAGGATGATGACACGTGGCACGGCGCACGTTAGCAGATCTGTTGTGATGGTGACACATGGCACAGCGCATGTTAGCAAAGTCAAACTTCTCAAATTCTGACCCGTTGACCCGACGCACGTTAGCAGAGTCCGGTGTACGTTAGGCGTCGCGACGCGGGAAATTACCAAAATTCCCTTTTTGCCGATTTTCACTGTTTTTCACTGTTTTTCCCAAATCACCTCCAGAATGTCCTGAAACTTTATTTATCTACAAAATAACACAAAACACATCAAAATATTCACAAGACTCAAGAAACTATAAAATATATTAGGATAAATGAGTGGGAAATAGTGATAGATTTACCACTCATCACTTGCCCGAGTCTATTCCTTTCAATTCGCATGACTTGAGTATATTTGATATCAGCTCAACCAAGACAAAAGCATTTAACCTTGGTATACCTGAATGCCATAAGGAAATTCTAATTGCAAGTGAGGTTACCTCTGAAGAGCCGGAGAAATTAGAGAAAATATTAGTCAAATATGTCAAAGTGTTTGCTTGGTCATATGAGTACGTGCCTGGGGTAGATAGAAGCATCGCCCAACATATAATTCCAACTTATCCGAATATGAGGCCAGTGAAATAGAAATATGTCAAAGAGGAAGTTAAGAAACAGATAGATGCGGGTTCCTGGAAGTAGAGAAGCATCCTGAGTGGTTGGCAAATATTGTGCCGGTGCTGAAGAAAGATGGGAAGGTAAGAATGTGCGTGGACTACAGAGATCTCAACAAGGCTTGCCCGAAAGATGATTTTCCTCTACCTCATATAGATGTACTAGTTGACAGAGCGGATTTATCTGCAATGTATTCATTTGCAGATGGGTTTTCAGGATACAATCAGGTTCTCATGGCTGATGAAGACAAGCACAAGACTGCTTTTGTCACTGAGTGGGGCACTTACTGTTACAAGGTAATGCCGTTTGGGCTCAAGAATGCAGGAGCCACTTATCAACGGATGGCTACCATGCTATTTCACGATTTGATGCATAAAGAGATTGAAGTATATGTGGAAGATATGATGGTGAAGTCAGAGACAAGAATCGGGCATATAGAAGCACTGGAGAAATTCCTTCAAAGGGTTGACAAGTACAACTTGCTGCTGAATCCAAGAAATGTTTGTTTGGAGTAACATCAGGAAAATTACTAGGACATACAGTCGGAAGGGGAGGAATAGAGTTGGACTCTGAGAAGATCAAAGCAATCACAGAGATGCCAGCACCGAAGACTGAGAAGGAAGTCAGAGCATTCCTCAGGAAGATTCATTACATCAGTCGGTTCATCGCCAAGTTGACATCAGTATGTGAGCCTATCTTCAAACTGCTGATAAAAGAACAACCAGTGAAATGGAATGGGCAATGTCAAGCAGGTTTCGACAAGATCAAAGAGTACTTGGTAAAGCCTCATGTACTGAAACCTCCGAGACCGGGCAGACCCTTGATGTTGCATTTGGCCATAGAATCAGAAGCACTAGGGGCAATGATAGTACAAGCAGAAGAGACAGGGGTAGAGCATGCAGTCTACTATCTCAGTAAGAAGATCCTTCCGTATGAAGCCTGTTAACAAGAGGTAGAGAAGATCTGTTTGGCAGTGGTATGGGCGTCCAGAAAACTGCGGCATTACTTCCAGTCTTACAAGGCATTAAATTAACACTGGCACCTAAATCACATAAAGCTTTACCGATGTAATGTTCTCCAATGGTGCAAGGAACTGTGAAACTGCCAGGATCTTTCAACTTCGGAGGAAGTTTCCTCTGAATGATGGCGCTGCATTCTTCTGTCAAAGCTACTGTTTCGTAGTCTCCCAATCTCCGTTTTCGTGAAAGAATGTCTTTCATGAATTTTACATAACTGGGCATTTGTTCCAAGGCTTCTGCAAATGGTATGTTAATGTGCAGCTTTTTGAAAATCTCCAAGAAACGAGCAAACTGTTTGTCCATTTTGCTTTTCTGAAGACGCTGAGGAAAATGTGGTGGTGGAGTGATTTGTTCTGGTTCTTTTTCCTTTGCTTCTTTTTCTTCTATCTGTTTCTCGGCTTCTTTTGGAACTTCTTCTTGAGATATCTGGACTCCAACATCTTTGTTGATCTCAGTACCGCTCTTTAAGGTAATGGCTTGACATTGATCCTTCCCTCGGTTCCTTGGATTTGGTTCTGTGTTGCTGGGAAGATTGCCTGGTGGTCTGTAACTCTGAGCGTTGGCCAGTTGTCCGATTTGATTCTCCAGTGCTTTGATGGAAGCTGATTGGCTCTGAATCATGGCTTCATATCTTTTTAATTGAGCTAGCATCTCTGCCAATACTGGTTCATTTGTCTGCTCCTGGCCTTTATTCTGTTGCTGGAATCCAGGTGGTGGATAGTTCTTTTGCCCTGAATTGTTGCTCCATGAAAAATTAGGATGATTCCTCCACCCTGGGTTGTAGGTGTTGGAATATGGATTGTTCCCCTGTCTGTTGAAATTGTTGACATAATTCACCGTCTCTTCAAGTTGGTTTGGTTCTGGTGCTCCTCCATATGGTGAACTTGTGGATCCAGTGGTAAGAGTCTCCATGAATTTGCATATCTGATATAGTTTGGTGTTGAGTGCTGTATTAGCTCCAACTTTATAGATTCCTGCAATTCTTTGAATCAGATTTCTTTCTGTTGGCCACAATGAGTTGTTGTTGGCCATTTCTTCAATTAGGTCCCAGGCTTGATCTTCTCCTTTTGCCATTAAAGCTCCTCCAGCAGCAGCATCGATTGTGGTTCTCATCAGTCCAGAAAGTCCATTATAGAAAGTTTGGACTTGAAGCCATTTTGGAATCTCATGGTGAGGACATTTCCGGAGTAAATCTTTGTATCTCTCCCAAGCTTCGTACTGGGATTCTGAATCTTGATGCACAAAGGATGTGATGTCATTCCTCAACTTTGCAGTTCTGGCTGGTGGAAAGTATTTTGCAAGGAATTTTGTGGCTAGAGCGTTCCAAGTTGTGATAGAACCTGCTGGTAATGAATGTAGCCATGCTTTTGCTCTGTCTTTCAAGGAATATGGAAAAACTCTCAGTCTCATTGCTTCTTCTGATGCTCGGTTGTAATTGAAAGTGCCGCAAACTTCCAGAAGTTGCTAATGTGAGCATTAGGATCTTCAGTTGCATTTCCTCCAAACTGAATTGTTTGCTGAATCATCTGAATGCAAGTTTTGATGTCACCCGCATTTGCTGGTAAATGAGGAAGAACAATACAGGAAATGAGGCCATCTACCACCGGAATGGTTCTGTCTCGAATGGGAATTGGTGGTGCAACCTCCAAAGGTTCAGGTTCCATGTTGACTAAAGCTTCTTGGCCTTCTCGCCTTTCCCTTCTCAACTGTCTGATAGTTCTTTCAATTTCTGGGTCAAGCGGTCGATTTCAAAGCTTCTGGTTCGTCTCATGAAGTGTCTGAGAACCTGTAACACAAGAAAACAGAAATAATAATGTAAAAAGAAATTAGATACAAGTAAAGGTATCTAACCCCTAAACTATAGTAAAAGATAACTAAGTCCCCGACAACGGCGCCAAAAACTTGACCGGCGTAAACACACACGTATAACGCAAGCGTACGTATCGTTCAAGTAGTATAAAAAGTATCGATCCCACGAGGACTTAAAATCTTATCTATTAATTTTTATGAGGTCAAATGATTACTAATATCTATCAGGTTGTTTGATTGATTTGAAATGGCGATGATTCTAAATTTAAAGGCAAGTACTAAAATTGGTTGAAAAGATATTTTGAGAAAATTCAATATTAAAACTATCTAGGGTTGTGATTTATTCCAATAATTTTAAAGATGAAGTGGTTATCTTATAATTGGGTAAAATATTGATTTATTAACCTGGAACACTAAATTATGTAAAAGCCTCTTCCGATGGTCAATTACAAATATCCAATTTAACCTAATTAAACCATATGTCTATGTCAATCAAATTAACTGGATTCATTAATATTAAGTTCCAATTATGGCTACCTACCCCCGCCCAACAGGTATATTCCTATCCTGTAAGGAAATCTATTAAAGGGTTATCTATCCTCAAGGAAGATCGTGGGTTATTGAGTCTGAGGTCTTAAACCTAAAATCCCTATGTCTAGATCATTTTAAGTTTACCTTATCAATTTTATTAGTGGCCAGTTAATAAAAAGCATTAAGATTAAGACTCAATAAATAAATCTTTATATTACCCAAATTATAATTTAACCCTTATAAACCGGTGATATTGGATTTCATCACAACCCTAGATTACTAACTTAGTTATGACACATAGCTAGGCTTGTAAAAACTTAAAAGACATAAAATGAAAATGCTGAAAAGTAATTGCGATAAGTAAAAATGCTAAAAAGTAAATTACAAATGAAATAAAAATGCTAAGGCAAAAGGAATTACTTTTACTATTACTAATTTAGATATCTCCCATAAAATAATATATAAACTGTGATAATATTTTACCAACCGACCAATCTGGCGGTATCCTGATTAAGTCAAATTAAGTCCAACCAGCCATATAGGTTGTAATATTTGTCCATAATCCAGCCATAAAGGCGGTACCAAAATAATTTACCAACCGACCAATATAGCGGTATTCCTTGATTAATCGGTTTCAAACCAACAGAAAATAAATTTACCAACCGACCAATATAGCGGTATTCCTTGATTAGTCAGGTTTAAACCAGATTAAAATTAAATTACCAACCGACCAATATAGCGGTATTCCTTTATTAATCAGAATTTTAAATAGTAAATATATTATTTTTAAGGGAGATTAATCTAAATAGCAATAGTAAAATAATTACCTTTCACCCTAGCATAGGGAAGTTACCTCCGCATAGTGAATAGTAAAAACTGTAAAATAAAGAAGTAAATTATTATTATTACAGAACGTAATTAAAATTTACAAAACTAAATTAAAAGAAATTTAGAGAGAGAACACTCCCTAATTACATAGAAGAAGTGAGAGAATGGTGTACTAAAAACTGAAAATTCGCCCTCTATTTATAGCAAAATTTTTCACTGTTCGTGAACTGTTCGCGGTGTCGTCGACCCAAGGCGCTCAGCGTCGCGACGCTGGATTCATCGACGTGGCACAATGAGAAGGTGACACGTAGCAAGGTGGCTGACTGTACATGCGACACGTGTCAAGGCGGCTACTTCTCAATTATTGTGATGACGTCATGCTGACGTGGCGATGACGTGGCGCTGACGTGGCGAAGCGCGTGTTGCAATTGTCGGCACAATAGGATTTCGACACGTGGCGACACGTGTCAATTTGTGATTGGCTGAGGCTGACGTGGCATGTTGACTCGGTTGACCTGCTGACGTGGACGATGATGTGGCATGACACGTGGCAAGGTTGACTCGTTGACCGCTGACATGGCTGATGACGAGGCGACACGTGTCAAGTCTGAGTGTCGGCAGCATATGATGATGACACGTGGCACGGCGCATTTTAGCAGATGGGATGTGATGGTGACACGTGGCACGGCGCATTTTAGCAAAGTCAAAACTTCTCAAATTGTTGACCGTTGACCAGGCGCATGTTAGCAGATTCGGCGCATGCTGGGCGTCGCGGCGCGCTGTGTTCCAGCGTCGCGACGCGCAAAGACGAAAATAACCCTGTTGACGCATTTTTGTCCGGTTTTGCCCCAAATTGCCTCCAGTGCTGTCCAAACTTTATTTATCTGCAAAAAAAAAAAAAAATAAAAAAAATAAACAAAAAAGTTCATAAAAATCAAGATAAAACTAGAACAATAATATAAGTTAAATGATGGGAAATAGTGATATAATATCACTCATCAGAGTCAGATTCCCTAGACTTAACTGTTGCCTTTCTCTTTAAAATTATGCATATAACACAAGAATTTTGTGATACACATATCCACTGGGATGCGTCTCAAGAGTTTTAGATATATCATCCAAAGGCTCCTTACTGAAGCCATCTCTAATGAAATTAATCTTATCTTTGCGGTTATCAGACACCATTCCTAAAGAACGACAACAAGTATCACAAAACATACGAGCATATTTACAACAAACATACATTCTTTTGGCTCTTCCTTTTTAGCATAAGTGCTCCTTCCTAAACCAGGCAGATATGAAATAAAAGAGTCATAAGACTCACCTGCCAATCGGACCCCTGCTTTAATAATCCAACAAATATCAGTAGGAATACCTTTTATCATCAGTAGTATCATCCGTTCCAAGCGAGCTTTGTAGACTTTCATCAGAGTTTTTTGAAGGATAGAAGGAAATTGCTTGTGAAGATTTATGAGAACTTATTCCATCCTGAAATGAATTAACCTGTGAAAACTAAACACACCAAATCACAATATATATAAAAATTACATGGGTTGCCTCATTGCTAGCGCTAAGTTTAAAGTCAATAGCTAGACGTGACTTCTCGAACGTTAGGTTGGATCTGAAAGTGTTACACTTTCTTTTTGTCGCACAAATGATTCTCCCTAGTAGTGCTTGACACGCTGACTGTTAACCTTAAATGTCTCGTTGTGTTAGGATCATGCATCGCAATGGCTCTGTATGATAAAACCTTGGTGATCACAAATGGACCTGACCACTGTGATTTTGGCTTCCATGGGAAGAATTTCACCCTTCATTTGTTTAACAGTACCTTCTGCCCTGGTTCAACTTATCATCATGTCTCTTCTTGGCCTTTGTTTTGTACAATTTGGCATCATAAAAAGGCTGATTGTGAAATTCATCCAATTCGTTGAGCTGGTGGAACTTTTTCTCTTCTGTTACTTGTAGTGCAAGAATAGGCTTCTTCAGTACGCAGTGCGCTTTTTCTTCAAGCTCCACAGGTAATTGACATGTTTTAAGTTTGTCAGCAGAACTTTGCATTGCATTGGAGGTCTGGATTGTACTATTTATCACATCAAGTGTGAAACATTCCTCATTCTCGTCATTTGGGAAATTCATGGCTTTAAAAACATTGAATGTTACTTCTTGGTCCTGTACCCTCATTGTTAGTTCTCCTTTTTGTACATCAATAATGGTTCGACCTGTAGCCAAGAATGGTCTCCCGAGGATGATTGGCCGTTTGCGTCTTCCTTCATATCAAGGACAATAAAATCTGCTGGGAAAATGAATTTGTCAACCTTGACCAGCACATCCTCAACTACGCCTCTTGGATATACGAGCGTTCTATCAACAATTTGTAGAGAGATTGAAGTTGGCATTGTTTCTCCAATCTGTAATTTCCGAAAAATAGAAAAAAACATCAAGTTAACACTCGCACCTAGATCACACAGAGCCTTATCGAAGTCATGTTCTTCGTGGTGCAAGGAATAGTGAAATTACCAGGATCTTTCAACTTTCGGGGTAGCTTCCTCTGAATGATGGTGTTGCATTCTTCTGTAAATGCTACTCTCTCGTAATCTCCCAATCTTCATTTTCGCGAAAGAATGTCTTTCATGAATTTGACATAGCTGGGCATTTGTTCCAAGGCTTTTGTAAATGGAATGTTGATGTGCAGCTTTTTGAACACCTCCAGGAAATGAGCAAACTGTTTGTCCAGTTTGTTTTTCTGAATACGCTGAGGAAAAGGTGGAGGTAGAGTGATCTATTCTTTTTCCATTGCTTCTTTTTCCTCCATCTGTTGCTTTGTTTCTTTTGGAACTTCCTCAGCAGTTGTTTTGGCTCCAATATCTTGATTGATTTTAGTACCGCTTTTCAATATGATGGCATGACATTGCTCCTTCCCCATGTTCCTCAGATTTGGTTAGTGTTGATAGGAAGGTTACCTGGCGGTCTATAACTCTGAGCATTGGCCAGTTGTCCAATTTGATTCTCCAGTGCTTTAATAGAAGCAGATTGACTTTGAATTAATGCTACTTGGGATTGAAACATAGCATCATAACTTGCTTCTTGAGAGTCATTTTTTTCTTCTATCTTTTTCAAGTGGGTCACAACTTCTCTAATTCCTGATTCATTTGCCTGCTCCTGGCCTTTGTTCTATTGTTGGAATCCGGGTGGTGGGTTGTTCATTTGCCTTAAATTGTTGCTCCATGTGAAATTGGGATGATTCCTCCACCTTAGGTTGTAGGTGTTGGAATGTGGATTGCTCCCCTGTTTGTTGAAATTGTTGACATAATTCACCGTCTCTTATATTGGTTTGAAGATTCTGACTCAAGTGCTCCTCCAAATGGGGAACTTGTGGATCCACGATTAACATTCATGTTAATAGTTTCCAGATTTTTGCAAATCTGATCCAGCTTGGCATTTACTACAGTTTTGGCTCCAATTCATAAATTCCAGCAATTCGTTGAATCAAGCTCATTTCTACTAGCCACAAGGAGTTGTTGTTGGCCATTTATTCAATTAAGTCCCAGGCTTGATCTTCTCATTTTGCCATCAAAGCTCCTCTAGCAGCAACATCAATTATGGTTCTAATTATTCAAGAAAGTCTATTGTAGAAGGTTTGGACTTGTAGCCACTTTGCAATCTCATGGTGAGGACATTTCCGGAGTAAATCTTTGAATCTTTCCCAAGCTTCGCAAAGTAATTCTGAATCTCGTTGTACAAAATTTGTGATGTCATTCCTCAACTTTGCAGTTCTTGCTGCTGGAAAGTACTTTGCAAGGAATTTTGTGGCTAGATTTTTCCAAGTTGTGATGGAATCTGCTAGTAGTGAATGTAGCCAAGCTTTGGCTCTGTCTTTCAAGGAATATGGAAAAACTCATAGTCTTAAAGCTTCTTTAGCTTCTCGGTTGTAATTGAAAGTACCGGAAACTTCTAGGAAGTTGCAAATGTGGGCATTAGGATCTTCAGTTGCATTTCCCCCAAACTGTACAGATGACCGGCATAATCACACACGTATAACACAAGCGAACGTATCGTTCAAGTAGTATAAAATATATCGATCTCACGATGACTTATTACCTATTCTATTAATTTTATGAGGTCAAGTGATTACTAGTCTCTAACAAGTTTATAGTTTTGAAATGACGATGATTCTAAATTTAAAACAAGTAAATGAAATTGAGAGTAGATTAATGAGAATTAAAACTATCTAAGGTTGTGAATTTTTCCAATATTATTGAAAGATGAAGTAGTTAAATCATAGTTAGGTAAATATTGATTTATTAATCTGGAGCATTAAATTATGTAAAAGCCTCTTCCGATGGTCATTTACAAATACCTAGTTTAATTCAATTGAATCATATGTCTATGTCAATCAAATTACCTAGATTCATTAAGTTTGAATTCCAATTATGATTATCCCCGCCCAACAGGTATATTTCTATCCTGTAAGGAAATCTATTAAAGGTTTATCTATCCTTAAAGAAGATAGTGGGTTGTTGAGTCTAAGGTCTTTAAACTTAAAGTCCCTATGTCTAGTTCATTTTAGGTTTATCTATTTAATTTTATTAGTGATCAGTAATAAAAAGGCATTAAGATTATGACTCAACAAATAATTCTTTAATTACCCAAACTATAATCTAACCCTTTTTAAAACCGGTGATAATAGATTTTATCACAACCCTAGATATTTAACTTAGTTATAACACATAGCTAAAGCTGATAAAAACTTAAAAGACATAAAGTGAAATTGCTGAAAAGTGATATAAAGAAATGCTAAGGTAAAAGAATTAACTTCTACTATTTACTATTTAGATATCTCCCATAAATAATATATAATCTTGTGATATTTTAAACTAACCGTCCGGAATGGCGGTATCCTGATTAAGTCAAATTCAAATATACAAGCCATAAGGCGGAACAGAAATATAAACTTAAACCAACCGTCCACTGTGGCGGTATCCTCATTAAGTCAGGTTAACCAGATTAAATTGAATAACCAACCGTCTGGAATGGCGGTATCCTTTATTAATTCAGATTTTAAATAGTTTATATATTATATTTTAAGGGAGATTAATCTAAATAGCAAAGTAAAAGTTACATTTTTACCTCAGCATGGAGACGTTACCCCCTCATGGATGAATGAAAACTACTATTTATAGAAGAGAATTACTACTACAAACGTAAATAAAACTGAATAAAAGAAACTAAAGAAGAGAACTCTCAATTTATTTATAAGGATTTCAGTGTATGCGGTACATTTGAAACTAAGAAATCAAACTCAATTTATAGGCAAAAAAATCTAATTTTTTATTATTATTTTTCTGATTATTTTTATTATTTATTTTGGATCGCTAAATTTTCAACACGTGGCATGTGGCATGCGGCGCACGTTAGCAGATTGCTTGTGATGATGACACGTGGCATGTTGCACGTTAGCAAAGTTAAACTTGGCAACTTTGACTTGTTGACCTGGCGCATATTAGCAGTCTCCGGTGCACGTTAGAGGTTGGGACGCCCAAAATTACCAAAATACCCTTTATGTCGTGACGCCCAAAATTACCAAAATACCCTTTTTGCCAAATTTCACAGTTTTGCTCCAAATCACCTCCAGAATGTCCTGAAAATTTATTTATCTACAAAATAACACAAAACACATCAAAATATTCACAAAACTCAAGAAACTATACAAAATATTAAGTAAAATGAGTGGGAAATAGTGATAGTTTTACCACTCATCACACCTCCAAACCTAACATTTGCTAGTCCTCGAGCAAAATAAAATAACACAATAAAATTATAACTAAGCCACTCTCGTAGGATCACGATTGCATTTAGCATATGCAACAAGCCTTTAAACCCCTAGTTGTCCCTAGTGAACGAGTTATAGTCTCGTGAGGGTTTATAGCAATGATACCCACAAACATTTTTATAAAAGTAAAAAGGTAGTGAAACTAATGCACACAAAAGCAAAAAGACAAGTGAAAGGAGAATAAAGAAGTTAGTGACTAATTAGGTGAAACTTCTACTCCAAGTTTACAAGTTGTTTTGTTTCATTCTAAATTACTGAATAAGTAAATTCTCCGATTATTTTTACCATTCTTCATATGCACAGCTAACAATGTTTTATTCAACTCATTTTTACCCACAATAGTCATAAGTGCAGTTGATAAGAGAGTAATATTTTTGTCCTAAAGTTTTATCAGAATTCACATCTTTTGTAGTAATGGAATAAATTTTCTGATTTTTCTGATTTTTTTTCCTCTAATTTTTTATTATATACAATACCTTCCATCTATGTAGCGAGCTTTAGGTCGGTGGCTCCCAAACCAAATGGCTTTAGGGCACCAAGTGTTAAAACACCCCTACGGACTTAATTACCCAAACTTCAGATATCTATATATATATATATATATATATATATTTCATCATTTTTGATCCATGTAGAGAGCTTTGGGCCAATGACTCCCAAACCAATTGGTTTTAGGGCATTAGGTGTTAAAACACCCTTACAGACTTAATAACTCGGATCTCAGATGTAAATTTTTTTTTTATATTCCATCACTTTTTGAGATGCTTCTCCAATTAAACTATAGCACTGAATATTACAATCTTTTCAATTTTATCCTATGTCCGTATGTTACTATGTATGTTGATAATACCTGCTAACTGAGTATATAAAAATCCATTTTAGTCAGTTTTATGGAGAATTTACATATTAAGTAATTCAAAAAGAAATAAACAAAAATTAACTTATTCGAAATAGGTTTGAAATACGTATCAGGAGTGAGAATTCCTTACACGGCTATTTCTTACTAATTCCATATTTTTAGTCAACATAATGGTCATATAACTATGGTTCACATGTGAGTTTTATGAGTGTAATCAAAGGCTCTCACTGACGAAGGATTGTTCACAACTAGGACTCCCCACTCAAGGGTTCAAGCGACCAACTGAACATACCTTTTTTTATACCTTATGGTACGTGCCAATGAGTTATGGTGTGACTAACTGTCGAATGGACTTCCCGTTGTAGATTCCCCAGTGGGAGGGTGGAGCGAGGCTCTCTTAAGTACCCAAGCCCCTTAGGCTCTTATCGCTTGGTGACAGGAATAGACAACGAGTTCCCAAACTAGTCTATCACAACAAGATTTGAATATGCCTTTGATTAGTCAAATAAAAATGCAAAATATTTTTGTAATTTTTGAAAATTTTTCAAATTTTTTTTCGAAAAATTTTGGACTAAAAATAACACACAATAAAAACAAGATATTATTAACTATTCCCCACCCCTAAACCTAAATGAGACATTGTCCCCAATGTCTTAAACAGTAGAAGAATAGTTTAGAAGATAGTACCTGGTTAGCTGAAATTCTACAGGAGAATTAAAGGTTAAGATCCAGATTTATTCGACGCTTCTTACCACGATCATCTTCGGACCATTTTACCTTTGAAAGGATAGGATCAATTTGTGGTTCAAAGGCCAAGATTCGGTCAATTAAATCTGGGGCAGTTCTGGAAGTAAAGAGAAGATCCTTCAAAGGTTTTGTTACGAACCCATTTCTCCTGGCATCTTCCAGAAACACACAAAGAAAATCATAATATCCATCAACGTTGTATAGTCCAAGTGGTTTCTGGTGTATGTTCAAGTTCGCCCAAGATAGCACTATGAAAATTTCCTCAAATGTGCCCAAACCACCTTGCAAAGCAATAAAGGCATCAGCATGGTTAATCATTTCTACCAGTCGTTCAGACATAACAGGCATAATTAGTTCATCTCTATTTGATGGTCCAATAAGATTTGCCTCTGCCAAGGGTTTTGGGGTGATTCCCAAAACATGACTGCCTCCTTCCTGTACGGCCTTTGAAATGATCCCCATAAGTCCGAGATTTCCTCTGCTATATACTAAGTGCATATTTCTTGCAGCTAAGACTTGACCCAATTTATGTGCTGCTACTATGTATTTTGATTTAGCACCAACACTAGTACCACAAAACACAAAGATATTTTCAACTCTTCTCCTTGAAGTAGCTTCCATATTTTACTCTGGATGTCTTCAAAAGTACAATGATGAGTTAAATTTATAGAACCTGAAAATGGTGAGTAATAATAGCACTAGTACCTGTTAGATGACAATTATTAGTTAAATAGTAAAATAAATCATGATAGTCAAAAAGGTCTGGATCTTGATCGGAGAAAATAAAAGAAAACAACAAAATAAATTACAATTTAATAGGAAAAGACAAAAAGATATAATATATACAAGAAAATTAGAGGGTTGATTGAAATCTATACGTCAGGGACAAGCTTCCCATCCAATTTTCTTATAAATTGGCAAACAGGGTCTTTTTGATACACAAATCCCAGGGATACATCTCAAGAGTTTTAGATATGTCATCCAAAGACTCCTTACTCAAGCCATTCCTAATGAATTTAATCTTATCTTCGCGGGTATTAGACATTAATCCTAAAGAACGACAATGAGTATCATAAAACATACAGGCACATTATAACAAACACACATTCTTTTAGCTCTTCTCTTTTAGAATATGTGTTCCTTCCTAAACCAGGCAGATGTGAAATAAAAGAGTCAGAAGACTCACCTGCCAATCGGATTCGTGCTTAATAATCCAACGAATGTCAGTAGGAATACCTTTTATCATCAGTAACCTCATCTGTTCCAAGCGAGCTTTGTAGATTTTTATCAGAGATTTTTAGGGAGAGAATTAAATTGCTTGCGAAGACTTGCGAGAGCTTCTTCCATTTTGAAATTGCTTAGCCTGCAAATATTAACACACAAAATAAAATCACACCAAATTGCAATATATACAAAAATTGCATGGGTTGCCTCCCTGCTAGCGCTAAGTTTAAAGTCGTCAGCTAGACATGACTTTTCAAACGTTATGCTGAATCTGAAAGTGTGACACTTTCTTTTTGTCGCTCCAACGGTTCTCCCCAGTAATGCTTGACACGCTGACTGTTAACATTGAATGTGTTGTTGGTGTTGGGTGATGAGTTGTATTTATATCACTTATTCCCACTAATTTGACCTAATATTTCGTATAGTTTCTCGAGTTTTGTGAACGTTTTGATGTATTTTATGTTATTTTGCAGATAAATAAAGTTTAGGAAGAATTGGAGATAATTTGGGGGCAAAATGGACAAAAGGGCAAAAATGTCATTTCGGCGTCGCGACGCTGAAGCTTTGCGCGTTGTGACGCCCAGGTTGCGTCGAAGATGCTAACGTGTGCCGCTGTTAATGTGCGCCGGATCTTGCTAACGTGCGCCGGATGCCACGCTTCATCATCTCATTGGACCACATATATATATATATGCCACGTGTGTCACTTTCCTATTGGACCGAATTTTCAACCAATCGTCGGCTACCACGTGTTAAGCCACTATTGGACCGAACTACCGACAAATCAGGTGCTGCCATGTGTCATCCCCTTATTAGGCCGCATCGTCGCCCAACCACAGCGTGACACGTGTCACAATTAATGCTGCTGACGCAGCGTGGTCAACGAACGCGTGGACCAAGCAACTGTAGCTGGCATTGCGACGCCAAGCAGGCTGGCGTCGCGACGTCCGAGCAAAAAAATCCTATAAATTGAGGCCTTCAGATTCATTTTTTCTTCATGCTTTCCTTGGAGAATTTTCTTTGATTTTATAGGAAGCATCTAGTTTTTTATATAAATATTACTTTTAATTTATGTATTTTAATTTTCAATAGTAATAGGTCTCTTCTTCTACTCATTTCTTTTAATGTTTAGTAGTTAAATTTCCGCTGGGGAAGGGTGAAGCTTTTAATATTTTAATTTAGATTAATCTCCCTCAATTATAATATAAAATTTATTATTCACATTAAAAGGAATTACCGCCTTAATGGCTGGTTTTATTTATTTGGCATAAAGTGGCACCGCCTATATGGCTGGTTTTTAGGTGACAGATAATTACCGCCTATATGGCTGGTTGATGTTCGAATATTATTTCCGCCTTTTATGGTTGGTTGGCTATCACCGTTAAATTCTATATTATAGTAAGAGAGATTTCTAAACTATAAATAGTAAAAGTGGATCCCCTAATCCCAACATTTTATTTTTATTCTAGGGAAGTGATGAAACACAATACACACACTTAATAATTGATTTTCTTTTTATGGGTAGTTCTTTAGTTTGTTTATTGAGTCTTAAGCTTAATGCTTCTTGTTAACTGACAATTAATAAGATTGATGGGGTAAATCTAAAATGAACTAGACATAAGGATTTTAGGTTTCAGCCTTAGACTCAATAGCCCACGATCTTCATTGAGGATATATAACCCTTTAATAGATTTCCTTACAGGATAGGAATATACCTGTCGGGCGGGGGTAGCCATAATTGGAATTTGGTCTTAATGAATCCAGATAATGTGGTTGACAAAGGAATATGGTTTAATTGGGTTATACTGGGTATTTGCGTCTGACCATCGGAGAGGCTTTTGTATCTCATCGTGTTCCAGGTTAGCAAACTTAATTAGTACACATAAATAAGAGAGTCAATTCATCTTTTCAACATTATTGTGTGGAGTCACGACCCTAGACCTTTTAGTCTTGTCTTTTATTTTCCTTAGTATTTTCTTTTGTTTATTTTATTGATTTTAATTAAGCAATTCCACATTCAACCAGCCAAAACAATCAATTCCCTTCTCCCTATAATTAGATATCTGTAAATAAATAGATTCAATAATTAATAACAACAGTAAGAATTAAGTCCTCGTGGGATCGATAATTTTATACTACTTGAACGATACTTGCGCTTGCGTTAGACGCGTGTGTTTGCCCCGGTCAAGTTTTTGGTGCTGTTGCCGGGGACTTATATTTATTGAGTTGTTAATTTTGAAGCTATCTAATTTACTTGTATCTAATTTTCTTTATTTTTATCTGTAATTTTTATTTCTTTCTTTTGTTTTCAGGTGGTTGAACAATGGAACACTACTGGGAGATGGAGAGATTATGAGCCTTATACGAATATACATACCAATTCTGGGAGTAACAGTCCGATTTTCTGAGGCCTGTTGTCCAGCCAATGATTATCACTGGATGTCGGAACCAAGCAATACTACATTTGCTCATCATAACGCAACATGGAGATGTGAGATATGTGACGGTAACCACCTAAGTAATTATTGCGAGTACAAATACCATCCAGGGTGGCAGAGCTATCAAAATCATTCATGGTATGAAGAACCATCACATTTCACAGAGCCACATTTTTCATCTCATCCACCATCAACATTTGATCTTACCAAGAACTAGAACCATCCGAACAGATCAGGTGATTAACATGCTTAAGATTGGATCAAGAAACAAGACGAAAAATTAGATGCAATGCTTGAAACATGCCAGAATCAATTTGAAAGTATTCAGAGACAATCAACATCAATTCAGAGACTAACAGATCAAATGAGACAATTAAGAGAAAGCCAAAGCTACATACCTCTAGAACCATTTTCAGATGACACTGATGAAGCCTTCGAGTACCAATCAGATCACGATGACACATTAGAAGAGGAGGAGGCTGAGCAGTATCAACAACCAGAGGTATCAGTTTAGGAGCCCAAACCAGGAAGTCTTTATTTGACTTTTATTATTCGGATTCTGACGAGGATGAAGCTGATCTAATTATACCAACTGCACCAACAACGGAGGATCAACCTTTCAGTCCTCAAAATAAAGATCTTGGAGCATGTTTTACCATGATGTTTGATGAAGATCTACCTGAACCATCCATTCCAGCCATATCAGAGGATGAAGACCTAATGCCAAACACATCTTTTCATCCTCAGATTAATAATTTTGAAGCATGCATTTCACAGATGACAGATGAAGAGCTGAATGTAGAAATTTTCAAATACATCTGTGAAGAAAAGGTGGAGCAAGAAACAGAGCAAATGTCTGAACTTATTGAAGATCTAGAGCAGTCAGGCGAAACATCAGTATTTTGGGGAGTACAATTTAAAAACATCACCCAGAAGCTTGACATAATGGAAATTCCATTCAAAGTCAAGCAACATACGAGTCCTCCTGATTTTCTTTCTTTCTTTGCAGGAAACATTGGAGCGACAAAGAATAAAAAGGTGGCACTAGCACTGAATGATACAAAATTCCTTTCGCCACCTTACTGTTGGAAGAGACCCTTCAAAAGCAACGCTCATGGGATTGTCTTTAATCGGACATCCAAAACGACGCTGAAACCTCCTTGACAGAGAGATTTCAGTCACGTCTAGCTGAAGACGTAAAATTTAGCGCTAGCAGAAAGGCAACCCATGTAATTTGTTGTAATTTTTTATTTTCATATTTTGTGTATACATGTTGTAGAATTTTTTAATTTTGTGTGTTAGTTTTTCAGGAAAAAGCACAAAATGAGCTTTTAAAACAAAAGGAATGGTGTTTGGAGATCGCAATGATGAAGATAAATCATGATGATGGCTGAGTAAGGAATGAATTCTTGAGACGCATCCTCATGAATTTATAATAAGGAGTGGCGTATTGAGTACACAATTCTGTTGCTTTAATTATTGCTTTGATTTGCTTCTCTTTTGTTTTTATCTTTATTTTATCCGACAAGATTTATACTTTTTGACTTCTCATGATTTATTTTAACGTTCTTCTAATAATTGTCATTTGGCAGATACTAGTGCAATTATTACTCACCCATTTCAGGTTCTATAAATTCTACTCGTCATTTCTCTCTTCGACACATCCAGATACACATTCAAATAAAAAAGAGAAAATGGAAGCAACTTCACGGTAGCGAATCAAGAGTATTTGTGTTTTCTGCGGATCCAATTCTGGTAACAAACCAGAATTCATCTAGGCTGCGAAGGAATTGAGGCGAGTCATAGCGGAAAGAAATATGCACCTAGTATATGGCGGTGGCAATCTGGGATTGATGGGAAGCATTTCAAAACCTGTTCAGGACGGTGGCAGACATGTTTTGGGAATCATCCCAAAACCTTTGGTGGACGAACACTTAATCAGACAAACAAATGGATATGAACGCATCGTATCTGGAATGCCGGAACAAATTCATGAAATGATCAATACTGCATATGCTTTTATTGTGTTACTAGGAGGGCTTGGGACTTTTGAGGAAATGTTTACTATAGCATCATGGGCACACTTAAATATTCATCAGAAGCCCATTGGGATACTTAACATCGAGCATTACTTCGATTTTCTGTTTGTATTTCTTGCGGAAGCCAAAAGACAGGAATTCGTCACCAAATCCGTAGAAGATATCTTCCTAACTGCGACAAAGGCCGCATAATTGATTGACCAAATCCTTACATTTGAACCAAAAATCGACCCCATTCTTTCCAAGTTGGACTGGTCAGACAGCGATCGCGGTAAGAAGCGTAAATTGGATATAGATCTTAATCGGTAGATTTTATGATTTTCAACTAACCAAGTACGATCTTCTAATCTCTTATGTTACTTTTTAAGACATTGGGGACAATGTCTCATTTAGGCTTGGGGGAGGGAATTAGTTGATTAGTATTCTGTTTTTAGTTGTTTTTATTTTTAGTCCAAAATGTTTCGAAAAAAAAAAAAAATGAAAAATTTTCAAAAATTATAAAAATATTTAATGTTTTTGTGTTTTTAATTTTTGACTAAAAATGGTGAAATTGGTGAGAGACGTATTTTAACCCATTTTTGAAACGAGTTAATTTTTGTTTATTTCCTTTTAAATTATTTAATTTGTAGATTCTCCATAAAACAGACTAAAATAGATCTTCATATGCTTAGTTGGCAGGTATTGTCAATATGCATAGTAACATACGGACATGAGGCGTATTTGAAAAGTTTGTAATATTTCGTGCTCTAGTTTAATTGGAGGAAGCATCTCTAAATAGCAATGGAGTAAAAAAAATTGTTGTTCAAAAATAAAGCATCTAAGATCCAGGTTATTAAGTCTGTAAGGGTGTTTTAACACCTAGTGCCCTAAAACCGACTGGTTTGGGAGTCACTGGCCCAAAGCTCGTTAAATGGATCAAGGATGCTGCAAAAAATATATATATCTGAAGTCTGGTTAATTAAGTCCGTAAGGGTGTCTAAACACCTTGTGCCCTAAAGCCAACTGGTTTGGGAGCCACCGACCCAACACTCGCTACATAGATGGAAGATATTGTATATAAATAAAATTTAAAATAAAAAAAATCAGAAAATTCTGAAAAATTATTCCATTGCTACGAAAATGTGTGAAATCTGATAGAACTTTAGGACAAAAATATTACTCTCTTATCAACTGCACTTGTAACTGTTGTGGGCAAAAATGAATTGATTAATATTTTGTTGGCTGTGTATATGGAGAATGGTAATAATAATCAGAGAATTTACTTATTCGGTAATTTAGAATGAAACAAAAGAACTAGTAACTTGGAGTAGAAGTTTCACATGACTAGTCACTAACTTCTCTTTTCACTTGTCTTTTTGCTTTTGTGTGCATCAGTTTTAACTAAATTTTACTTTTATAAAAACGTTTGTGGGTATCGTTGCTGTAAGCCCTCACGAGACTACAACTCGTCCGCTAGGGACACCTAGGGGTTTAAAGGCTTGTTGCATACGCTAAATGCAACCGTGATCCCTACGAAAGTGGCTTAGCTTAATTTTATTTTCATGTTATTTTATTTTCTGTTTTCCTCAAGGACTAGCAAAATGTTAGGTTTGAGGGTGTGATGAGTGGTATTTATATCACTTATTCCCACCCATTTGACCTAATATTTCATATAGTTTCTCGAGTTTTGTGAACGTTTTGATGTATTTTGTGTGATTTTGCAGATAAATAAACTTTATGAAACATTGGAGACAATTTGGGGGCAAAATGGACAAAATTGGACAAAAGGGCAAAAATGTCATTTCGGCGTCGCAACGCTGAAGCTTTTCGCGTCGCGACGCCCAGGTTGTGCCAAAGATGCTAACGTGCGCCGCTGCTAACGTGCACCGGATCTTGCTAACATGCGCCGAATGCCACGTGTCATCATCTTATTGGACCATATATATATGCCACGTGTCACTTTCCTATTGGACCGAATTTCCAACCAATCGTCGGCTGCCACGTGTCAAGCCACCATTGGACCGAACTACCGGCGAATCAGGTGCTGCCACGTGTCATCCCCTTATTCTGGGAGCATTGTCGCCCAACCATAGCGTGACACGGGTCGTAATTATTGCTGCCGACGCCGCGTGGTCAACGAACGCGTGGACCAAGCAACTGTAGCTGGCGTGGCGACGCCAAGTAGGCTAGCATCGCGACGCCCGAGCCGAAAATTTCCTATAAATTAGGGCTTTCAGATTCATTTTTTCTTCATTCTTTCCTTGGAGAATTTTCTCTGATTTTATAGGAAGCATCTAGTTTTCTATATAAATATTATTTTTAATTTATATATTTTAATTTTCAGTAGTAATAGATCTCTTCTTCTATTCCTTTCTTTTCATGTTTAGTAGTTAAATTTCCGCTGGAGGAAGGGTGAAGCATTTAATATTTTAATTTAGATTAATCTCCCTCAATTAGAATATAAAATTTATTATTCACATTAAAAGGAATTACCGCCTTAATGGCTGGTTTTATTTATTTGGCATAAAGTGGCACCGCCTATATGGCTGGTTTTTAGGTGACAGTTAATTACCGCCTATATGGCTGGTTTATGTTCGAATATTATTTCCGCCTTTATGGCTGGTTGGGCTTCATTTAAATCTAACTTAATAAGGAATACCAAATATATGGTTGGTTGGCTATCACCGTTAAATTCTATATTATAGTAAGGGAGATTTCTAAACTATATATAGTAAAAGTGGATCCCCTAACCCCAGCATTTTATTTTTATTCTAGGGAAGTGATGAAACACAATACACACACTTAATAATTTATTTTCTTTTTATGGGTAGTTCATTAGTTTGTTTATTGAGTCTTAAGCTTAATGCTTCTTGTTAATTGGCAATTAATAAGATATATATGGTAAATCTAAAATAAACTAGACATAGGGATTTTAGGTTTCAGCCTTAGACTCAATACCCCACAATTTTCCTTAAAGATAGATAACCCTTTAATAGATTTCCTTACAGGATAGGAATATACCTGTCGGGCGGGGGTAGCCATAATTGGAACTTGGTCTTAATGAATCCAGATAATGTGGTTGACATAGGAATATGGTTCAATTGGGTTATACTGGGTATTTGCATCTGACCATCGGAAGAGGCTTTTGCATATCATCGTGTTCCAGGTTAGCAAACGGAATTAGTACACATAAATAAGAGAGTCAATTCATCTTTTCAACAGTATTGTGTGGAGTCACGACCCTAGACCTTTTAGTCTTGTCTTTTATTTTCCTTAGTATTTTCTTTTGTTTATTTTATTTATTTTAATTAAGCAATTCCACATTCAACCAACCAAAGCAATCAATTCCCTTCTCCCTAAAATTAGATATCTGTAAATAAATAGATTCAATAATTAATAACAACAGTAGGAATTAAGTCCTTATAGGATCGATATGTTTATACTACTTGGACGATATGTGCTCTTGCGTTATACGCGTGTGTGTGCCACCATCACTGATAATTGCCCGAGATGTTCCGAAGCGAGTGAAAATAGTCTTTTTCAACAATTTGATCACCACTTTTGAATCATTGGATGGTAGTTTAATTGCTTCCACCTATTTGGAGACGTAGTCTACAGCAACTAAGATGTACAGGTTTCCGAATGATGGAACAAAGGGTCCCATGAAATCAATTTCCCAAACATCAAATAACTCCACTTTCAGAATATTTTGCAACGGTCCTTCATTTCTCATTGAAATATTTCCCATTCTCTGACATCTGTTACATTGAAGGAAAAAAAGTGAAAATCTTTAAAAAGAGTGGGCCAGAACAAACCTGATTGAATGACTTTAGCTGTAGATTTATTCCCGCTGAAGTGTCCGCCGTATGGTGATGAATGACAGTGCTGTAAAACACTGTTGACCTCTTCCTGTGGAACACATCGTCTTAGTAATTGATCAGCACATCATTTGAACAGGTACGGCTCATCCCAAACATAATGTTTGACTTATTTGAAGAATTTCTTTCGTTGCTGAGTTGTCCATTCCAACAGCCATTTTCCTGACACTATGTAGTTGACATAGTCAGCATACCAAGGGACTTCCTGCTGTTTTATGGCAAACAGCTGTTCATCTGGAAAAGTTTCTTTAATTGACAATTCTTTGCCAGCTGTTTCTCCATTCTCGAGCCTTGATAGATGATCTGCCACTTGGTTTTCTGTTCCTTTCCTGTCTCTGATTTCCACATCGAATTCTTGCAAAAGAAGTATCCAACGGATCAATCTAGGTTTGGCATCTTTCTTTACGATCAGGTATTTGATTGCTGAATGATCTGTGTAGACCACCACTTTGGGACCCAACAGATAAGAGCGGAATTTGTCAAAAGCGAACACAACTGCAAGTAACTCATTTTCAGTGGTTGTGTAGTTGAGGTGAGCTTCATTCAAAGTTCTGCTGGAGTAGTAAATGGTGTGGAATATCTTTGCTTTGCGTTGTCCCAAAACTGCACCTACAGCAAAATCACTAGCATCACACATTACCTCAAATGGGAGGGTCCAATCTGGTGCTACTATGATGTGGGCAGAGATCAGCTTCTGTTTTAAGATCTCAAAAGCTTCTTGGCATTCTTTGGTGAAGTTGAAAGACACGTCATTTTCCAGAAGATTGCAAAGAGGTTTTGCAATTTTGGAAAAGTCTTTGATAAATCTGTTGTAAAAACCTGCATGTCCAAGAAAACTCTGAATTCCTTTGACTGAAGTTGCTGGAGGTAGTTTTTCAATTGTTTCGATCTTTTCCTTGTCTACCTCGATTCCCTTTTGTAAGATTCGACGTCCAAGAAAAATGCCTTCATGCACCATAAAATGGCATTTCTCTCAATTGAGTATCAGGTTTGTCTCTTCTTAGCACGATCATCTTCGGACCATTTTATCTTTGAAAGGATAGGATCAATTTGTGGTTCAAAGGCCAAAATTTGGTCAACTAAATCTGGGGCAGTTCTGGCAGTAAAGAGAAGAACCTTCAAAGGTTTTGTTACGAACCTATTTCTCCTGGAATCTTCCAGAAACACACAAAGAAAATCTTAATATCCATCAACGTTGCACAGTCCAAGTGGTTTCTGGTGTATGTTCAAGTTCGCCCAAGATAGCACTATGAAAATTTCCTCCAATTTGCCCAAACCACCTGGCAAAGCAATAAAGGCATCAGCATGGTTAATCATTTCTACCAGTCGTTCAGACATGACAGGCACAATAATTTCATTTCTGTTTGATGGTCCAATAAGATTTGCCTCTGTCAAGGGTTTTAGGATGATTCCCAAAACTTGACTGCCTCCTTCCTGTACAGCCTTTGAAATGATCCCATAAGTCCGAGATTTCCTCCGCCATATACTAAGTGCATATTTCTTGCAGCTAAGACTTGACCCAATTCCTGTGCTGCTGCTATGTATTTTGATTTAGCACCAACACTAGTACCACAAAACAAAGAGATATTTTCAACTCGTCTCCTTGAAATAGCTTCCATATTTTACTCTGGATGTCTTCAAAAGTGCAATGATGAGTTGAATTTATAGAACCTGAAAAGGGTGAGTAATAATAGAACTAGTACCTGTTAGATGACAATTATTAGTTAAACAGTAAAATAAATCATGATAGTCAAAAAGGTCTGGATCTTGTCGGAGAAAATAAAAGAAAACAACAAAATAAATTACAATTTAATAGGAAAAGACAAAAAGATATAATATGTACAAGAAAAGTAGCGGTTTGATTGACATCTATGCGTCAGGGACAAGCTTCCCATCCAATTTTCTTAAAAAATTGGCAAACATGGTCTTTTTGAGTCAGATTCCCAAGACTTAACTGTTGTCTTTCTTTTGAAATAGTGTATGTAATCTGCGAATTTCTTGATACACAAATCCACAGGGATGCGCTTCAAGAGTTTAAGATATGTCATCCAAAGACTCCTTACTCAAGCCATTCCTAATGAATTTAATCTTATCTTCGCGGGTATTAGACATTACTCCTAAATAACGACAACGAGTATCACAAAACATACGGGTACATTTATAAAAAAACATATATTCTTTTGGCTCTTCTCTTTTTAGAATATGTGCTCCTTCCTAAACCAGGCATATATGAAATAAAAGAGTCAGAAGACTCACCTGCCAATCAGATTCGTGCTTCAATAATCCAACGAATGTCAGTAGGAATACCTTTGATCATCAGTAACCTCATCCGTTCCAAGCGAGCTTTGTAGATTTTTATCAGAGATTTTTTAGGGAGAGAAGTAAATTGCTTGCGAAGACTTGCGAGAGCTTCTTCCATTTTGAAATTTCTTAGCTTGCAAAAATTAAACACACAAAATAAAATCACACCAAATTGCAATATATACAAAAATTGCATGGGTTGCCTCCTTGCCAGCGCTAAGTTTAAAGTCGTCAGCTAGACATGAATTTTTGAACGTTATGCTGAATCTGAAAGTGTGACACTTTCTTTTTGTCGCTCCAACGGTTCTCCTCAGTAATGCTTGACACGCTGACTGTTAACTTTGAATGTGTTGTTGGTGTTGGGTGATGAGTGGTATTTATGTCACTTATTCCCACTCATTTGACCTAATATTTCGTATAGTTTCTCGAGTTTTATGAACATTTTGATGTATTTTGTGTTATTTTGCAGATAAATAAAGTTTAGGAAGCATTGGAGACAATTTGGGGGCAAATTGGACAAAATTGGACAAAAGGGCAAAAATGTCATTTCGGCATTGCGATGCTGAACCTTTGCGCGTCGCGATGCCCAGGTTGCACCGAAGATGCTAACGTGCGCCGCTGCTAACGTGTGTCGGATCTTGCTAACGTGCGCCGGATGCCACGTGTCATCATCTCATTGGACCATATATATATATATATATGCCACGTGTCACTTTCTTATTGGACCGAATTTCCAACCAGTCTTCGGCTGCCACGTGTCAAGCCACCATTGGACCGAACTACCGACGAATCAGGTGCTGCCACGTGTCATCCCCTCATTGGACCACATCGTCGCCAACCACAACATGACACGTGTCGCAATTATTACTGCCGACACCACGTGGTCAACGAACGCGTGGGCCAAGCAACTGTAGCTGGCGTCGCGACGCCCGAGCCGAAAAATCCCTATAAATTGAGGCCTTCAGATTCATTTTTTCGTCATGCTTTCCATGGAGATTTTTCTCTGATTTTATAGGAAGCATCTAGTTTTGTATATAAATATTATTTTTAATTTATGTATTTTAATTTTCAGTAGTAATAGATCTCTTCTTCAACTCCTTTCTTTTAATGTTTAGTAGTTAAATTTCCGCTGGGGGAAGGGTAAAGCTTTTAATATTTTAATTTAGATTAATCTCCCTCAATTATAATATAAAATTTATTATTCACATTAAAAGGAATTACAGCCTTAATAGCTGGTTTTATTTATTTAGCATAAAGTGGCACCGCCTATATGGCTGGTTTTTAGGTGACAGATAATTACCGCCTATATGGTTGGTTTATGTTCGAATATTATTTCCGCCTTTATGGCTGGTTGGACTTCATTTAAATCTAACTTAATAAGGAATACCCCCTATATGGTTGGTTGGCTATCACCGTTAAATTCTATATTATAGTAAGGGAGATTTCTAAACTATAAATAGTAAAAGTGGATCCCCTAACCCCAGCATTTTATTTTTATTCTAGGGAAGTGATAAAACACAATACACACACTTAATAATTGATTTTCTTTTTATCAGTAGTTCTTTAGTTTGTTTATTGAGTCTTAAGCTTAATGCTTCTTGTTAACTAGCAATTAATAAGATTGATGGGGTAAATCTAAAATGAACTAGACATAGGGATTTTAGGTTTCAGCCTTAGACTCAATAGCCCACGATCTTCCTTGAGGATAGATAACCCTTTAATAGATTTCCTTACAGGATAGGAATATACCTGTCGGGCGAGGGTAGCCATAATTAGAACTTGGTCTTAATGAATCCAGATAATGTGGTTGACATAGGAATATGGTTCAATTGGGTTATACTGGGTATTTGCGTCTGACCATCGGAAGAGGCTTTTGCATATCATCGTGTTCCAAGTTAGCAAACTGAATTAGTACACATAAATAAGAGAGTCAATTCATCTTTTCAACAGTATTGTGTGGAGTCACGACCCTAGACCTTTTAGTCTTGTCTTTTATTTTCCTTAGCATTTTCTTTTGTTTATTTTATTAATTTTAATTAAGCAATTCCACATTCAACCAGCCAAAGCAATCAATTCCTTTCTCCCTATAATTAGATATCTGTAAATAAATAGATTCAATAATTAATAACAACAGTAGGAATTAAGTCCTCGTGGGATCGATATTTTTATACTACTTGAACGATATGTGTTCTTGCATTATACGCGTGTGTGTGCCACCATCACTGATAATTGCCCGAGATGTTCCAAAGCGAGTGGAAATATTCTTTTTCAAGAATTTGATCACCACTTTTGAATCATTGGATGTTAGTGTAATTGCTTCAACCTATTTGGAGACCTAGCCTACAACAACTAAGATGTACAGGTTTCCGAATGATGGAAAAAAGGGTCCCATGAAATCAATTCCCCAAACATCAAATAACTCCACTTCTAGAATATTTTGCAACGGTCCTTCATTTCTCCTTGAAATATTTCCCATTCTCTTACATCTGTTATATTGAAGGACAAACAAGTGAAAATCTTTAAAAAGAGTGGGCCAGAACAAACCTGATTGAAGGACTTTAGCTGCAGATTTATTCCCGCTGAAATGTCCGTCGTATGGTGATGAATGACAGTGCTGCAAAACCCTGTTGACCTCTTCCTGTGGAACACATCGTCTTAGTAATTGATCAGCACATCGTTTGAACAGGTACGGTTCATCCCATATATAATGTTTGACTTCTTTGAAGAATTTCTTTCGTTGCTGAGTTGTCCATTCCAACGGCCATTCTCCTGACACTATGTAGTTGACATAGTCAGCATACCAAGGGACTTCCTGCTATTTTATGGCAAACAGATGTTCATCTGGAAAAGTTTCTTTGATTGACAGTTCTTTGTCAGCTGTTTCTCCATTCTTGAGCCTTGATAGATGATCTGCCACTTGGTTTTCTGTTCCTTTCCTGTCTCTGATTTCCACATCGAATTCTTGCAAAAGAAGTATCCAACGGATCAATCTAGGTTTGGCATCTTTCTTTGCGATCAGGTATTTGATTGATGAATGATCTGTGTAGACCACCACTTTGGGACCCAACAGATAAGAGCGGAATTTGTCAAAAGCGAACACAACTGCAAGTAACTTCTTTTCAGTTGTTGTGTAGTTGAGTTGAGCTTCATTCAAAGTTCTGCTAGAGTAGTAAATGGTGTGGAATATCTTTGCTTTGCGTTGTCCCAAAACTGCACCTACAGCAAAATCATTAGCATCACACATTACCTCATATGGAAGGGTCCAATCTGGTGCTACTATGATGGGGGCATAGATCAGCTTCTGTTTTAAGATCTCAAAAGCTTCTTGGCATTCTTTGGTGAAGTTGAAAGACACGTCATTTTCCAGAAGATTGCAAAGAGGTTTTGCAATTTTGGAAAAGTCTTTGATAAAGCTCCTGTAAAAACCCGCATGTCCAAGAAAACTCTGAATTCCTTTGACTGAAGTTGGTGGAGGTAGTTTTTCAATTGTTTCGATCTTTACTTTGTCTATCTCGATTCCCTTTTGTGAGATCCAGTGTCCAAGAACAATGCCTTCCTGCACCATAAAATGGCATTTCTCTCAATTGAGTATCAGGTTTGTGTCTTTACACCTTTGTAATACCTGTTCCAAATTTAAGAAACAATGATCAAAAGAACCTCCAAACACAGAAAAGTCATCAATGAAAACTTCCATACTCTGCTCCAGCATGTCTGAGAAGATGGTCATCATGCAACACTGAAATGTGGCAGGGGCATTACATAATCCAAATGGCATCCTGCGGAAAGAAAAAATACCATAGAGACATGTAAATGTGGTTTTCTCTTGATCTTCTGGGGCGATTGCAATTTGATTGTATCCTGAATATCCATCCAGAAAGCAGTAGAACTGATGTCCTGCCAATTTGTCCAGCATCTGGTCAATGAATGACAGTGGAAAATGATCATTCCTCGTGGATTTGTTCAGCTTTCTGTAATCCATGCATACTCTCCATCAAGTCACCATTCTTGTTGGGATTAGCTCATTCTTTTCATTGGTAACCACAATTATTCCTCCTTTCTTCGGTACACATTGCATAGGACTCACCCAACTACTGTCTGAGATGGGGTAAATGATGCCAGCATCCAACCATTTGATGATTTCTTTCTTCACAACTTCCTTCATGATTGGATTGAGTCTTCGTTAATGTTCCACTATGGGTTTGTACTCATCATTCATCAGGATCTTATGCATGTAGAATGATGGACTAATGCCTCGAATTTCTACTATAGTACAGCCTATAGATTTCTTATGCTCTCGTAACACTCTCAATAACTTTTCTTCATGTTCCAATGTTAGAGAAGATGAAATAATAACAGGTAATTCAGAAGATATTCCAAGAAATACATACTTGAGATGACTCAGAAGTAACTTCAGCTCCAACTGTGGTGGTTCTTCAATCGAAGGCTTGATCCGGTCTTTCTTTGGTAGTTCCAAACTTTCAATTGGTTGTGTCACTTTGAAATGAAATGGCTTATCAAGATAGTTGATACATTCCATAATTTCAGTATCTAACTCAGTGTCAGTCATGTTGGTGATGCAAGCTTCAAGTTTATCAGTAGGAACTATATCAGTATCATGAATGATACTATCAACAACATCAATTCTGAAACATTCTTCCTCTTTTTCTTCACTCGGGAATTTCATGGCTTTGAAAACATTGAAGGTAACTTCTTGGTCCTGAACTTTCATGGTTATTTCTCCTTTTTGTACATCAATCACTGTTCGACCTGTTGCTAAGAATGGTCTCCTAAGGATGATTGGCACATCTTTGTCTTCATCCATGTCAAGGATAATGAAGTTTGCAGGAAGAATGAGTTTATCAACTTTGACCAGCACATCTTCAACTACTCCTCTTGGAAATGCGAGCGTTCGATCAGCAAGTTACAGAGAAACTGAGGTAGGCATTGCTTCTCCAATTTACAGTTTCTTGTAAATAGAAAAATGCATTAAATTAACACTTGCACCTAAATAACATGAAGCCTTACAGAAGTTATGTTCTCCAATGATGCAAGGAATGGTGAAACTTCCAAGATCCTTCAACTTTGGGGGAAGTTTTCTCTGAATAATGGCGCTGCATTCTTCTGATAATGCTACTGTCTCATAATCTCCCAATCGCCGTTTTCGTGAAAGAATGTCTTTCATGAATTTAGTATAGCTAGGCATTTGTTCCAAAGCTTCTGCAAAAGGAATGTTGATGTGCAGCTTTTTGAAAACCTCCAAAAATCGAGCAAACTGCTTGTCCAATTTACTTTTCTAAAGACGTTGAGGAAAAGGTGGAGGTGGAGTGATCAGTTCGTTTTCCTTAGCTTCTTTTTCCTCCATCTGTTTCTCTACTTCTTTTGGAACATCTTCAATGGTTGCTTTTATTCCAACATCTTTGTTGATTTCAGTACCACTTTTCAAGGTGATTGCTTGACATTGCTCCTTCCATCGATTCCTTGGATTTGGTTCTGTATTGCTCGGAAGATTTCCTGGTGGTCTGTAACTCTGAACATTAGCTAGTTGTCCAATTTGATTCTCCAGTGCTTTAATGGAAGCAGATTGGTTTTGAAACATAGCATCATATGCTGCTAGTTGCTTTTTGAACATCTCTGCAAGCCAATCTTTCATTTCTTGGTCTTTTTCAAACTCCTGGCTTTTGTTCTATTGTTGGAATCCAAGTGGTGGGTAGTTCTTTTGCCCTGAATTGTTGCTCTATGAGAAATTTGGATGATTCATCCACCCTAGATTGTAGGTGTTGGAATATGGATTGTTCCCCTGTATGTTGAAATTGTTTACATAATTCACCATTTCTTCAAGTTGATTTTTTTCTGGTGCTTCTCCATATGGTGAATTTGTGGTTCCAATGTTGCTTTGCATGCCGAGAGTCTCCATGAATTTGCATATTTGATCCAGTTTGGCACTAACAGCTGAATTGGCTCCAACCTCATAAATTCCAGTAATTCGTTGAATCATGCTCCTTTCAATTGGCCATAAATAATTGTTGTTGGCCATTTCTTCAATTAGTTCCCAAGCTTGATCTTCTCCTTTTGCCATCAATGCTCCTCTAGCAGCAGCATCAATTGTGGTTCTCATTATTCCATAAAGTCCATTATAGAATGTTTGGACTTATAGCCATTTTGGAATCTCATGGTGAGGACATTTCTGGAGCAAATCTTTGTACTTTTCCCAAGCTTCGTAGAGAGTTTCCGATTCTTGTTGTACAAAGGAAGTGATGTCATTCCTCAGCTTTCCAGTTCTCACTGGTGGAAAGTACTTCGCAAGAAATTTGGTGGCTAAATTGTTCCAAGTGGTGATGGAACCAGCTGGAAGTGAATGTAGCCAAGCTTTAGCTCTGTCCTTCAAGGAGTATGGAAAAACACGTAGTCTCATTGCTTCTTCAGCTTCTCTGTTGTAATTGAAAGTGCCGCAAACTTCCAGGAAGTTGCTGATGTGGGTATTAGGATCTTCAGTTGCTTTTCCCCCAAATTGCACTGATTGTTGAATCATCTGAATACAAGTTTTGATGTCATCTGCATTCGCTGGTAAAGGTGGAAGTACAATATATGAAATGAGGCCATCAACCACCGGAATGGTTCTGTCTCGAATAGGAATTGGCGGTGCAACCTGCAAAGGTTCAGGTTCCATGTTAATAATTGCTTCTTGGCCTTGTCGTCTTTCCCTTCTCAACTGTCTGATAGTTCTTTCAATTTCGGGGTCAAGCGGTCGTAGTTCAAAGCTTCTGGTTCGTCTCATTAAGATTCTAATAACCTGAAACACAATACAATGAAAACAATTAGTAAAAAGAAAATTAGATACAAGTAATGTATCTAACCCCTAAACTAATAGTAAAAGATAAAGAAGTCACCGGCAACGGCGCCAAAACCTTGACCGGCGTAATCACACACGTATAACGCAAGCGAACGGATCGTTCAAGTAGTATAAAAAGTATCGATCCCAGGAGGACTTCTTACCTATTCTATTAATTTTATGAGGTCAAGTGATTACTAGTATCTAACAAGTTTATAGCTTTGAAATGACGATGATTCTAAATTTAAAACTAGTAAATGAAATTGAGAGTAGATTAATGAGAATTAAAACTATCTAGGGTTGTGAATTTTTCCAATATTAATTAAAAGATGAAGTAGTTAAATCATAGTTATGTAAATATTGATTTATTAATCTGGTACATTAAATTATGTAAAAGCCTCTTCCGATGGTCATTTACAAATACCTAGTTTAATTCAATTGAATCATATGTCTATGTTAATCAAATTACCTAGATTCATTCAGTTTGAATTCCAATTATGATTAGCCCCGTCCAACAGGTATATTCCTATCCTGTAAGGAAATCTATTAAAGGTTTATCTATCCTTAAAGAAGATCGTGGGTTGTTGAGTCTAAGGTCTTTAAACTTAAAGTCCCTATGTCTAGTTCATTTTAGGTTTATCTATTCAATTTTATTAGTGATCAGTTAATAAAAAGACATTAAGATTATGACTCAACAAATAACTCTTTAATTACCCAAACTATAATCTAACCCTTTTTAAAACCGGTGATATTAGATTTTATCACAACCCTAGATATTTAACTTAGTTATAACACATAGCTAAAGCCGATAAAAACTTAAAAGACATAAAGTGAAATTGCTGAAAAGTAATAAAAAGAAATGCTAAGGTAAAAGGAATTAACTTCTACTATTTACTATTTAGATATCTCCGATAAAATAATATATAATCTTGTGATATTTTAAACCAACCTTCTGGAATGGCGGTATCCTCATTAAGTCAAATTCAAATATACCAGCCATAAGGCGGAACAGAAATATAAACTTAAACCAACCTTCCAGTGTGGCGGTATCCTCATTAAGTCAGGTTAACCAGATTAAATTGAATAACTAACCGTCCGGAATGGCGGTATCCTTTATTAATTCAGATTTTAAATAGTTTATATATTATATTTTAAGGGAGATTAATCTAAATAGCAAAAGTAAAAGAATTACCTTGTTACCTCAACATGGAGAAGTTACCCCCTCATGGATGAATGAAAACTACTATTTATAGAAGAGAATTACTACTAAAAACGTAAATAAAACTGAATAAAAGAAACTAAAGAAGAGAACTCTCAATTTATTTATAAGGATTTCAGAGGATGAGGTAAATTTGAAACTTAAGAAATCAAACTCAATTTATATTAAAAAAAAATCCAATTATTATTATTTTTCTAATTTTTTTTATTATTTTTTTTGGATCGCTGAATGTTCAACACGTGGCATGGTGGCTAAAAAAAACAGCTCGTTGAATTTTTGACACGTGGCATGCGGTGCACGTTAGCAGATTGCTTGTGATGATGACACGTAGCATGGTGCACGTTAGCAAAGTCAAACTTGGAAACTTTGACTTGTTGGCCTGGCACATATTAGCAGGCTCCGGTGCCCGTTAGAGGTCGGGATGCCCAAAATTACCAAAATACCCTTTGTGTCGGGATGCCCAAAATTACCAAAATACCTTTTTTTTCCAAATTTCACAGTTTTGCTCCAAATCACCTCCAGAATGTCCTAAAAATTTATTTATCTACAAAATAACACAAAACACATCAAAATATTCACAAAACTCAAGAATTAATCATTAAATAATCCCTAGTCATAGTATTATCGAGATTGGACATCGATAACGCGGAATAGACTAATATTACAATTATCAGAGTTGTGGGAGCACAACGACATAACTCTCATATATTTAAGTATTGGATATTTATGCAAGTGTGATAGGAGGTTGTGTTTACCGATGGTACGGAAACAGCTTCGTTCTGGATAGACCCCTTGGAATTCCATTGGTAGTATGAATATGTGTCTATGGAAGTCCGAAATCAGGGTAGGTGTATTTAGTCTTAACCTCAGACTTGCATCGCTTATACTTGCGACAATCGATATGCTTTAGTTTTGGTCATCCAGGGCTTTAACAGGTTCTGTGTACGCCTCTGCTGGGTATATTGAGAATCGTAGTATATTGGGTGTGATGTCAATACGGAAGTATCACTCCAGTCATAGTGGAGATGATGTCATGTAGGATACTAAAGTAGTACTCTTAAGTACTGCAGTCATCGGGATTATATGACTAGGTCATGTTCATCCGATAATAGAGACTAGTTACCAGACATCTGACATGTGTTTCGTACGGGGCAGACACAATTCCAGCCCCAGGCCTAGCACGTGACATCCGATACTGGATCGCAACACGCAATACTACATATACTACACCTGACATAGATTATATATTCCAGTAAGAATATTTCTGGAGAATTTGGTAGGCACGGTGCTTCGCTAGAAGCCAACCATGTCTTGTAAATCGGTAAGTACGTGGTACGAGGTACGTATTCGAATAATCCGATGATCGTATTTACTGCTAATATATCCAGGGATCTCTTGGGTCATTTCCCAAAGATTCACCGATGATAGTTGATTTAATTAGAATTAATCCGGGATTAATTAAGAGAGAGAAAATTAATCTGGGATTAATTGAGGCTTTATTTAATCTAGGATTAAATGTATTAAGAAGAGAGAAAACGCGATTAATTTGGAATTAATCGGTAAAAAAAAATTAATAGCTAAATTTGATTTTTCTATTTAATTTATTCGTATGAGCTAAAATTAATATATCGGATATATTAATATGAATTGGATTTCACTACGAAATTAAAGTCGGACTTTAATACGAACGAATGAATTAATTTAGAATTAATTCTTAGACAACGTTCGTAATATATTTGCGAGGCATCGTTATTTAATTAAATTAGATTTAATTATTTAGCGACGAGAGTTCGTTTAATCAGATTAAATGGATCCGGACCGTGGTAAATGTTCGTAGAGATATTTGAATTTTGAATTCAAATGTAAGGCCTACTTTAAATGTGGTGGTTGGGAGAATGGTTGGCATTTATGCCATACCATCCACTTTCCAACAACCTTGGAATGGTTTTGGCAAAACCATTTACCCAACCATCTTGTTTAGGTGAAAAGGGTAAATTGGCTTTTACCAAAACCCTTCTCTCTCTCTCATTTGTGTAGAATATACACAAAACACAAAAAACCCTAATACATAAACAACTTGGGCATGAACTTGGTCTCTCCCTCTCTTTGATTTTATGGCAAAATCAATCAAAGCTACCACTTCACAAATCAACAAAGGTGATAGGGAAACAACTTCAAGAGTTGGAATCAACACTCAAAGCTTGGAATCAACAAATGAAGGATCTTGGAGATCTTCATCTCAAAAATTTAAAAGCTCAAATCCATTCAATATAAGTAATTCCGCAACAAATAATGAATTTATGAACATCTTTTCTTGCTTATTAGATCATTGGCATGTTCTAGGAACACCAACAATAGTATCAGAGCCAATTTTAAGCATGAAAATTTTAGGGTTCATGAGACTAAAATTTGGGCTTTTATGTTTTGAATATGATTTCTTCAAATTGATGCTTTGTGCATGATTAGATTTGAGACAAATCAAGTGAATCAAAAAATTTTATTTTCCCTCACTTGGCCGAATGTCATCCAGTGGACTGCACTTTGATTTTTCAATTTTTACACCATTGGATGTGTTTAAATGCATGATAAAATGTTGGTTGTTGGTTTGATTAGATTAGAATCAAAGTCAATAATGTTTATGTTAAATCAAAGAGCATGTTGAGCATGAAATGATGTGTTTTGGCTTCAATTTGTGTTGAGCATAAATTGATGGATTAAGCATGATTAATTAAGTTAATTGGTATTTTGGAAATATTGAGTTTAATTAATTAATCATGGCTAATACACTTTAATTAAAATAATTGTGATATTTGGAATATTATAATTATGTTAATAAGCCTTTTAATTATGAATTGGGCTAAAGTTGTGTATTTGGGCTTATTAGGCTTGGTTTGACCAAGTTTGGTTTTGGACTTTTGGATTGGATCCAATTGGGCCCAAAACCAATTCCATAAAGTCCAAATACATCATTTGGCCATTTAAAGAATTTAATTGGGCCTAAATTGATTTATTGGCAATAGGCTGATTCATATTGGGCCTTGACATTTTGGGTTCGATCCATTATGGACAAAGCCCATGCCTTAAGAATCAATTAAAAGCCCATTGGACTTTAATTATATGACATTGGATGTTATTGGGCCTTTGAGACCCATTAAGGTTGGATTTGGAATCCAAGTCTTTAAGGCTTATAAGTAAGTTTAAATATTTAATTTGGAATTAGTATAGAATACAAATAAATTGGATTTAAAGTTGTAGTTCTATATAATTCAAGAATACTTACTTTGAATATTTATTCTTAAACGAGTTTGACTCACGCAAATCAAATCGTTGTTGAACATAGGATGGTCATTAATTCAAAGATTAATTAATTGGATTAGATTGATTGAATAACATGATTTGTATGAATAAATGAACGTATTGCATGAATAATGTATATCGGATGGATATTAGAAGGGTGAGGGAAATTTTGGAAATTGTTGTAATAAATTTAGAATTTATTAAATTGGGCCTGCGCGTCCAGCCTTTTATCTCAATTATCATTGTATTTCTCTTCTCACCTACTCCCCTCAATGTAAATGAGGTTTCTTTATTTTATTATGTAATTGGGTAGAAGTTATAATAGTTCTAGCCGGGGAGAGGAAATGGAGTGATTTGTTCTAGGAACAATTTGTGAGATATCCATCCGCATATCATTATTAATTAATTTATTTACCGCGCCTTATTATGCTTTTAGAATGCTTGCTTAAGGGTGTATGATGAGACCTAATTAAAGATAATATATTCGTTGCCAATTTGCACACAAAAACCCTCAAACAATATTAAGAGTTTTTCCTTCCGTTGAGTGATTCTTACCCAAGATCCAAAGTTGGCATTGGTTTGTTGGCCAAAGTCAAGACCTTTGTCAATTGCGGATGTTTTTGGATCATGAGAGCTTTGTTCCATACTGGTGTCTTGTCCAAGTCGTGATTTGTTGGCCAAAGTCAAGATCACTTCTTGTCCATCGACATTGATTACGAAGCTTTCCATGGTCAATGGGTCCCGTTTAACTGGAATCATTAAGCTTGTTGTGCCAAAGCCAAGGCTTAGTTGATTCAGAGGAAAAATGTTAGGGAACATATTGAATATATTGGCATATATATGATATATGTTTCGGACTTGGATATCCACCTACTGGATCTAGGAATTGCATGAGATCCAATTGATCTTAGAGATCTACCTAGCTAAATATCATACAGCTTATTGGCCAAAGTCAAGGATGTATGTTATTTAACGGGATCCTAGCCTACTAAGAAACTAGGTTTCCCGAGTACTCCACAGAGGGTTAGAGGCTCGCCGAAAAATAGTGGGAGGCTATTATTAAATTTTCAATTTCATTTAGATACTTGCCATTACACGCTCATTTCAATTTTTGTCATTATTTATTAATAAATATATTAGTTGGACTAATATTCAATTGTTGTTTTAATTAAATAGTTGGACTGTATTCAAACTACTTCATTTATAGTTGATTATATACTTGGATTATAGTAATCAATATATTTGAATTTTACCCTTCATTCATAGTTGATTATATAATTAGATTATAGTAATCAATATATATTTGATTTTAACCAATAAAATTGTAATTAGTTATATAGTTAGACTATAGTAATCATTACATTAGATTGTACCTGAAATCGTTGATTGGATAATTAGACTATTGGAATCAAGATAACTTAAAGATTAGTGTTTAAAACATAATCCTAGGTGAAAATGATTTTAAACGACTTTTATTTTTCTAATTGGGAATAAAATTTCAGGATGGTCGTTGAAACTAATAAGTTACTTTATTTGATAAAATAACATTTTAGGCCTAAGCCCAGAGTTAAGCAAATAGTTGAGCATGATCTTTGGAAGATTCATGTGATGATAACTTTAGTGCTTAATCCATTATATTTGTAAATAGGACTCCTTAATTTCCTAATCAGAACTAAGGATTAGATCCTTAAAGTATGATCATAGATCTATTCTTATATCTTAGAAGTATTAAATTACAATTAATAACTTTTGGAGAGTTAATGGCCATTCTCAAGGAGACAAAGCCAAAGTTTGCAATAAGGCAAGTAGCGCAAGGCGCACCTTACTTCGATATTCTAGAAACCCAAGGCTTGGCCAAAGGCTTCTGGGATATAGAAAAGGGCAAAGGCAAAATCATTACTGTCTTCTAGGAAGACAAATGACATATCCCAAGATGTCTGCTTAAACTGTGGCAAATGGAATCACTGAAGCATGACTGCCGTATGGACAAAGCAGACATGAAGGAATTGAAGACGAGCAAGGCTCTGACTTCAAATATGTTTTGTCATAAATATGTTCACTACTAGTATTAAAATTGGATTTTAAATACTAAGTGTGATACATAAATATGCATTGATGTGCAGAATCTGCTATGAGTATGATACTAACTTCAATTGAGATTAATCTGCGAATCAGTAACGAGACGAAAGTCGCTGTTTTACCGTAGATACCTAAGTTTAGGAACTACCATTCGGGTGTGTACTTAATTTAGGAAACTGTTATAATGTAACTAGTTTGGCTAGAAACATTATCTCTATATCGAGTATAACTCGTTGCAAGTATACCTTTATATTCTAGAACACTAAAGTGTTTTATTTTATAAAGATGATATTGAGATAAACATATTAGATGTGAATAACAGTATTTATATTTTGAATATAAATAAATCTCAATCATATAATATGATGAACAAATAGTTCAAACTGATTTGACCAGATAAGACTTATTCATGGCAGTGTTGTTTGGGACACATTAAACAAGACTCGTATATCCACACTTTTAAAGAGTGGATGCTAGGACGAATTTGATTCCATTCAAATGATGTGTACAAATCTAGTTTATTAGGTAAAGTATCTAAAATACCTTTTACTTCGTAAAAGTGTAAGTGTCATCGATCTGTTATCCTTGTTCATAGTGACGTAAGTGGGCCCATATCTAGCTAGGCTATAGGTAGATATGAGTATTTCATGACCTTTACAGATGTGGCATCACGTTATGGTTATGTGTCTCTTATGAAACACAAATCGAAAACTTTAGAGTTTCGACACGAAGTAGACAAACAAATTGGCTAAATTATTAAAACCGTCACTGTAAGACCGAGATGGAAAATACTTAAGCAATAAGTTTCTCATATACTTGAAAGAGTATAGTATTTTTCAAAGAGGACTCCTCCCGGAACACGTCAATTTGACGGTGTGTTCGAACGGAGAAACCGAATTTTGTTGGACATGATAAGGTTAATCATTAGTCCCCCTGAGCTACCATTTTCCTTCAAAAGTGATAAGCATTAACAGTGCAATTCTTATTTTGAATAAGGTTCCATGAAAATCTATTTGACAGACTTCATATTAGATATGAACAGGAAAGAAATCAGGTTTTCTCATTCCTGTTGATTTGGGAATGCTAAGCATATGTTGGATGATACCAAACAAGAACCCAAAATTTTGATAAGTGCCAATTGTAGGTTATCCTAGGGAAACCAAAGTATAGTACTTATACAACTCACTTGAGAACAATATAATTGTTGTTCACCATGCGATTTTCCTAAGAGGAATATCGATATGCAGTGGTAAGTGGGAGGATAGTAAAACTCGATGAAAATGAGAGTTACACTGTTCAAGGCAACAAGTCCTTAATGGAACACAAATAGTTCATCAATGATGAAACTGTACCAGTAATCTTCGAATACACAAGAACCGCGTAAGTCGGAGAGAGTTAGAAAATAATCTGGGGTATTGGTTTCTGATATCACCTCATAAAGATGTCAATATTATTGAGGAATACGAACTGACTACGTGTGAGGAAGTGATACAAGGTATCGACTCCCTATTATGGCAAAGTGCCATGAGTCCGAAATGGATTCCATGTATATCAACTATGATTGGACACTAGTTATTGTACCACAAGGCATTGTGCCTATTGGTACTATATAAGTCTTCAAGGAAGACATACGTGGATGGCAGTATACCAACGTACTGAGCTAGGCTTGTAGTGGAAAGGTATCGTTATAAACATTGTGTTGATTACAACGAAATATTTTACCCGTTGCCACATTAAATCCATTTGGATAATGCTTGCTGATGCTGCATGTTTCATTTATGAAATATGGCAGCTGAACCGAAAAATCGCTTTCCTGAAAAGGAAAGTTTTTGGAGGATGTTTACAACATCCTGGCGGTTTTGTCGTACCAAAACTAGCAAACAAGGTTTACGGGTTATTCGATCCATTTAGGGATTAAAGTAAGCATTACGTTCTTAGAACTAACGTTTTGATGTAATCATAATGGTGTATGAATTCATTCAAAACGAAATGATTCTTGTGTATATAAAGAGGTTAGTGGGAGCGCACTGCCAGTGAATGTCCTAATGATGATGATATGTCATTTCTTTGAAATGATATTCCCATATTAAAATCGGTGAAAGTTTGGCTTTCATGAAAATTCTCCGTAGAATTCTTGGGAGAAACAATATTTATTATAGGAATAAAGATCTACTAGGATAGATTTAAAGTTGTTAACACTCTCTGAGAACGCGTACATTGAAAAATGTAGTTGACCTGGTGTCTCATACGCTTTGAGCATATGGAGTCACAAATAGCTCAATCCAAGTGATAGTCACTGGATTGATATTAAGAACATCCATTAGTATCTTAGAGAACTAAGGATGATGTCTTAAACTATGGAGAATGAGAACCTGAAGTGACTGGGATCACTGCTGCAAGTTTCCTAACCGATAAAAATGACTTTAAGTCGCTAAACGGTACTATACAGTTTAAATAACGGAACAGTGAGCTGGAAATCTTCCAAGCAAGATATTGTTACCAAATAAACAACAAATGCGGGTTTTTACTGCGGCTGAGGCATCAATAGAAGCCATCTAGGTCACTAACAAATCTAATTAGATTAGATATAGTTCTGCTAGCAGCTGAGCTAGGCTACAGCGCAGGCTAATGAATTAACGGTCTCATCAACAATCCAGATATATACCTTGACTATTCATCTGATTCGTTCGGATCATACATCGTGGCGATGTGATGATCGACTAAATCAAATCAGATGATAATCATACAAATCCGCTGACGAAAGCCTTTCCTCAGCAGTTTGAGTGAACCGTACATAGTTCGGGTGTAAGACACTTGAGGGATTGGCTATAGGCCAAGTGGGAGATTGTTGGACAATTATGACCCATATCGTCACTATTTGTACAGATCATGGTGTTGTTGTACAAATTAACTATGTGACAAAGAAGATTGCTCTCTTATCATTTGTGATTAGATCACCTAGATGTATAAATAATAGGAGGTCCCTATGATTAGTTCCTGGATTGAGATGATATGAGACAGTATCAGTCCACGAAGGATTAATCATTAAATAATCCCTAGTCGTAGTATTATCGAGATTTGACATCGATAATGCGGAATAGACTAGTATTACACTTGTGCGCGTTGTGGGAACACATCGGCATAGTTCTCATATATTTAAGTATTGGATACTTATGTAAGTGTGATAGGAGGTTGTGTTTACCGATGGTACGGAAATAGCTTCGCTCTAGATAGACCCCTCGGAATTCCATTGGTAGTATGACTATGTGTCTATTGAAGTCTGAAATCAGGGTAGGTGTATTTGGTCTTAACATGAGGCTTGCATCGCTAATACTTGCGAAAATCGGTATGCTTTAGTTTTGGTCGTCTAGGGCTTTAAGAGGTTCTGTGTGCGCCTCTGCTGGGTATATTGAGAATCGTATTGTATTGGGTCTGATGTCAAGATGGAAGTATCTCTCCAGTCATAGTGGAGATGATGTCATGTAGGATACGGAACTAGTACTCTTAAGTACTGCAGTCATCAGGATGATATGACTAGGTCATGTTCATCCGATAATAGAGACTAGTTACCAGACATCCGACTGTACTTCGTACGGGGCAGACACAATTCTAGCCCCAGACCTAGCACGTAACATCCGATACTGGCTCGCAATACGCAATACTACGTATACTATGCCTGACATAGATTATATATTCCAGTAAGAATATTTCTGGAGAATTTGGTAGGCATGGTGCTTTGCTAGAAGCCAACCATGTCTTGTAAATCGGTAAGCACGTGGTACAAGGTACGCACGTATTCGGATAATCCGATGACCGTATTTACTGCCAACATATCCAGTGATCTCTTGGGTCGCTTCCCAAAATTCACCGATGATAGTTTATTTAATTAGAATTAATCTAGGATTAATTAAGTGAGAGAAAATTAATCTGGGATTAATTGAGGCTTTATTTAATCTGGGATTAAATTTGTTTGGAAGAGAGAGAACGCGATTAATTTGGAATTAATCGGTAAAATAAATTTAATAGTTAAATTTGATTTTTCTATTTAATTTTTTCGTATGGGCTAAAATTAATATATCAGATATATTAATATGAATTGGATTTCATTACGAAATTAAAGTCGGACTTTAATACGAACGAATGAATTAATTTAGAATTAATTCGTAGACGACGTTCGTAATATATTTGCGAGGCATCGTTATTTAATTAAATTAGATTTAATTATTTAGCGACAAGAGTTCGTTTAATCGGATTAAACGGAGTGCTGCGGCAAATGTTCGTAGAGACATTTGAATTTTGAATTCAAATGTGGGGCCCACTTTAAATGTGGTAGTTGGGAGAGTGGTTGGCATTTATGCCATACCATCCACTTTCCAACCACCTTAGAATGGTTTTGGCAAAACCATTTACCTAACCACCTTGTTTAGGTGAAAATGATAAATTGGCTTTTACCAAAACCCTTCTTTCTCTCTCATTTGTGTAGAATATACACAAAACACAAAAAACCCTAATACACAAGCAAATGGGCGTGAACTTGGTCTCTCTCTCTCTTTGATTTTGTGGCAAAATCAATCAAAGCTAGCACTTCACAAATCAACAAAGGTGATAGGGAAACAACTTCAAGAGTTGGAATCAACACTCAAAACTTGGAATCAACAAATGAAGGATCTGGAGATCTTCATCTCAAAAATTTAAAAGCTCAAATCCATTCAATGTAAGTAATTCCGCAACTTATAATGAATTTATGAACACCTTTTCTTGCTTATTAGATCCTTGGCATGTTCTAGGAACACCAACAGTGGGCTATTAAGTCTAAGGCTGAAACCTAAAATTCATTTGTCAAATTTATTTTAGATTTACCACATCAATCTTATTAGTGGGAATTAACAAGACGCATTAAGCCTGAGACCTAATAAGTATACCTTTAAATTACCCAAACTATAAAATAACCCCTTATAAACCGGTGATATTAGAATTTATCACAACCCCAGATAACTGACTTAGTTACGACACATAAATATGGCTAGTAAAAACTTAAATAAAATAAAAGACATAAAGTAAAATGCTGAAAAGTAAATTGCTGAAAAGTAAATGACGGAAAGTAAATGTTGAAATTAAACACTGAAAATTAAATGCTGAAAAGTAAATGCTGAAAGTAAATTACTGAAAAGTAAATGGTGAAAGTAAATTGCTGTAAAGTAAAAGCTGAAAGCAAATTGCTAAAAAGTAAATAAAGTAAAAGTACAATAAAAGAAAATGATGAGGTAAAAGGATCCACTTTTATTACTTCTATTTTAGATATCTCCTTTAATATAGTATATTACCTTTGCGTGATAATTACCAACCAGTCATATAGGCGGTATCCAGATTAAGTCAAATTAATAATTAATTACCAACCGACCAATCAGATGGTATCTAGTTTAGTCAGGTTAAAACCAATTTAAATAATTACCAACCAACCAATATGGCGGTATCCTCGTTAAGTCAGGTTTTAACTAGTTTATATATTATAATTAAGGGAGATTAATCTAAATATTAGTAATAAAACTTTTACCTTTTACCATAGAAAAAAGGAGTTACCTCCTCATTACTAAAAAATAAAAACTGAAAAATAAAGAAAGAAAAGTATTGTGTGTAAAAGTAAATTACGGAAAGTAAAAACTGAAAAGTAAAGAAAAAAGTACGAAAGTGGAAATTAATTACTGAAAGCTGTAAATAAACAAACAAGATACAATCTACTTAGTATTCTTAAGGAATTCCTTACAATAAAGTATGAATTTACAAATGAAATGGCTTGATATTTATAGGCAAAATTTTACCTCCATCAAATCATCCACCAAATCCATGATTAATTGCTCCACCAAATTCATTATTAATTGCTCCAATAATTGTTTATCTTGTTTGGTGGTGATTTGATAATTTTTATTATTTATTTATTAATTTATTTTTTACTTTGAAAGTGATTGAAAATGACTTTATTAATTACACACAACACACTTCTGGATGGTTCATCAATTTCGGGCATGAAATCTTCAGAATTCGAAATTATTTGGTCTTTAAAAGTTTTAGATCTTTGAGTCTTCTTTAATTTGGAACTTGAATCAGCTCAATTCGATATGAGAGTACAAAGTTATACATAAAATACGACAGATGCGCCAAACTGGAATTTCAAAAATTGCACTTCGTTAAAACCCCCTTTGAAGTTTCTAATCTCCAAAATTAATATGTCAAGTCCAATTTTTACCCTTATTTGACCCACATTTCGTCCTAAATTATCTCATTGTGTCCCAATATTATTTCATCTGTAAAATAAACTAAAACACATCAAAATGTTCATCAAACCCAAAAAACTAAACAAAATATTAAGTAAAAGGGCGGTAAATATTGATATATTTTCCACTCATCAGGTATATAAGGGGACAGCGATACATAATGCCCTCATACGTCCAGTTATTTTTCACACAGAGATACATTTTTTTAGAAATAGTTTTTAGATTTCAGTCACAATTTTCAGAAAGAGATTTAGAAAAAAAAAAAAAATTTCTAGATCCATCTGTTTTGTAAAAAACTCAAAATTTTAAAGCAACAAACCAGTTTTCTTATAAAGCTATTTTATGAGATTTCTGTTTTAAAACCAAATGTTCTTATAACAGTTTTTTTTTTTCATTTTTAGTCCACTCACTTAGATTGTATAACAATCTAACCCCCACTCCCGTCTTTGTATTTTTGTAGGAAATTCAGGAGGACGAGCTCAGGAAGACGGATACTGATGCAGTCACTAGGGATGGAGTCCACCAGCACAGAGTCAGATAGCATGAGAGTCCTGTCAGTGTCAAAGTAAAGTTTTATGCATTCATTAGTGTCATATAAGTCGTTATGAGTGTCTGTTATTATTTGTAAAGAAAAGTAGGTTTTGAATATACAGTTATCTGTAACAAAAGTATTTTATATTAATAAGTTAGGCTATAGTCCCCATACATGACATTTTATTTGAACAACTTAGAATACAATCAGGAAAGTCAAAGGCTTATGGGGTTAGTACTAATATCTTCTGCCAGTAACATCTCCCAAATCGGGGATGTTACAAAGATTGTATCAGAGCATGGTCTAGGGAGTCAGTGCTGCAGTTGGCAGAATGCTAGGGTCTTATATACGCTGTATGTCCGGGATACCCGTATATGAGGTATAACCTCTCCAGTATCCGATCCTCGAATACGTCCTCAAAGCTCCATAGACATGTTAGTAAGCCTTCTTAGATTATTCAAATAGTATTCCCCGTAACAACAGTTTCACTCTAGATACCAGATAAGAAATCTTCTTGAGATTATATCGATCTAATACCAAGAAAAATAAACTAGATATGGAACCAGATAATAGGATTTTATGAATAGTTAACATGGAAGTGAGAAAGGAAAAATATAAGAAAGTGCAGAAGGGTGCATAAAAGTATAAGTAGCCGGAGATAAAGAATAGAAAGAAGATGAAATAAGACAAAGAGAATTTAAGGATATCTACATAGGAATATGCAAGAGAATAGAAAATCCTGAGCAAGTAATAGAGCGCCTAGAAGTAAGATTCCTTCCCTCATAAGAACACTCCTTCAAACCTGAACCAGTAGCCTTCAAGTATTTCCTATAGATAGTAGAACTCTAAAGATACTCACCTATGAGAGTAGAATGAAAAAGGGAAAACTAGAAAGGAAAAAAAAGAAAAAAAGAAATGTATCTAGATATTAAGTGACCAGAGATAGTAAGCAAAAAGATATAGTGGAGGACAAAGAGAAAAGCTATTAGAAAAGCAAAGATAAGTGTAATGGTAAAGGTAACTAGATATGAGAAGAGATCTAGATACAAAATTGGATTGATAAGGAAGTAAATAGAGACAGAATAATAGAAACAGACAAGAAATGCCGAAACTTATAGTAATAAGAATTAAATATGTGGAGCTAAGTAATAAGGGATAATATAGAACTAATAGTAAAGATGAGTATATTTCAAATTAAGACTAGAATAAAAGCCGAATAGATCTAAGAAAATGTTATTTCCTCGAACGAGATATTCTTTTCCTTAAAAGAATTCCTCCGAGTTGATCCAATATTTTCATGAACCATCTCGTAGAAGTAGCAAGTTCCCCAAAGTATCGAGGACCGTTATAAGATAAAAGGAGTAAGAAAGTCAAGGACGACTGTGTAACCTTCTAATAGATACGAAACTCTATAGAGAAAGAGAGACTTTAGATCTTCCGAACTCAGACTCGTAGGCAAACTGTAACATCCCAGATTTTCGGGACTGTTCTAGGAGATTCCCGGAATGATATTATAGTCTCGGAGCATGTTGACGAGGAAGGATAATAGTTTAAGTGATGTTATATGAGTTAGAATAATAGATTATGAATTTTAGTCGCGTTGGAAAATGCGTGGGATCAAAAGTCAGTTACGCGATTTTCGTAAAACGCTTAAAGTTTGTTGTTTTGGTCACGAACAGAGAAAACGAACTCTGATCGAGCTTATTTTTGGTCCATCGGACTCTTTTTTCCGATATGAACAACTTTCGTGTTGAACACTTTTCGAGAATCGCATCGGAAGGGCTCTGAAATTGCAATATTCCAGAAGATTCTAGAATATGGGCTTTGTTTTGTTATTTTCGCAGGGACAAATTGATATTTTGCAGTGGGGTATATAAAGCCTTATAGTTTTCATTTAAATTGCAAAAAAAAATGCAAAATCCTCCAAACCCCAAAAATCGCCCCCACCCCCAAAAAGTCGATCACCTTCTTCCTCCCCTTACGCCGGCCACGTTTCGGCCATTGGTGGCCGGCGCACCACCAACAATCCGTCCAGCAGGCCACCCTCGGCCCTCTGCTGCCGGCGGCCGGCCAAAGGACGCCGGAATCCGTCGAACCGACGTGTAGAAGGGTCATGAGATGAGTTGTTCGATCCCGGCTCGTTGGGTCGTTCCACGAGCCGTGCCACCAGCCAAATCGAAACCTTCGACGAGTACTACGAGTGTCCGAAGTCGGATTCGCCAAACAGCGGCTGAAATCATGTGAAACGAGGAGAGAAAAGCCGCGGATGAACAATAACCGAAACCCGATGTGAACAGTAACTCTGATCGGAATTCTGATCGCACCAGCGCGTTTGTATGGCCGACGGGAGTTCGAATATGGCCTCGGAATTTCGGTACGACTCTCCGTTTAGAATTCGTCTTTTTAAAGTTTGCAGCTTTGTTTTCGGATGTTTCCATTAGTTCCGTAGTTTAGCGAATTAGCATGAGATTAATTGAATATGATTTAATATATTAAAATGATAAATGTGGTAGAATCCGGGGTGAAACAGACGAGATATGATCGATCCGATAGAATTAGCGGGATTCCGGTAAAATGACGTTTCTCGCGTGATTGAGTATAAATGATCGTAAGTTTAGTTATGGTGTATTTATGGTATTGTGTGGGTAATTGGGTAACTTCGGTTTAGTTCGGAGGGTTCGAGACCTTTCCGTAGCGTTTGCGGAAACTTTTCCGCAAGTTTTACCGCAAACACGTAAAATGAGAATTTGACCTATCTAGTTGGTTTAAAATAGCAGAGTGAGCATGTATTAGAGTAATGAAACTTATACCGTAGAGTCGGTGAGGATTTGGGGATCTCAAGGAAATCTGTAGTTATAGTTGTGTGATGATTAGAAAGTTCCACAAATAGCGGTTCTGACCGTTGTTGTGATTTGTTTTGGCAGATCGGACCCGGATCGCGGGTACTTGCGTAGCCAAGTAAGTAACCCATGCTTTGTTTACTTAGAAGTTATCGTTGTACAGAAGTAGAATCATAATAAAGTTATTATATATAACACCTTGTGAGTAACTAATAAATGTATATATGTATAAAGATGATCGTAGGAGACAGAAGCTAGTGGGCTGGTATAGATAAGAGCAAGTAATTGTATGTAGAAATATAAGTAAAAGATAAACTGAGTATTCAGAGGCAAAGAGAAATATACATAGGAATGAACCGGTTTATGTATACAGATGATGAAACAAGTGAATGATTGTTATAGTTATGATTATAATTTAATAAAACCTGGGTATGGGGGGTTTGTAGAAAAACTACACCCTAGGGAATGGGACTAAAGTTATCAATGAGATAAATATAGAAACATTACGGATCAACTAGGTCATGTGTAAAACCAAGAATGTTTGAGATAGCTAGGAAGTTTATGTAATAGATATAACCATAATGAGTGTGTGATTATACAAATAACTTATTATGTACGTAATGAGTGTAATAGCTTAGAAGTGATAATATAAATGGATGAGTGTGAATTAGTAAATATCTGAGTTGATGCGTTGGGCAGACATGAGTGCGAGTGTAGAATATTGCACAGGGACGAGTATATATATGCATGTATCAAGTAGTATAAGCATTGATGTATATATATAAGATAACTAGTATGAATATAAGATACATAGTATGTATATTGCTGGAGAAAGTAAATAAACTAGTGGATGGTAAGTCATAGTTTGCATAAAAGTAATTTGATGAATGCTTAAACAAATATAGAGTAGATGAACATATAAATATAGGTAAATGAATTTATGAACTGAAGATTTGATGTTTGCATATGGGTGATGTTTGTTGTATTAGGACAGTTTTGATGACGCAAGTATGCATAACTATGAAACTTATGATATTAGATTCATGTTTGATTAGTGAAAGTCTATGACCATGTATATGTGTACATACATGATATTAAGAAAACATAGTTAGTATAGTGAGAAACATGTGGATACATATGCATATACATATATATTGTGTTGAGATTTCCAACCGTAGATCAAAGTTATGAATGTTTTTCTTTTTAGAATTCAGAGTGTTTTAAACATATGTTTTCGAAAGCTTGAAAGAACCGTATTTCAGAAAAAATGATTCTTTCAGTTTTGAGATTTTGATGAGCTTGAGTTTTCTGGTTTTCGGGGCATGAGGAAAAAACTCATTCCAGTATGTAACTTCAGATACAGCTGGAATTGACGGATACAGATAGCATGTGCACATGTTGAGGACTGAGGGGACGCTCTCAGATCCTCCCAAATGGGCTAGGGAGACGGCGAGATATCACGCCCCTAGACCCCCAGATTATGAGACAGTAGTGGCATGCTTTGGGGGACGGCGATACGTAACGCCCCAAAGTCATGGATTTGCACTTCTGCCTCCAGATAGGCGTATGAGGGGTCGGACGATACGTAACGCCCTCATACGTCCAGGTTTTCAGACAGAGACACAGATTACAATTTAGATTCAGTTTATTGTTTCAAAATAAAGTTTCCAGTTTTCAAACCAGTTTTCAGATTTGGAGCTTTTGGATTTCAGATTTTGTACTACTGATTGACTTTCAGTTTTAGTCTTCGAAAACCAGATTATAGTTTACAGTTTTCAAAAAACAGATTTTAGAAACGGTTTCTAGAAATTGAAGATTTGATGGAGGTTTCAGTAAGTTCGATTTTAATATTAGTTTGGAGAAAAAGGGTTTTCAAGAAGTATTTTCTAAATTGTACTACATGATAAAGTTTGATAATAATTCACATGTCATGCATCTAGATTGCATATGCTAGTTATCATTGGGAAGCATATAGTTGGTGTTAATACATGTGACAGGCCTGAATCATTGTGCATAACACGTTAAAGCAGAAGTTTAAATTTACAATCTTGCATATGACATGTTCTAGTAGTTCATCAGAGAGGCTTATAGTGATGTTAGTACATGAACATGATCACATTCATGTAAGTATTTGACAGATATTTGTATGTAGTGTATGTCGTCATACCATGAGTTTTATTTGAATATTGAGGTAAGGCTACATAACTTTATGTGTACGTGATTGATAGTAGTTGTGATGAATATGATAATTTATATTACCGGTTTGATGATATTTCAATGAAATAAGAAAGAGATAACTATAACAGGTGTTCCAACTTGACAAATATAGGATGAATAAGATGGTTAGAAAATAGGTAAGTAGCACAGTAAAAGCATGAAAGTTTTGGTAAAGTGGTTGTTGTTATAGAAACTTGACACGTGATGAAATGCTCGTATTGTAAATGTTAAATAGAAATTAAAGTATGTATTTGATCAGACTAAAAGGTGGATGAAAGTGTAAGGTCTCTATAGTGGATAAAAACTGTACAGCTAAGTTAGAATTTGTGATTAATGCATGTTTACAGTTTAAGATAAGTTAAGAAACTTAATGAAACAAAAAAAAAAATGAAAGTGTTGTTGTGTTTATGCTGAAATGAGAGCATCATTGTTTACTGGGTTATTATGACTCATATATTTTATGTTGTAGTTGGCAGGTTAGTAGCAGTAGTTCGGTGAAGACTTTGAAGACGGTGGATCGCCCCAATTGCAGTCAAGAGAGTCATGGGTCGAGATTTATGGGTCCTCACGGCCCTTTGTATAGTTTTCTTTAAATTTTACGTTTGTATTATTTGAGTAAAGAATATGTAATAGTGTAGTTGTCATCTTGAATTTTGGCAGGAGGCCAAGTATTTTTTATTTTGTTCTTTGAGTTCAGGCCTGAGGCCTTGATTTTGTTGTTGATGTTCCGGCTTGAGACCGATGTGTTGGTTCTTGTTGTATGTGGATGCTGGCTACAGGCCAGGTTGCGTGATGTTACGAACACATCATGCCGAAATTTCGTTAGAATTAGAGGCTTATGGAGATGGGTTCTCCTGTCTCCTGCCGGTAGCATCCTGGCCTAGGCCGAATGTTACACAAACAAGATGAGTGGCGACTGAAACAGCAGTAGTTTCCCTTAGTGAAGAGATCCAATAGATAGGGCTTCGACTGACCCATATCTTCACTCCTTCGTGATATCAGTTAAGGAAGCTATCCTGATAGACATACCCATCCTACATGAGCAATGGACTCCACTAGGACGTAAAGTACTAGAATAATGATGAGGAAGCCGCCAAATTATGAAGAAGATGACCATACATATGTAGTTCCTGTCAGTATGATTATAGGTGGCCATAAGAAAACCAATGGCAGTTCGTTTCGATAAATAAAAGGACCTAGAGTTGGAGACCACCTAGGAGAAGGATCAAGGAAATTTTAAGGATATAAAGAGGAAAACCCAATATAGCGTAATAATTAAGGTAATTTAGAGTGAGGATTGTTAGACTGGTATGAGTTCACAAATAGACCAAATATCGTAGACCGCACAGAAAAAACCCGATATTGTAGAGAATTATAGAAGAATATAAAATTAGACCTATGAAATTGAAGATAATTAAAAAGTAATGAGAATACAAGTATGGGCAATAGAATAAAAAGAGGTTAAATTATGGTTTATTGCAACAGTAGAAGGCTGAGATTTAAGAACCAAATAGAGAAATGACTCATAGTTAGTCTTAGTAGTAAAGAGTATAGTAAGGAAATAGGATAGGCAAGATATGAAAAACGCGAGGAATAATAAGGAAATTTAGTGTATTCCAGTGCGAAGACAACATGACAAGGGAATAGTAGACTAAAGAATCAATGATAGTCATGGAACCCTACGGTTTGAAGGAAAAAAAAGATCAGCAAATGAGAACAATTGATAGATTAGATAAATCGCAGGATGGTTCAATGACTAAGTCAATGAACCCTCAAGAACGTAGAAGAATTAGAAGAACAACAGATCATGGAAAATGATTTATAAAGAATAAAGTGAACAACTTATAAAGGACATTATCTAGTTAAGAATAAGAATTTTAGGAGGAGAATAATGTATGGATCAAAACTTAGTAAAAGTTGCTCTTAATAGTCGAAGTAAGGAAAGTTTTGAAGAAAGTGAATGAGTAAGGAGTGAAGGTCTAAGATAAGAAATGAACCATCATAGCAGAATGAGTCAATTAGGAAAGATAATAAAAAGGATTATAGTAGTACCATAAAAAAACTTAGTAACTGCTGGGAGTTGAGCAACAAAAGGTAAAAAAAAGATAATATCAGGAACTTTTAAAGAGTGCTCCTTCAAGGACTTGCATAGGATGTGAAGTGATTAATTGATGAAAATGACCAAAAGTAATGTTAGAGAATGTAAGTCATAAAACTTTTAGTGATAGAACTACATGTTGGTTCTCTAAGAACATTCCTAGGATAATTTAAGCATAAAACATGTGTGAATACTCAAAGAAGTTTGCGAAAAAATACTTAGTTTGATCAGTTGTATGGATGCAGAGATAACAAAATTTTTCCTCATTTGAAGTGCTTCAAGCTCCTCTTTGACGAATGGTGTAGCTCCAAGCAATGAACTTTGATTCCAAACTCAATGGGAATTGTTTCCTTATCACCTTAGAAGACTCATTAAGTGCCAGATTATGATGAATTTTGCAACAAAACTCTTCCTTGTTCCTTGTATAGCTTTCGGCCAAGCCAAGAGCAAGAGAGAAAGAGGTTTCAGTGAAGAGAAAGAAAATGAGAGTGATTTGTGCTGTGTGTATTGATTTTCCAAAATCAAAAGTCTAATACCAAATCTTCAAAAGTTGGTAAAAGTTACTCAAGCCTTTCACACTTGTGTGTTTTACACACAATTAACTACTAACAACTTCCATCAACCAAGATTGTTGACAAAGTTGACTAGGTGATGTGACTTATGGGCCCATTTTGATTCAAAATCTGAGTGGGCCCGCGAACATATTCAGGGCTCGGGTCCGTTACTTCCGAATTAATGAATTTTCCGTTGCGACGTAATTAAATCAAATTTAATTAAATAATAATTCCTCGCAAAATTATTACGAAAGTCGCTCGCGAATTAATTCTAAATTAATTCGTTAGCCCGAATTAAAATCGAATTAAAATCCAATTTTAATTTCTCGTTGAAATCTAATTTCATATAATATATTGAATATATTATTTAATCGATTAATTCTAAATTAATCGTTCTCTCTCTACTATTTGAATTTTATCTCAGATAAATTCTTGTCGTAATTAATCCTAGATTAATTTTCTCTCTCTTATAATTAATCCCGGATTAATTCTGTTTGAGTCATATGTCATCGGTGAATCTTCAGGAAGCGACCTATGAGATCCCTGGATATGTTTGCAGTAAATCCGGTCATCGGACTATCCGAATATGTGCGTACCTTGTACCAATTTCTTACCGATTTACAAGACATGGTTGTTGACCAGTGCATTCAAACGCGTATAACGCAAGCGCATGTATCGTTCAAGTAGTATAAAATATCGATCACACGAGGACTTAATTCCTACTGTCGGTATTAATTATTGATACTATTGATTTACAAGTATCTAATTGTACGGAGAAGTGAATTGATTGCTTTTGATTGGTTGGTTGAAAATGGATTTGCTTAAATAAACTAAAATAAAGACACAAAAGAAAAAGACAAAAAAAAAACTAAAGAAAATAGAAGAACAGACTCAAAGAACTAGGGTCGTGACTCCACACAATATTATTAAAAAGATTAATTGACTCTCTTATTTATATGTAATAAATTAATTTGCTAACCTGGAACACCATGATATGCAAAATCCTCTTCCGATGGTCAGACACAAATACCCAGTATAACCCAATTGAACTATATTCCTATGTCAACCACATTACCTGGATTCATTAAGACCAAGTTCCACTTATGGCTACCCCAGTCCGACAGGTATATTCATATCCTGTAAGGAAATCTATTAAAGGGTTATCTATCCTCAAGGAAGATCGTGGGCTATTGAATCTAAGGCTGAAACCTAAAATCCCTATGTCTAGTTCATTTTAAGTTTACCCCATCAATCTTATTAATGGCCAGTTAACAAGAAGCATTAAGCTTAAGATTCAATAAACAAACTAAAGAACTACCCATAAAAAGAAAATCAATTATTAAGTGTGGATATTGTGTTTCATCACTTCCCTAGAATAAAAATAAAACACTGGGGCTGGGGATTCACTTTTACTATTTCTAATTTCGAAATCTCCCTTATTATAATAAAGAATTTATCCGTGATATTACCGACCGACCATATATGTGGTATTCCTCATTAAGTCAAATTTTAATTAAGTCCAACCAGCCATAAAGGTGGTATTATTATTTGTCCATAAACCAGCCATATAGGCGGTAATTATCTGTCACCTAAATGCCAGCAATATAGTGGGTGTTATTTTATGTCAAATAAATAAAACCAGCCATTAAGACGGTAATCCTTTTAATTTGAATTATAATTTCTATATTATAACTAAGGGAGATTAATCTAAACTAAAATTATAAAAGCTTCACCCTTCCCCAGCGGAAAATCTAACTACTGAACATAAAAGAAAAGGAAGGAAGAAGAAAAGAAACTACTACTATTACTAAAAATAAAAATACATAAATTAAATTACTAAAAATAAACATACAAGATGCAATCCTTAAATTCCTTACAAAAACCTAAGGAAATCATGAGAATTACAAATAAAATGGCTTGGCATTTATAGGAAAATCTAAAGGGTTCCATCAATTTCTCCACCGATTGCTCCACCGATTGCTCCACCAAACATGCCACCAAACATGGCATCAAACATGGCACCAAACATGGCACCAAACATGGCATCAAACATGGCATCAAACATGGTACAAAACATGCAAGCATGTTTGGTGGAAGTTTGACAATTTTTATTTTTTTATTTTATTAATTTTATTTTATATTTTGGAAATGACTATAGTAGTTACACAAAATATACAGGCTTGTTCATCAATTTCGGCCATGGAAACTTCATAATTCGAAATTATTTTTACTTTCAAAGTTGTAGATCTTCGAGTCTTCTTCAATCTGCAATTGAATTAGCTCAATTGGATAGCGGATGAAAATGTTATGGCCAAAATATGAAACATGCACAAAATTGGATTTTAGGACTGCACTTCGTGACGCGTACAATAAAATTTAATTTCTGACGTTTTTTTCTCCGAATTTCATTGTTTTAGCCCCGAGTTGATTCCATTAAGTCCTAATATTATTTTTATCTGTAAAATAAACAAAAACACATCAAAATGTTCATAAATTCGAGAAACTAAACAAAATATTAGGTTAAATGAGTGGGAAATAGTGATATAATTACCACTCATCACACCCTCAAACCTAACATTTTGCTAGTCCTTGAGAAAAAAACAAAATAAAATAACACAAAAATAAAATTAACTAAGCCACTTTCGTAGGGATCACGGTTGCATTTAGCGTATGCAACAGGCCTTTAAACCCCTAGGTGTCCCTAATGAACGAGTTGTAGTCTCGTGAGGGTTTACAGCAATGATACCCACAAACATTTTACAAAAGTAAAAAAGGTAGTGAAACTAATGCACACAAAAGTAAAAAGACAAGAGAAAAGAGAATAAATAAGCTAGTGACTAATCAAGTGGAACTTTTACTCCAAGTTAGTAGTTGTTTTCTTTCTTTTTAAACTACCGAATAAGTAAATTCTCCGATTATATTTACCATTCTCCATATACACATCCAATAAAATATTAATAAACTCTTTTTTGCCCACAACAGTCACAAGTGAATCTGATAAGAGAGTAATATTTTTGTCCTAAAGTTCTATCAAATTTCAATCCTTTTTGTAGCAATGAAATAATTTTTCTGATTTTTCTAATTTTTTTCCTTTCTTTTTTTGATTTGATTTTATATTTATATATGATATCTTCTATCTATATAGCGAGCTTTAGGTCGGTGGCTCCCAAACCAGTTGGATTTATGGCACTAGGTGTTAAGATACCCCTACAGACTTAATTCCTTAGACTTTAGATATATATATTTTTTGCAACATCTTCTATCTATATAGCGAGCTTTGGGCCAGTGACTCCCAAACCAGTTGGTTTTAGGGCACTAGTTGTTAAAACACCCATACGGACTTAATAACTCGGATCTCAGATGTGTGTTTTTTTTTACTCCATTGCCATTTATAGATGCTTCCTCCAATTAAACTAGAGCACTGAATATTACAAACTTTTCAAATACAGCACATATCTGTATGTTACTATACATATTGATAATACATGTAACATCCCGCCTAGGCTTGGATGCTACCGGCAGGAGACAGGCTAAACCCATCTCCATAAGCCTCTGAATCTACCGAAATTTCGGCATGATATATTCGTATCATCATGCAACCTGGCCTGTAGCAAGCATCCAATACAACAAGAAACTCAAAAATCTCGGCCTCAGGCCGGAAACACAACATCAGTGCATTATCTACGAGGCCTCAGGCCTGAACTCAGTAAACAAAATGCAAATACTTGTTCTCCAGCCAGAACTCAAAATAAACTATACTATTACATAATTTATACATTTATGATACAAATGCAATAGACAAGGGCCGTGAGGACCCATAACTCGACCCAGGACTCAGTACTCTCTCGACTGCAATTGGGGCGATCCACTGTCTTCAAAGTCTTCATCCAACCACTGCTACTAACCTGCAAAACTGCAACTGAAAAGATGAGTCATATTGACTCAGTAAGTAATCATGCAGAAATTACGAAACATATATAACTGTATGATTCTTTTATCCATTTAGATACCATACTTCTAATTACTGGTCTTTTGATCTGAACACACATGTATAAACTAACTTCTGATCATTACTCTCCTTATAACTCATCATGTCTTACTTTACTACTAGCAATTAAAGTCCATTACACTTATTCTGTGCTGCATGGATTCTTTTCTTTTTGTTAACCTATTTTTCTACTCTTTACTAATCTGGTGCAGACACTTATAATAACTTTCTCGCTTTCATTATCTTGAAATATCATCAAATCAGAGTTATAAATTATCTTTTCTATCAAACAATCATCTTTGACCGTCTTATAAACTAGATTCTAGTTTCATTATTACATGAATATGTTATCATTACCTCATGAACTATCATCGTTTCGATATGTTCTTTCTAAGAAAACATACAACTCATAATCATCATTATATATATATATACCTTTACATAAGATCATGTTATCAGGCATTAAAATCTTACGAAAAGACACTTCTATATAAACATGTCACATACCTATATTGCCTATGCATATCTTTCGATGAATTATGTCATGCTTCTATGAACTGTTACTTTAACAATCTTTCCTGAAGAACTCATGTGCGAAAGATACCAATGCCATAATACATTTACATCAATATATACATCACAAATAACTCACTCGAATGCATGATTTATATACAGAAATCGTAAACCATGCTCTACTCTAACATGATCTGCTTTTAGAAAATACTTTTTCTGAGAAACTGTTTTCTGAAAATTCTTTCCGAAACTCAGTTGAAAACCTCTTAACAAAACTTATCTTTCTAAAATCATGCTTTGAATCTCTGATTTCTGGAAATTATTTCTAAATTCTTGTTTCTGAAAAACTATTTACTGGGAATCTGAAAAGAAAACTCTTTCCGAAAATCTTTCTTTTCTTGTACTTATTTCTAAAATAGTCTTTCTAAGTTCTTTTCTGAAACTCTTTTCTGAAAACTGAAAACTGAAATCTGAAATCATTTTTCTGAAAACCAAATATCCGCCCGAAGGTGCATCTCCGCCCGAAGGCGCATCTCCGCTCAAGAATGTAACATCTGAGCGCTAAGGATCTAAGAGCGTCCCCCTAGTCCTCCACATGTGCACATGTGTCTAAATCCGTCAATTCCAATTATTATATAACTGGGATGGGTCAAATCCCAAATCCCAAATCCATATGATATCCGTCAATTCCATAATTGTTCTTAAAGTCTCACTGGGATGGGTTTATATCCCAATCCTGATAAAATCCATTAAAAATTTTATTTTGAAAAACATTTAAAACTGTTAAATACTTTAAACTTAAAAATCAGTTCCAACTGCAGTTCAGAAAAGATTGCCCTATATGTATGTTCAATGCATTATGCTTCCATACTTACTTATACTCCATAATCTGTCAATTCCATATAACTCCGGGATTAACTGAATCCCAAAAATATCCAAGATGATATATCATTTATAAAAGTTTCTGAAAAGTACTGAGAATTTTTGAAATCTCTATAAATCCCATTTTTACTTTTGAAAACATTCTTTTTTATGTTTATGAAATCCTATATATAAATGTATTCACAAAATAATGCTCACATACACGCGTATGCTTTCTATGTATGCTCTGATGCAACTTTTCATATTCTCATTCTATTCATGCCCATGCTCGTGTATGCATGCTCATGCATATTCATGTCCATATACTATATTCCCAATTTATGTTTGCTGATTCATGTTCAAACAGACACATTCTTTATCATTTTCTACTTTCTCATATTATACCTTTCCGTATGTGCTCGTGCAACGCATATACTACTCATACATAATCTCTGTCATTTGTAAACATATATCAATACTCATGATATTAAACACATGTACAAATATGCTCATTCTTGTACAAAATTCTACACTTGTATTCATACTATTCTTATTCACACACACACGCCTAATCACGTCATCTCACATACTTACTAACTCTTACTTATCCCCTCAGTACTATTGTTCTTATACAAAAACACACATTACAAATATGCTAAGTTAATTGCACAAATACATGCTCATTAAGGTTATACAAATTACATAAGCTTTCTAACAATTTCCAACCTTCTTGATTCTACATATAACCTAGTTTTCCGTATTACATCTATGTTTATCTCATTAATAACTCTCATCCCATTCCCTAGGGTGTAGTTTTTCTATAAACCCCCCATGCCCAGGTTTTGCTAAATACTATTCATAAGCATAACATCTTTCATAAGCTTTATCTGTCTATATAAATACATATACTGCTCTGCACTTACGTGCGTATCTCTTTACTTTGGTATGCTACTGTCTATCTTTAACTTATACCTCCATTATAATTGCATGTTCTTATCTATCTCTGGGTACAAATTCACTAAATTCTTTCCTCTACGCTCATCTTTATATCTACACAGGTTTCATACATATGATTTGCGTATAACTGTGTTATATTACTACTTACAAACAACGATAAATTTCCTTAAGCATTCGAAGCATGAGTTACTTACCTGGCTGAGCGAACGCCCTCGATCCAAGTCCGATCTAGGGAACAAACAACAACGCAAGGTTATTACCGCTATTTGCGGAAACTTCCAATTTATCTAAAACAACTACGGGCATCTCCGAAACAGCCGAAACAACTCTAATACAGGCTCACTTGCTATTCTGAAATAACTAGATACCTCCGATTCTCATTTTTCGCGTTTGCGACAAAACTTACGGAAAAGTTTCCGCAAATGTTACGGAAGGGTCTCGAACCCTCCGAACTAGTCCAAAATTACCCAATTACCCTCACAATACCATAATTACATCATAGCTCTGCTTCTGATCAACTACGCTCAAACGCGCGAGAAATCCCATTTTACCGGAATCTTGCTAATTCTACTGGATCGATCATATCTCATCCGATTCTCCCTGGATTCTACCACATTTATCGTTTTAACATATAAAACCATATTCAATTCATTTCAAACAAATTCGTTACACTACGAAACTACCGGAAACATCCGAATAAAAATCGATACACTTTGAAATATGAGATTTTGAACGGAAGGTCGTACCGAAATTCCGAGGCCATATTCGGACTCCCCTCGGCCATACGAACGCGCTGGTCCGATCAGAATTCCGATCGGAGCTACTGTTCACATGGGTTCTACAGTACACGCACCTCTTTCCTCCTCGATTCACGTGCTTCTGGCCTCTGATCGGCAAATCCGTCTCCGCACACTCGTAGTACTCATCGAGGGCTTCGATTTGGCTGGTGGCACGGCTCGTGAAATGACCTGACGAGCCGGGATCGATCAACCCATTACACTCACTATTTTGCGTCAATATACGTCGTTGCCGGTGATCTGGGGCTGCCGCCGGCCACCACAGGGTGGAGGGGTGGCCGGCGCACCCCCTACACCTTCTCGCCGGCCGGCGACGGCCAGCATGCCGCCGGCGCGACGAAGGGCAGAAACGAGGGGATGGGTCGGGTGTGGAGGAAGTTTAAGTTTATGCCAATTTTGAATTTCAGCAAACTATGAGGCGTTATATACCCAACTGGAAAATATCAATCTGGTCCCTGCGAAAATAACAAATCAGCCTCTATTCTAGAATCTTCTGGAATATTGCAATTTCGGAGCACTTCTGATGCGATTGTCAAAAAGTGTTCAACACGAAAGTTGTTCGTCTCGGAAAAAAGAGTCCGATAGTCTAAAATTCAGCTCGATCGGAGTTTGTTTGCTCTATTTGTGACCAAAACCACAAACTTTACGAGTTTTACGAAAATCGCGTAACCGACTTTTGATCCCACGCATTTTCTAACGCGACGAAAATTCATAATCTATTATTCCAACCCATAAGACATCACTTAAACTCTTATTCTTCATCGTCATCATGCTCCGAGGCTAAAACAGCCATCCGGGAATCTTCAAGAACGATCCCGAAAATATGGGATGTTACAATACATGTCAACTGAGAATATGAAGATCCATTTTAGTCAGTATTAAGGAGAATTCACAAATTAAATAATTCAAAAGGAAATAAATAAAAATTAACTTATTCGAAAATGGGTTGAAATACGTATCAAGAGTGGAAACTCCTTACACAACTATCTCTCACCAATTTTACCTTTTTAATCAAAATGAAAACAAAAAAAACGCAAAATATTTTTGTAAATTTTTGAAATTTTTAAATTTTTTAAATTTTTTTGTATTTTTTGAAAAAATTTTGGACTAAAAATAAAAATAATACACAAACTAAAAACAAGATACTAATTAATTAATTCTCTCCCCCAAACCTAAATGAGACATTGTCTCCAATGTCTTAAACTGTAGAAGAGGAGTTTAGAAGGTCGTACCTGGTTAGCTGAAAATCTACGAAAAATTACCGATTAAGAACTATGTCCAATTTACGCTTCTTACCACGATCGCTATCTGAACCGTTCAACTTGGAAAGAATGGGGTTGATTTTTGGTTCAAAGGCTAGGATTTGGTCAATTATTTCTTCAGCCTTTGTCGCAGTCAGGAAAATATCTTGTACTGTTTTGGTGACAAACTCGTGTCTTTTGGCTTCCGCAAGAAATACAAACAGAAAATCGAAGAAATGCTCAATGTTAAGTAATCCAATAGGCTTCCGATGAATATTCAAGTGTGCCCATGATACCACTATGAACATTTCTTCAAACGTTCCCAGCCCTCATGGTAACGCAATAAACGCATCTGCAGTATTGATCATTTCCTGGATTTGTTCAAACATACCAGATATGATGCGTTCATCTCCATTTGTGGGCCCGATTAACTGTTCGTCCGCCAAAGGTTTTGGAATGATTCCCAAAATTTGACCGCCACCTTCCTAAACGGCTTTTGAAATACTTCCCATCAATCCAAGATTGCCACTGCCATATACTAGAAGCATATTTCTCTCTGCGATGACTCTCCCAAATTCCTTTTAAGCTTCAATGAATTCTTATTTATTACCATTCAGTGCTTGTGCCACCTTTTTAACCTTTTTCGCTCCAGCAGTTCCTGAAAAGAAAGAAAGAAAATCAGTAGGTCTCATATGGTGCTTGACTTGGAATGGAAGTTCCATTCTGTCAAGCTTCTGGGTGATGTCTTTGATTTCTACTCCCCAAAAAAGTGATGTTTCGCTTGAATTCACTGGATCTTCGATAAGGTCAGACATTTGCTTCTTGCTCCATCTTTTCTTCACAGATGTATTTGAAAATTTCTGCATTCAGCTCTTCATCTGTCATCTGTGAAATGCATGCTTCAAAATTATCAACCTCAGGATGAAAAGATGTGTCTGGCATTAGGTCTTCATCCTCTAATCTGGGTAAAATGATTGGCTCAGGTAGATCTTCTTCAAACATTTGTGTAATGGATGCTCCAAGATCTTCATTTTGAGGATACAAAATTTCATCCTCAATTGTTGATGTTGGTACAAACAGCTCAGCTTCATCTTCGTCTGAATCTGAATAATAAAAATCAAATCGAGACTTTGCCGATTTGGGCTCTTGAACTGATACCTCTGATTCTTGATTCTGCTCAACCTCCTCTTCTGCTGAAGTGTCATCGTGAAATGTTTGGTCATCTGAAAATGATCCTTGAGGTATGAAGTTCTGGTTTTCTGTTAATTGTCTGATTTGATCTGTCATTCTCTGTATGGATTCTGTTTGACTTTGAAGTTGTGCATCAATTTGAGCTGCCCGTTCTTTGAACCAATCTCTGAGCATGTGAAGTATCTCATCTTCCTCGGATGGTTCTAGTTCTTGATGAAAATCACAGGTGGGTGGTGGATAAGATGGAAAATGTGATAGTGTGACACATGGTGGCTCTTCATACCTTGATTGATTCCAATAACTCTGCCACTCTGAAAGGTATATACATTGATCGCTCGGGTGGTTAACATCACATATCACACATCTCCCCATCTCGTTCTGATGAGCAAATGTAGTATTGCTTGGTTCTGGCATCCAGTGATAGTCATGTGCTGGACAACATGTTGGGCTTTTATTGAGAATTACAAGGTTGCGCAGCGGAACGCGGAAAAACGATTTCTCTGATTTCAAAAATTTTTCTTGGAACAATTAAATAAACTTATTTATTTAATTAACCAATACTTAAATTGTGAAATATAACCTAAGAAATCATATTTCTTTTAATTACAAAATTACCCCAAACTTTTGCAAATTAATTATTTTGGTTTTAAATATGTCAATTACATATTTAATTAATTCCAATTAAATTACATAAAATAATTTGTACAAGTTTTCTACAGTACGAGAATCATTTTCCAAATATTACGCCACTGCCCAGTTTTTTTCTGGAATTTACAGAACAGCCCCAAAACGTTGGTTAATTGCAATTTGGCCCAAAATGCTCAAAACACATCAAGATCAAATCCAATTAATCCCAAATTTTACATGCATCAAATATACATAAAATTAAAGCTAATATATGAAAAGCCCCAAAATTGAGTAGGTTTAGAACCCTAATTTCATAAATCACTCAAATTGGCAATTTACACTAAATTAATAAAATTCAACACTTTAATCTTCAAATTACTACACCAATTAATTCTCACCATCATGAAATTAATCAAGAATAATTCTAGGTCAATTATGGATGGCTAATTAACTCTAGAATAGCAACTTTAATTTTCTAATTAATTAAACATGCTCCAACACCTCCAACAAGCTTCCAACAAATTTATTTACAAACTTAAAGAGTAGAGACATGATCTTAACATCACAATTGAAGTTAAGAAAAATTGAAACAATTTTCATGAAGAAGAAGAAGTGGAAAAACTTACAAAATACAATTTTTTGCTTGATTTCCTTTTCTTTTCCTTCTTTGCTCTCAATTCTCTCTTTTGTAATTTTTGTTAAAGTTGTCTAAGTGTGGTAAATGAAAACAAAAACAATTTTTGTATATCTCCCCACTTGGCCGATTTTTTTCAAGTAATTAAAGCAACAATTACTTTAATTTTTTGTTTGATTTTAATTGGTCCAAATTTTGCTAAATTAAAGTAACATATTATCTTTAATAAAGTTATCAAAAAGTGTTCCAATTAAAACTTTCCATTTCCAAATTAATAAAGTAAAAAATCATTACTTAAGATATTTATTTTATAAATTAATTTAATTATTTAATAATTAAATAATTAATTAATAAATAAAAATATCTTAAATATATGTATTATATTTACATTAAATATCTCAAATACATATATTAATGATATAAGTCAAATATCACAATTTGATATTTTATTAATGTGTATTTAATAAAATCAAGTATAAAATAAAATACACATCAATATTGGAAATGACCGATAGGTCCCGATTGCATTTATTCTTCGTTTAACCATTATACGAGTTATAAATAATCAATATTATTCATAACAGTTGCCCTAGTGCTTTACGATTAAATTTCATTAGTGAGACTCTCTAGATTCAGACATATCCGTCACGAAATCAAATTACGTGTCCATAATTCACCCACCCGTAAATTATGACGAACACGGATAAACTCACTGAATCATACAGGTCGAGGTCACTGCATACGTATAATCCCTCCGTCACAGGTATCCGGAATAATCCAGAGATATAGATACAAATGTCAAATATCTATAGATTTAATCACGTCGACGATTCTATTAGGAATCCCTCAAATAACACTTAGAACTAATTTCTACAGTGTACCACGAGCCCATGGATTTAACAGATTGCTAATTCCATATTGAATACCTATACTCTGTACACAGAGGTGACGAATCCTATCTTGATACACACAGGATATCCTGAGCATCAGTCCACACCCAACGAACAGACAGAGGTCTGATCTAAATAGATTGGTGACGTGACTGCCATCTAAGTGTGGAGGATAACTCAGATATCCACAGTGGTATCTCAAGTCAAAGAATCACTATGCTCACTCAAACCGAGAAGATTCTTATTGACATTGGTGTACCATCCATTAAGAATCTTCGGTGAGTCGTTCAGTGTTTATCCGCTATAAACACCTACACGTCTATACGAGTCTCCAAGACTCATGGTTCACTGAGAAACCATCGGAATCCAAGATTCCAATATACGACATGTACCAGTCTCTACGGGTTTACTTTACTGACCGAGTAGTGTAAACCTTGACCGGGAACTGTCTAAGAATGACAACATCATGATACAACTCAATGTCAGTTGCGACGCTTTTGCAACTGAATCATAACTAATCATTCTAAGGTCGGTTACGTCTTTACAATATAAAAGAAGAAGTTATATAAAAGAAACTGTTCATTTTTTTCATAATAAAATGTTACATAAGTATTTACAAGGAAATACATAATAAAATTGGCGCTCAGAGCACCAACCTTAACACAACAGGCCTTAGAAAATCGGACTGTTGCTCCCAGATGTGGGGTGTATCTTCTTGTAAAGCACGTAATCTTTCAATCTCCCAATAATGTTCAAATTTTCAACCACCTGAAAATATAAGAAAGAAATAAAAATTAAAGATAAAAATAATGAAAATTAGATACAAGTAAATTAGATAGCTTCAAAATTATATAACTCAAGAAATATAAGTCCCCGTCAATGGCGCCAAAAACTTGACCAGTGCATTCACACGCGTATATCGCAAGCGCACGTATCATTCAAGTAGTATAAAAATATCGATCCCACGGGGACTTAATTTCTACTATCGTTATTAATTATTGATACTATTTATTTACAAGTATCTAATTGTAGGGAGAAGAGAATTATTGCCTTTGATTGGTTCGTTGAAAATGGATTTGCTTAAATAAACTAAAATAAAGACACAAAAGAAAATATTAAAGAAAATAGAAGAACGGACTCAATGATCTAGGGTCGTGACTCCACACAATATTATTAAAAAGATGAATTGACTCTCTTATTTATATGTAATAAATTAATTTGCTAACCTGGAACACGATGATATACAAAAGCCTATTCCGATGGTAAAACGCAAATACTCAGTATAATCCAATTGAACCATATTCCTATGTCAACCACATTACCTGGATTCATTAAGACCAAGTTCCACTTATGGCTAGCCCTGCCCGACAAGTATATTCCTATCCTGTAAGGAAATCTATTAAAGGGTTATCTATCATCAAGGAAGATCGTGGGCTATTGAATCTAAGGTTGAAACCTAAAAGCCCTATGTCTAGTTCATTTTTAGTTTACCCCATCAATCTTATTAATGGCCAGTTAATAAGAAGCATTAAGCTTAAAACTCAATAAACAAACTAAAGAACCACCCATAAAAAGAAAATCAATTATTAAGTGTGGATATTGTGTTTCATCACTTCCCTAACATAAAAATAAAATACTGGGGGTGGGGATCCACTTTTACTATTTCAAATTTAGAAATCTCACTTATTATAATACAGAATTTATCCGTGATATTACCGACCGACCATATAGCTGGTATTCCTCATTAAGTCAAATTTTAATTAAGTCCAACCAGTAATAAATGCAGTATTATTATTTTTCCATAAACCGGCAATATAGGCGGTAATTATCTGTCACATAAATGCCAGCCATATAGGCGGTGTTATTTTATGTCAAATAAATAAAACCAGCCATTAAGGCGGTAATCCTTTTAATTTTAATTATAATTTCTATATTATAATTAAGGGAGATTAATCTAAACTAAAATTATAAGAGCTTCACCCTTCCCCAACGAAAAATCTAACCACTGAACATAAAAGAAAATAAAAGAAGAAGAAGAAAATAAACTACTACTATTACTGAAAATAAAAATACATAAATTAAATTACTAATAATAAACACACAAGATGCAATCCTAAATTCCTTACAAAAACCTAAGGAAAGCATGAGAATTACAAATGAAATGGTTTGGTATTTATAGGAAAATCTGAAGGCTTCCACCAATTTCTCCACCGATTGCTCCACCAAACATGCCACCAAACATGGCATCAAACATGGCACCAAACATGGCACCAAATATGGCATCAAAAATGGCATCAAACATGGCACCAAACATGGAAGCATGTTTGGTGGAAGTTTGAAAATTTTTATTTTTTTATTTTATTAATTTTATTTTATATTATGGAAATGACTATAGTAATTACACAAAATATACTCGATTGTTCATCAATTTCGGCCATGGAAACTTTAGAATTCGAAATTATTTTTACTTTCTAAGTTGTATATCTTCGAGTCTTCTTCAATCTGAAACTTGAATCCGCTCAATCGGATATCGGATGAAAATATTTTGGCCAAAATACGAAACATGCGCAAAACTAGAATTTAGGACTACACTTCGTGACGCGTACAGTAAAATTTCATTTTTGACATCTTTTTCTCCGAATTTCATCATTTTAGCCCCAAGTCGATTCCATCAAGTCCCAATATTATTTTTATCTGCAAAATAAAAAACACATCAAAATGTTCATAAAACTCGAGAAACTAAACAAAATATTCGGTTAAATGAGTGGGAAATAATGATATAATTACCATTCATCAGTTGCCTTCTAGCAAAGCGTCATGCCTACCTAATTCTCCAGAAATATTTTTTAAGGAATATATAATCATTGTCAGACGTAGTATACGTGGTATTGCGTATTACGATCCAGTATCAGATGTCACATGCAAGGCCCGAGGCTAGAATAGTGTCTGCCTCATACGAAGCATATATCATATCACAAGCAACTAGTCCATTTAATTGGATAATCATGACCTCGTCATATTATCCCGATAGTTACAACATAATAGAGAACCAGTTCTGTATCCTTGCGTGATCATCATCTCTATATGACTGAAGCGATACTTCCATCTTGACATCACACCCAATAGACTACGATTCTCAATAAACCTAGATGAGGCATACACAGAACCCGTTAAAGTCCTGGATGACCAAAACCAAAGTGTATTGATTGTCGCAAGTATTAATGATGCAAGTCTCAGGTTAAGACCAAATACATCTATCTTGATGCATATTCCCATAGACACATAGTCATACTACCACTGAGATTCTACGGGGTCTATCTGGAGTAAGGTTGTTTCCGTACCATCGGTAAACACAAGCTCCTATCACACTTGCATAAATATCCAATACTTAAATATATGAGAACTATGTTGTTATGCTTCCATAACACGTACAAGTGCAATACTAGTCTATTCCGCATTATCGATGTCCAGTCTCGATAATACTACGACTAGGGATATTTAATGATTAAACCTTTGTGGATTGATATCGTCTCATATCTAATCAATCTGGAACTAATCATAAGGACTTCTATCATTTATATATCCAAGAAAATAAATTAGAAAATGATAAAAGGGTAATTTCCTTTGTCGCATAGTTAATTTGTACAAAAACCACAATGTCTTTTACAAATAATGATGTTATGGGTCACAATTGTCCAACAATCTCCCACTTGGCCTATAGCCAATCACTTAAGCATCTAACACCTGAACTATGTGTTGGGATGTATACCCTAGAGCTACATGTGATGTAAACGGTTTAATGTTTTTTTGAAATAAAAGGATGCATTATTCATTTATCAAATTGTTTGTTTAATTTTTTCATATTATATATCTTCATAAATACCATAGATTACTTATGTACCTTCAGACTTGGTGCATGAGTGTCATGCACCAGAGGATTCAAGTCTGAAGTTAGTAATCTTAAATAGTCCATAGAGAGCAAACAAACCGGGTACTTAGTTTGTGGTTTATCTATAGCAGCGGTCCATTCTATATTTGGATGGCGATCTTAATCTGGATCGTCCATGTAGAGACATGAGAATGGAGGCACCTTATATGATGTGATCATATAGGACTGGACCCAGATAGAAATGACATTATTATAATATCCGTTAAACACATAAAGTCATTTCAATCTACTTGATGGTCATATATGGATTGATCTTAATCCTGAGTGTACTACGAACTCATGCATGGCGGGATATGTCCTTTGATTTACAAAGGTGAGGTTGGTGTAGCAATCCCAACCAATAACTATGTCATTTGGGGGCATAGTCTGTTATGTAGCTGAGAACGTTTTATATAGACATGGAATTCACTCATTCTTACGAGAAGTAGATGAATATCTCTCTTAAGGGTTGATTCGGTACTTGAACGATTAGAGCGCTCAAGTCTTTCTATTACGAATAGAAACATTAATATTCATAACAGTTATGAATAAATCGTTCATTAGAGAATTAATGGTACTTAAGGTAAAAATAATTAGAGGGGTATAACGGACATTATGGCCCGGCTCTAATTACGAGATATTCGTGAAGGATCAATTCATATGCAATGACTATATCGGTGGACACCGACTTTGCTCGGCCTTATATTTCATCTACGGCGACGAGAGTGCAACTTCAGGTTTTTAGTGGAATAACCCGGAGTTAATAATTCAGAATATTTAATTAAGAGCTTAATTAATATTTCGAGATTATTGGATCTCAGAACCGTAGGTCCACTTGGTCCCCGTGCTAGCACGATTTACTTTAGCGGAGCTAATATAATTGGATGGTCCAATTATATACTCACAAAAAGAATAAATATTATTAATGTGATTAATAATATTAATTATATCACACATGAGACTTTATATTAAAAGTTAATATAAAGTAATAATAATTATACATGATAATTATTAAATTAGAACATTAAATTATATATGATATAATTTAATAAGGCTAAGAATTATTACCAAGGTAGGATTCCTTATTGGATAAGGAATAGGATTTGTTTGTTTAGGAAACAGAATCAAATCCTAATTATCCCCCCCTTGGGCGAAATTTGGCATTATATAAGGAGTAGGATTTGTTTGTTTTGGAAACAAAAATCAAATCCAAATACATTACCCTTGGCCGAATTTGAGGAGTTCTATAGGGAGTAGGATTTGTTTATTTTGGAAGCAAAATAAAACAAGGATTCCTAATCCCTATCATGGCCGAATTTTACACATTTGGGAGATTAGTGGTTGATTTGTTTTATGAAACAAATTAACCATAAATATAAATGATAAATTATGATTTATTTTTTGAGAGACAACAATTGAAAAACCCTAGCCTCCATCTCCTTCTTGAAGCTCTCAAAAGTTGAGAATTATCTTTGGTGTGTGTGATATTTCTCTAAACCGTTTAGAGATTATTTGTGAGTGTAGCCCACACTACCCTCCGTTAGTGTCGAGACATAGTTCGAAAGACCTCATGAAGTTGAAAAACATCCCTTAACCTTCTCCAGCAACTCACGGCATTGACCCCTGAATTCCTTGTAATTTGCGCAAACATCAGGGTTCTCAGGGAGCTCCGTTTTGTTTGTTTTTCATTTGGATTTTTGGGAAACACTTTAGGATACTTTTAGGGCTGTGTTAGGATTGATTTTTGAAGAAAAATCAGATATGTAACTGACCAGAAAGTTGCGCAAAACTGAACAGAAAATAAGTGCAGTTCGCGCGTGTAACGGGTCCAAAACAGTCCGCTATTTCACTGCAGTTTAGGGGGCTGTTCGGGGACTGTTTCGGGTCTATTTCGGGGCTGATTTTTATTCCAATACATCAGTGAAATCACTGGTGACATTCGGCCATAGCAAGGGAAGAGCAGAAAAAAAATTTCAAGTTCGGTTCGTGAGCCTCACCGTTTCCGCTGCGCGAGGGAAGGCGTTCCCTACAATTGGCATCAAGAGCCAGGTTGAAAAGTGCTCTTAAACCCTTCACTTTTTCATTTAAAGTTTCAGTTTTAACATGTTTATATGAGTTATAAATATGATATGCATGTTTAGATGAGTGGGCACATTATTAAGTTCATGTGATGAATGGTTTTAATATTTCATGTGATGAATGGATTTTGCATTGGTCATAAATTTTTATGGCTCTTATTTTTATAGGTGATTTTGGTTTTGGGTTGTAAGGCCATAAGGCCATTGTTTATATTCATTGTAATTTTAATTTCAATGTAAAATTTCAATTCTTTGTAATATGGAGCACCGAAGTCGCAAATGGAGCCAATACCACTTTGGAGCGGGATTTGAAGGCCAAGAAATGCATTGGTAAATCTTATGTACTAATTAGATTAGTATAGAAAAAAAAGACCTCGGTTGATGAGTGGTAATTATATCACTTTTTCACACTCATTTGACTTAATATTTCATATAGTTTCTCGAGTTTTGTGAACGTTTTGATGTATTTTGTGTTATTTTGCAGATAAATAAAGTTTGGAAAGCATTGGAGACAATTTGGGGGCAAAATGGACAAAATTGGACAAAAGGGCATTTTCATCATTTCGGCGTCGAGACGCTGAAGCCCAACGCGTCGCGACGCCCAGCATGTGCCGGACCTGCTAACTTACGCCGTGTGACGCATGTCAAAATCTGATTGGTCAGAATTTACTAACGTGCACCGATCATGATAACGTGCGCCGTGCCACGTGTCACCATCACATCGGTTATGCTAATGTGCACCGGCCTCCACGTGTCAACATCTGATTGGACCAACGTGCCACGTGTCCTCTTGCCATTGAACCGAATTAACGATGAATCAGATGCTGTCACGTGTCGCATTCCTATTGGACCACATCACCAGCCTATCACAACGTGCCACGTGTCTTCTCATTATTGGACCGCATCATCGCCCATTCACAGCATGCCACATGTTGCGATTTCATTGCACCGACGACCGCATAGTCAATTACGCGTGGACTCCAATTACTGTTGCTGGTGTCGCGACGCCAGGCACTTGGGCGTCGCGACCCCAGACCCGAAACTTTCCTATAAATTGAAGCCTTCAGATTCATTTTTTCCTCATGCTTTCCTTGGAGAATTTTCTCTGATTTTATAGGAAGCATCTAGTTTTGTATATAAATAGTATTTTTAATTTATGTATTTTAATTTTCAGTAGTAATAGATCTATTCTTCTACTCATTTCTTTTAATGTTTAGTAGTTAAATTTCCGCTGGGGGAAGGGTGAAGTTTTTAATATTTTAATTTATATTAATCTCCCTCAATTATAATATAAAATTTATTATTCACATTAAAAGGGATTACCGCCTTAATGGCTGGTTTTATTTATTTGGCATAAAGTGGCACCGCCTATATGGCTGGTTTTTAGGTGACAGATAATTACCGCCTATATGGCTGGTTTATGTTCGAATATTATTACCGCCTTTATGGCTGGTTGGACTTCATTTAAATCTGACTTAATAAGGAATACCATCTATATGGTTGGTTGGCTATCATCGTTAAATTCTATATTATAGTAAGGGAGATTTCTAAATTATAAATAGTAAAAGTGGATCCCCTAACCCCATCATTTTATTTTTATTCTAGGGAAGTGATGAAACACAATACACACACTTAATAATTGATTTTCTTTTTATGGGTAGTTCTTTAGTTTGTTTATTGAGTCTTAAGCTTAATGCTTCTTGTTAACTGGCAATTAATAAGATTGATGGGGTAAATCTAAAATGAACTAGACATAGGGATTTTAGGTTTCAGCCTTAGATTCAATAGCTCACGATCTTCCTTGAGGATAGATAACACTTTAATAGATTTCCTTACAGGATAGACATATACCTGTCGGGCGGGGGTAGCCATAATTGGAACTTGGTCTTAATGAATCCAGGTAATGTGGTTGACATAGGAATATGGTTCAATTGGGTTATGCTGGGTATTTACGTCTGACCATCGGATGAGGCTTTTGCATATTTTCATGTTCCAGGTTAGCAAACTGAATTAGTACACATAAATAAGAGAATCAATTCATCATTTTAACAGTATTATGTGGAGTCACGACCCTAGACCTTTTAGTATTTTCTTTTATTTTCCTTAGTTTTTTCTTTTGTTTATTTTATTTAATTTAATTAAGCAATTCCACAGTCAACCAACCAAAGCAATCAATTCCTTTCTCTCTATAATTAGATACCTGTAAATAAATAGATTCAATAATTAATAACAATAGTAGGAATTAAGTCCTCGTGGGATCGATATTTTTATACTACTTGAACGATACGTGAGCTTGCGTTATATGCGTGTGTTTGCACCGGTCAAGTTTTTGGCGCCGTTGCCAGGGACTTATATTTCTTGAGTTGTTAATTTTGAAGCTATTTAATTTACTTGTATCTAATTTTCTTTAATTTTATATGTAATTTTTATTTCTTTCTTTTGTTTTCAGGTGGTTGAAAAATGGAACACTACTGGGAGATTGAGAGAATACGAGCCTTACAAGAAGATACACCCCACATCTGGGAACAACAGTCCAGTTTTTGTAGGCCTGTTGTACAGCCCAATAATTATCACTGGATGCCAGAGCCAAACAATACTACACTTGCTCATCAGAACGCAACATGGAGATGTGAGATATGTGACGGCAACCACCCAAGTAATCATTGCGAGTACAACTACCATCCAGGGTGGCAGAGCTATCAAAATCATTCATGGTATGAAGAACCAACACATTTCATAGAACCACATTTTCCATCTTATCCACCATCCACATACGATCTTCACCAAGAACCAGAACCATCAAAAGAAGATCAGGTGATTAACATGCTCAAAGATTGGATCAAGAAACAAGAGGAAAAATTAGATACAATGCTTGAAACATGCCAGAATCAATTTGAAAGTATTCAGAGACAATCAGCATCAATTCAGAGACTGACAGATCAAACGAGACAGTTAATTGAAAACCATAACTACATACCTCAAGAACCATTTTCAGATGACACTGATGAAGCCTTTGAGTACCAAGCATTTCACAATGACCCTTTAGCAGAAGAAGAGGCTGAGCAGTACCATAGGTATCAGTTCAGGAACCCGAACCGGTAAAGTCTCGATTTGACTTTTATTATTCAGACTCTGACGAAGATGTAGAAGCTGAACTCTTTATACCAACTACACCAACAATGGAGGATCAAACTTTCAATCCTCAAAATGAAGATCTTGGAGCATGTTTTACCATGATGTTTGATAAAGATCTACCTGAAACATCCATTCCAGCCAAACCAGAGGATGAAGACCTAATGTCAGACATATCTTTACATCCTCAGGTTGATAATTATGGAGCATGCATTTCACAGATGACAGACGAAGAACTAAACGCGGAAATCCTAAAATACATTTGTGAAGAAAAGGTGGAGTAAGAAGGAGAGCAGATGGAGGAGCAAATGTCTGACCTTATCAAAAATCCAGTGAATTCAGGCGAAACATCAGTGTTTTGGGGGGTACAAATCAAAGATATCACCCAGAAGCTTGACAGAATGGAAATCTCATTCCAAGTCAAGCACCATACGAGACCTCCTGATTTTCTTTCTTTCTTTGCAGGAAACACTGGACCGACAAAGTTTAAAAAGGTGGCAATAGCACTGAATGATACAAAGTTCTTTTTGCTACCTTACCGTTGGAAGAGACCCTTCAAAAGCAACGCTAATGAGATTGTCTTTAATCGGACATCCAAAACGACGCTGAAACCTCCTTGACAGACAGATTTCTGTCACGTCTGGCTGAAGACGTAAAATTTAGTGCTAGCAGTGAGGCAACCCATGCAATTTGTTGTAATTTATGTTTTCATATTTTGTGTATACATGTTGTAGAATTTTTTAATTTTGTGTGTTAGTTTTTCAGATAAAAGCACAAAAAGAGCATGTTAAGACAGAAGAAATGGTGTTTGGAGATTGCAAAGATGAAAGATAAATCATGAGTGATGGCTGAGTAAGGAATGAATTCTTGAGACGCACCCTCATGAATTTATACTAAGCGAGTGGCATATTGAGTACACAATTCTGTTGCCTTAATTATTTCTCTGATTTGCTTTTCTTTTGTAATTATCTTTATTTTCATAGACAAGATCCAAACTTTTTGACCTTTAACGATTTCTTTTGTTGTTTAGCTAACAATCGTCATTTGGAAGGTACTAGTGTTATTATTACTCACCCTTTTCAGGTACTATAAATTCAACTCATCATTTCATTTATGAGAGCATCCAGATTTGAAAAACAAATACATAAAAAATGGAAGCTATCAAGGAGATAAGTTGAAAACATTTGCGTATTTTGCGGTACTAGTGTTGGTACCAAGCCACAATACATTGAGGCAGCACAAGAATTGGGTCGAGCCATTGCTGAACGGAATATGCACTTAACATATGGCGGAGGCAATCTTGGACTAATGGGGATCGTTTCAAAAGCTGTACAGGAAAGAGGCAGTCCAGTTTTGGGAGTCATCCCAAAACCCTTGGCAGAAGCAAATCTGATTGGACCATCAAACGGAGAGGAACTGATCATGCCAGGAATGTCAGAGTGACTGGTGGAAATGATTAACCGTGCAGATGCTTTTATTGCTCTACCAGGAGGCTTGGGCACATTGGAGGAAATTTTTATAGTGCTATCTTGGGCGAACCTGAACATACATCAGAAACCACTTGGATTGTTTAACGTCAAGGGATTTTATGATTTTCTTTATGTGTTTCTTGATGACAACCAGAGAAATAGGTTCATAACAAAGCCTATGAATAAACCCCTCTTCACTGCCAGAACTGCTCAGGATTTATTTGACCAAATCTTAGCTTTTGAACCACAAATTGACCCTGTTCTTTCCAAGATTAAATGGACCGAAGACGATCGTGGAAAGAAGCGTAAGATAAATCTGGATCTTAACGTTTAGTTTTCTGTGTTTCAGCTAACCAGATACGACCTTCTTAACTCTTCTTCTACTTTTTAAGACATTGAGGACAATGTCTCATTTAGGTTTGGGGGAGGGAATGAGTTGATCAGTACCTTGTTTTTAGTTTTTGTTTTGTTTATATTTTTAGTCCAAAATTTTTCGAAAAATACAAAAAAATTGAAAAATTTTAAAATTACAATTTTTTTTTTTACGTTTTTATGTTTTTAATTTGATTAGTCTGGTGAAATTGGAAAGAAACGTATTTCAAACCTATTTCGAAACGAAATAATTTTTGTTTATTTCCTTTTAAATTATTTAATTTGTAGATTCTACATAAAATTGACTAAAATGGATCTTAATATGCTTAGTTGGCCGATATTATCAATATGCATTGTAACATACGGACATGAGGCGTATTTGAAAAGTTTGTAATATTCCGTGCTCTAGTTTAATTGGAGGAAGCATCTCTAAATAGTAATGGAGTAAAAAATATATATATATAATATTTGTTGTTCATAAATAAAACATCTAAGATCCGGGTTATTAAGTCTGTAAAGGTGTTTTAACACCTAGTGCCCTAAAAGCAACTGGTCTGGGAGTCACTGGCCCAAAGCTCGATACATGGATCGAAGATGTTGCAAAAAAATATATATATATCTGAATTCTGGGTAATTAAGTCCGTAGGGGTGTCTTAACACCTGGTGCCCTAAAGCCAACTGGTTTGGGAGCCACCGACCCAAAGCTCACTACATAGACGGAAGATATTGTATATAAATAAAAAATAATCAGAAAAATCAGAAAAATTATTCCATTGCTACAAAAAGATGTGAAATCTGATAGAACTTTAGGACAAAAGTATTACTTTCTTATCAACTACACTTGTGAATGTTGTGAGAAAAAATGAATTGATTAATATTTTTTGGCTGTGTATATGGGAATGGTAATTATAATTGGAGAATTTACTTATTCGGTAATTTAGAAGAAACAAAACAACTAGTAACTTGGAGTAGAAGTTTCACTTGACTAGTCACTAACTTCTATTTCTCTTGTCTTTTTGCTTTTGTGTGCATTAGTTTTAACTAACTTTTTACTTTTGTAAAAATGTTTGTGGGTATCATTGCTGTAAACCCTCACGAGACTATAACTCGTCCACTAGGGACACCTAGGGGTTTAAAGGCTTGTTGCATACGCTAAATGCAATCGTGATCCATACGAAAGTGGCTTAGTTAATTTTATTTTCATGTTATTTTATTTTCTATTTTTCTCGAGAACTAGAAAAATGTTAGGTTTGGGGGTGTGATGAGTGGTAATTATATCACTTTTTCCCACTCATTTGACTTAATATTTCGTATAGTTTCTCGAGTTTTGTGAACGTTTTGATGTATTTTGTGTTATTTTGCAGATAAATAAAGTTTGGAAAGCATTGGAGACAATTTGGGGGCAAAATGGACAAAATTGGACAAAAGGGCATTTTCATCATTTCGGTGTCGCGACGCTGAAGCCCAGCGCGTCGCGACGCCCAGCATTCGCCAGACCTGCTAACTTGCACAGTGTGACACGTGTCAAAATCTGATTGGTCAGAATTTTCTAACGTGCACCGATCATGCTAACGTGCCGTCGTGCCACGTTTCACCATCACAGCGGTTCTGCTAACGTGCGCCGGCCTCCACGTGTCAACATCTGATTGTACCAAACTGAAGCGCGTGCCACATGTCATCTTGCCATTGGACCGAATTAACAATGAATCAGGTGCTGCCACGTGTCGCATTCCAATTAGACCATATCACCAACCTATCACAACGTGCCACGTGTCTTCTCATTATTGGACCACATCACATCGCCCATTCACAGCGCGCCATGTGTCGCGATTTCATTGCACCGATGACTGCGTAGTCAATGACAAGTGGACTCCAATTACTGTTGCTGGCGTCGCGACGCCAGACACTTGGGCGTCGCGAAGGCAGACCCGAAACTTTCTTATAAATTGAAGCCTTCAGATTCATTTTTTCTTCAAGCTTTCATTGGAGAATTTTCTCTGATTTTATAGGAAGCATCTAGTTTTGTATATAAATAGTATTTTAAATTTATGTATTTTAATTTTCAATAGTAATAGATCTCTTCTTCTACTCATTTCTTTTAATGTTTAGTAGTTAAATTTCCGCTGGGGGAAGGGTGAAGCTTTTAATATTTTAATTTAGATTAATCTCCCTCAATTATAATATAAAATTTATTATTCGCATTAAAAGGAATTACCGCCTTAATGGATGGTTTTATTTATTTGGCATAAAGTGGCATCGCCTATATGGCTGGTTTTTAGGTGATAGATAATTACCGCCTATATGGCTGGTTTATGTTCGAATATTATTACCGCCTTTATGGCTGATTGGACTTCATTTAAATCTGACTAAATAAGGAATACCATTTATATGGTTGGTTGGCTATCATCGTTAAATTCTATATTATAGTAAGGGAGATTTCTAAATTATAAATAGTAAAAGTGGATCTCCTAACCCCGGCATTTTATTTTTATTCTAGGGAAGTGATGAAACACAATACACACACTTAATAATTGATTTTATTTCTATGGGTAGTTCTTTAGTTTGTTTATTGAGTCTTAAGCTTAATGCTTCTTGTTAACTGGCAATTAATAAGATTGATGGGGTAAATCTAAATTGAACTAGACATAGGGATTTTAGGTTTCAGCCTTAGATTCAATAGCTCACGATCTTCCTTGAGGATAGATAACCCTTTGATAGATTTCCTTACAGGATAGACATATATCTGTCGGGCGGGGGTAGCCATAATTGGAACTTGGTCTTAATGAATCCAAGTAATGTGGTTGACATAGGAATATTGTTCAATTGGGTTATGCAGGGTATTTGCGTCTGACCATCGGAAGAGGCTTTTGCATATTTTCGTGTTCCAGGTTAACAAACTGAATTAGTACACATAAATAAGAGAATCAATTCATCCTTTTAACAGTATTGTGTGGAGTCACGACCCTAGACCTTTTAGTATTTTCTTTTATTTTCCTTAGTATTTTCTTTTGTTTATTTAATTTAATTTAATTAATCAATTCCACAGTCAACCAACCAAAGCAATCAATTCCCTTCTCTCTATAATTAGATACCTGTAAATAAATAGATTCAATAATTAATAACAACAGTAGGAATTAAGTCATCGTGGGATCGATATTTTTATACTACTTGAACGATACGTGCGCTTGCGTTTTACGCGTGTGTTTGCACCGATCACCGGTCAATGCAAAATAAATTTTATTATGTTACATGTATATTTATTTCGAATTGTTTGAATAACATGTCATATAGCCTAGGGTGCCCACTCGTGCATTTTACTTGCCATAACATGTCAAAAATGCATTATCATTTCAGACATAAAATTATGATTTTATGTCATTTAAAATGTTTAAGTTAGAAAATGATATGCATGAAAATCATTAATTAGATTAATTTGTTTGTGTCTAAAACTTGAATTCTAATTTATTAGACTTAATTGGTGCATAATAAATTCCATTGGTATATATGATGGAAACCCGGATATAAATTCCATAGCCGATTCCGTATGGACGGAAATGTGGTCTGCACTCGGGATTCAATTCCACGTACCATTGGATTTTTATGACGCATTAAGATTTATTAAAATGTTTAATTAAAATTTTTACCATTTAGAATTCTATGGTTTTAGACCTTTAAGTGCTTAGTATTTTAAGAGTTAAAATATTGTAGCTCACTTATGCCACTCTAATTAAATAGTTTAATAGAGTATAATTATTAGTAGAGACTAATAGGATATTAGTGACACAATTTTAATAGTTAAAATTGATTAGCTCACTTATGACAAACTAGTGTAAATAAATTATGCTTTAGCCGCCATAAGTTTATCCACACTAGTTAGGATAAAATATTAGATATTTAGATAGAAACCTTAAGTTTAAAATAGTGAGTGGGAGAAGGATATACGACAGTACATCCCGCGATCTCTGTTGTTAGTCCAAAAATGTGAGATTCAAAATGCGCCTCGAGACGGCTTTGTTTTCGTCCCCCTACAGATGGTGTCCATTTTGGGTCAATATCAAGTTTGGGTTCCGAAAGGATAGGGATTCTAGATGTATCTTGTGAATTGACCTACCCTACGGCGACACTACACTTGTTAAGTCAAAGAATCCTGAAACGGCGGGTTACAATCACAAAGGAATAATTAACTGTTAATGATATTCCTTAATCAAATAAAACGGTATTTGTTTAATATAGGAATAAGAGTTATTCCCGCATATATCAAACAGCTGAGATTGTATCAATTTATCATGCGACTACTTGACCTACCCTACGGCGGCACTTACTTGTGGGATGATAGATCTCCGTGGCATAGTAATTATTTTAGGTTTCTTATTCATTATTCATGATTCATACATCTTGTTTAATTTTATGCCAAAATTCTTTGATGATTTTAATATGCGATGAATGAATGTTAAATGCATGTTTATTTTATTTTCAGCCATGGTTTCTCCAATTATTTCCATACTCTCAAATGACAAATTAATTGAAGAAAACTATGTTAAGTGGAAAAGTAATATAAACGCTATCCTGGTCTGTGAAGACCTTAAGTTTGTCATGACGGAGGAACGTTCTCCCGAGCCGACCAGAAATGCTGGCCAAGCTGTGCGCGATACCTACCAGAAATGGGTCACAACAAATGAGAAAGCCCGCTGCTACTTGCTAGCAGGGATGTCTGAGGTTCTTGCTGGAAAGCATGAACCTATGGCTCTAGCATCACAAATGATGGATTCATTACAGGGCATGTTTGGGCAGCCTTCGAAGCGTCAATGCCATGAGGCCATGGTCTCAGCGATGACTGTTAGGATGAAGGATGGGACATCAGTCCGAGAGCACGTCTTAAGGATGATGACTTATCTTAATACTGCTGAAACCCAAGGAGCTCGTATTGACGAGCGTAGCCAGGTGACCATGATTATGGAAACTCTTCGGAAGAGTTTCCTGCAGTTTCAAAGCAACTATGTTATGAACAAGTTGACTTTTACTTTGACCCAACTGCTAAATGAGCTCACCCATTACGAGTCCATGCTGGTGGATCCTCGTAAGTCCAGTGCAGATGCAAATGTTGCCGAGTCTTCCAAATCTATAAAGAAGAAGAAGAAAGGTACTGGAAAGGCTAAAGGTAAGCCCATGAAAAAGAAGAACAAGAAAGGCTCCAAGGATACCAAGCCCAGGGGAAAATGTTTCCACTACGACAAAAATGGGCATTTGAAAAGGAACTATCCTAAATACCTTACTGAGCTGAAGGAGAAAAAGGAAACAGGTAAATATAATTACTCCTTATTGAATCTCTACTAGTGGAGGATGATAAATCCGCTTGGATTATTGATTCTGGGGCCACTAACCATGTTTGCTCTTCTTTACAGCTACTTGATTCATGGAGGGACCTTGCTGAAGGTGACTACGCCATGAGGGTCAAGACAGGGGATGCCATTTCAGCAAGAGCAGTGGGAGTTTCCAGTTTGAATTTTATTAATAATAGTTATTTAAGTTTGAACAATGTGTTATTCATTCCTGGTTTACACAGGAATTTGATTTCTGTTTCTAGACTTATGGATGATGGTTATTCAATTTCTTTTAATAGTAATTCGGTTATTATTGGTAGAAATGGATTAACTATATGCACAAGAAACTCAAAAAATAACTTGTATGTGTTAAGACCGTTAACACATAAGTCACTGCTCAACACTGAAATGTTTAAGGTTGAAAAACCTAAAATAAAACGGCAAAAGATTTCTCATGATGACACATATCTGTGGCATCTTAGACTTTGTCACATCAACCTTGATCGGATAAATAGATTGATAAAGGATGGAGCCTTAAACCAGTTAAAGCTCGGGACTTTACCAGTTTGTGAATCTTGTTTAGAAGGAAAAATGACTAAGAGACCTTTTACAGGAAAAGGTCTAAGAGCCAGTCAACCACTAGAGCTAATATATTCGGACATTACGGACCGATGAATGTAAAAGCCCGAGGTGGTTATGAATATTTCGTCACATTCATTGACGATATTCAAGATATGGGTATGTCTACCTAATGCATCACAAGTCAGATACCATTGAAAAGTTCAAAAAGTATCGTGCTGAGGTTGAGAACCAATTTGGTAAGAAAATCAAAACTCTACGATCAGATCATGGAGGAGAATACCTCGACAGAGACTTTAAGGAATTCTTAGTTGAGCATGGGATAGTATCCCAGCTCACAGCACCTGGAACACCACAACAAAATGGTGCTACAGAAAGGAGAAATCGAACCCTACTAGACATGATAAGATCAATATTTAGTTATAACTCACTACCTAGTTCATTCTGGGGTTATGCACTGCAAACCGAAGTGTATATCCTTAATGTAGTTCCATCAAAGTCTGTTCCTAAGACTCCCTTAGAGTTGTGGAATGGTCGTAAAGCTAGTTTATGACATTTCTGCATATGGGGTGTCCAGCACATGTGCTGAAGAATAAGACAACAAAATTGGAACCACGTTCTCAGGTGTGCCTATTTGTATGCTACCCAATGGAGACTAGGGGTGGATTCTTCTACAGTCCTGATGATAACAAAGTATTTGTATCGACAAATGCTATGTTTCTAGAGCAGGACTATATGAGGGAGTTCAAACCTCGGAGTAAAATGTTACTCGAGGAGTTACTTACTGGTTCGACCAGCACGCCACCGTCAATGAAAGTTGACAAATATATAGCACTTCGACATCTGATGGTCAGATAATTCCCAATCATAATGATCTGCAGTGGGAGGGTTGTACGACAACCTGATCGTTATCTAGGGGTTGGTGAGGCACAAGTTGTCACCTCCAGCGATGGTGTAGATGATCCATTGACCTATAGTAGTGCAATTGATGATCCTAACATAGAGGAATGGCTCAAAGCCATGACCTAGAGATGGAGTCCATGTACTCCAACTCAGTCTGGGAACTTGTAGACCAACCTGATGGAGTAAAACCAATAGGTTGCAAGTGGATCTACAAGAGGAAGAGGGGATTAGATGGGAAGGTATAGACCTTCAAAGCTAGACTAGTGGCCAAGGGTTATACTCAGAAAGAGGGAGTTGACTATGAGGAAACTTTCTCGCCAGTATCTAAGCTAAAATCCATCTGCACTCTTCTATCCATTGTCACATATTATGACTATGAAATTTGGCAAATGGATATCAAGACTGCATTCTTAAATGGCATTCTTGATGAAAGTATCTACATGATACAACCAGAAGGGTTCATAGCCCAAGGTCAGGAGCAAAATGTTTGCAAACTGCAGAGGTCCATTTATGGACTCAAGCAAGCATCCCGATCTTGGAACATAAGATTTGATACAATGATCAAGTCCTATAATTTTGAGTAGAATGTTGATGAGCCTTGTGTATACAATCGCGTCATTGACGGGAAGGTGGTTTTTCTTGTTTTGTACGTTGATGACATCTTACTTATTGGGAATGATGTGAAGATATTATCTGACGTTAAAAACTGGCTAGCTGAGCAATTCCAAATGAAAGATTTGGGAGAGGCCAGTTATGTTCTTGGGATCCAGATACTTCGAGATCGTAAGAAACGACTGTTAGCTATGTCTCAGGCATCCTACATCGATAAGATACTCGTGCGATTCGGGATGCAGAATTCCAAGAAAGGCAATCTGCCTTATCGACATTGAATTCATTTATCAAAGGAACAGTCTCCTAAGACACCTCGGGGTATTGAGGAAATGAGACATATCCCATATGCCTCTGCAGTAGGTAGTCTCATATATGCCATGTTATGCACGAGATCGAACAGCTGTTTTGCAGTGGGAGTAGTCAGTAGGTTTCAGTCAAATCCGGGATTGGATCACTGGGTGGCTGTGAAACACATTCTCAAATATCTAAAGAGAACGAGAGATTATATGCTAGTGTATTCTGGAGAGGATATGATCCTAAAAGGATATACAGACTCTGATTTTCAGACAGATGTCGATTCCAGGAAATCAACATCTGGATCAGTGTTCACCCTAAGTGGTGGGGCTATTGTTTGGTGGAGTATAAAGTAATATTGCATTGCCGACTCCACCATGGAGGCTGAATATGTAGCAGCTTATGAAGCAGCTAAAGAAGCAGTATGACTCCGTAAATTCTTGGGAGATCTGGAAGTTGTTCCAGATATTGATAAACAACTCACCCTCTATTGCGATAATAGTGGAGCATTGGCAAACTCGAAAGAGCCAAGAAGCCACGAGAGGGGAAAGCATATAGAGAGGAAATTCAAAGAACCTGGCTGATCCATTTACAATGACCTTGTCGGCTAAAGTGTTTCAAGGTCAACTAGATGGTATAGGTTTACGTAACATGTCCCATTTGCTCTAGTGCAAGTGGGAGATTTTTGGGATGTATGCCCTATAGCTACATGTGATGTAAACGGTTTCATGTTTTTTTGAAATAAAAGGATGCATTATTCATTTATCAAAATTTTTTGTTTAATTTTCACATATTATATATCTTCATAAATATCATAGATTACTTATGTACCTTCAGACTTGGTGCATGAGTGTCATGCACCAAAGGATTCAAGTCTGAAGTTAGTAATCTTAAATAGTCCATAGAGAGCAAACAAACCGGGTACTTTTTTTGTGGTTTATCTATAGCTGCGGTCCATTCTATATTTGGATGGCGATCTTAATCCGGATCGTCGATGTAGAGACATGAAAATAGAGGCACCTTATATGATGTGATCATATAGGACTGACCCAGATATAAATGACACTCTTATAATATCCGTTAAACACAGAAAGTCATTTCAATCTACTTGATGGTCATATATGGATTGATCTTAATCTTGAGTGTACTACGAACTCAGGCACCTTATATGATGTGATCTTAATCCTGAGTGTACTACGAACTCCTGCATGGCAGGATATGTCCTTTGATTTACAAAGGTGAGGTTGGTGTAGCAATCCCAACCAATAACTACGTACTTTGGGGGCATAGTCTATTATGTAGCTTGGAACATTTTACATAGACATGGAATTCACTCCTTATTACGAGAAGTAGATGAATATCTTTTTAAGGGTTGATTCGATACTTGAACGATTAAAGCGCTCAAGTCTTTCTATTATGAATAGAAAGAATAATATTCATAACAGTTATGAATAAATCGTTCATTAGAGAATCAATGGTACTTAAGGTAAAAATAATTAGAGGGGTATAACGGACATTATGACCCGGCTCTAATTACATGATATTCGTCAAGGATCAATTCGTAAGCAATGACTATATCGATGGACACCGACTTTGTTCGGCCTTATATTTCATCTACGGCGACGAGAGTGCAACTTCGGGTTTTTAGTGGAATAACCCGGAGTTAATAATTCAGAATAATTAATTAAGAGCTTAATTAATATTTCGAGATTATTGGAGCTCAGAACCGTAGGTCCACTTGGTCCCCGTGCTAGCTCGATTTACTTTAGCGGAGCTAATATAATTGGATGGTCCAATTATATACTCATAAAATGAATAAACATTATCAAAATATGCAGCAATAGCAAGCATTATTCGAATAGATTTAATCATGGCAACATGTGAAAAAGTTTTGTCGTAATCGACACCATGTCGTTGACGATACCCTTTCGCTACAAGCCTAGCTTTGTACGTTTGTATATTGCCATCCATGTCAGTCTTCTTCTTGAAGACCCATTTACAACCAATAGGCTTTACGCCTTCTGGTGCATCAACGAGTGTCCAAACTTGGTTGGTATACATAGATTCCATTTCAGACTTTATGGCTTCTTGCCATAATTTGGAGTCGATATCTTGTATCGCTTTCTCATACATAGCCGGCTCATTATCCTTAATAAGATTAATATCTACATGAGCTGAGATCATAAACCCATACCTCTCAGGTTGTTTTCTGACTCTATCTGACCTACGCAGTTCTTGTGTATTCGAAGATTATGGTACATTGTCATCCCTGATGAATTGTTCATGTTCCGTTAAGGATTCTGTGGCAGGAACAATATCACTCTGATTTTCATCGAGTTCTGCTCTCCTCCAACTTACCACTGTATTTAGGAATTCCTTTTTAATGAAAACTACATGTAGAGCAACAAATACTTTGTTCTCTTGTGGGTTGTAAAAGTAATAAATATCATTTGGTTTTCCTAAGATAACCTACAAATATGCACTTATCCAATTTGGGTTCTATTTTGGTACAGCCCAAACGTTTAACATATGCCCAGCAACCCTAAATCTTTAGGAATGAGAAACCCGATTTCTTTCCTGTCCATATTTCATATGGTGTCTGTTGAACAGACTTCGACGGAATCTTATTCAAAATAAGTATTGCACTATTCAATGCATATCCCCCATAAGGAAATAGGTAGCTCAATGCTACTCATCATAGACCTTACCATGTCTAACAAAGTTCGGTTTCTCTATTCGGACACATCATTTAATTATGGTGTTCCGAGAAGAGTCCACTATGAAAGAATACCATACTCTTTCAAGTAATCAAGAAACTCATTACTTAAGTATTCTCCACCACGGTCCGACCGTAATATTTTAGTACTTTTGTCGATTTATTTTTCTACTTCTTGTCGAAACTCTTTGAATTTCTCAATGGTTTCCGACTTATGTCTCATAAGATACACATAACCGTAACGCGATGCATCATCCATAAAGGTTACGAAGTATTCATATCCACCTCTAGACTGGCTAGACATGGACCTACAAACGTCACTATGAACAGGGGCTAACAGTTCGATGGCACGTGCATTTTTACCGCTAAAAGGTGTTTTAGGCATTTTACCCAATAAATAAGATCCGTAGACGTCATATGAATTTGGATCAAATCCATATAAGTACATACTCTACGAAAGTGTGGATATGCGAGTCTTGTTAATGTGTCCTAGACGATAATGCCACATATAAATTTCATCTTTGTTACTTAATTTAAGCCTTTTGTTTGTTATATTATATGTTTGTGATTGATTTATATTCAAAATATAAAGACCATATTCACATCAGCACTGCATATCTCAATATCAATTTTATACTTAAAACACCGAATGTTTCTAAATACAAAAGTATACCATATTGGGCTAATAAAGATACAGATATAATATTCATAATCAAACTAGGTACAAAATAACAGTCTGAAAGATTTAGTACATGCCCCAAGGGCAGTTCCAAAATATAAGTCCCTACAGCCAAAACAGCGACTCTGGTCCCGTTTCCAACTCGTAGATCAATCTCCCCTGAGGCCAGTCTCTTGCTAATACGCAGATTTTGTACATCAGTACATATATGAGTACCACAACCAGAATCAAAAATCCAATTTTTAAAACTAAAAGTAGACATGTTTATTTCTATAACAAACATAACTGAAGCCGGTGTCTTGCCCGCTTTCTTATCCTTTATCTACGCCTTGAACTCACGGCAGTCACGCTTCTAGTGAACTGTTTGCCATACTGCAAGAAGATATTTTGGGATTTATCCTTTTTCTTCCCAGAAGACTTTGACGATTTGGCCTTGCCCTTCTTCTTCTTCTTCTTTACACCTCATATAGCCTTTGGCCAAGCCTTGGTAGATTGAGATGTTGAAGCGAAGTGGACCTCGCACTTCTTGCCTTTTAGAAGCTCCATTTATGCTTAACGCAGCATAGCCATCAAGTCTTCAAGAGTATGGTATTGGTTCATCATATTATAGTTCATGATGAACCCGCTCCAGCTGTCAGGAAGAGACTATAAGATCAAATCTATGGAAGTCTCAGCCTCAAAGGTTACACCTAGCTGACCTAGTTGTTCGATGTCAGTAATCATCTGCGACAAATGGTGCTCAATAGATGTATCATCTGATATACGAGAGCGAAAGAGCTTATTATGTAACTCATACCTCTGTGATCTTAGATTACATCGGTGTAGATCCTTCAATTTCGCCATCATTTCATAGAGATCCAATCCCTTGTTCTGACGACAGAATTGTGGGGTCATTACAGCAAGAATGACGGATTGAGCAGTCAAGTTGTCATCTTTATGAGTTTTCCAAAGCTCGAGCTCAACTGGCTGCTCAACTTCAGACTTAGGCCCAAGAGGTTTCTCTATGGTATAGAGCAATCTCTCAGCCCCCAAGACAATCATGAGGTTCATATCCTAGTCGGGAAAGTTAGCACCATTGAAGACGTTATCATCAATGATGATGTCTCTAAAGCTATTCTTTCATGTCATCTTAATTGTAATTGTCTAACTATTCATTTAACGATTTTTGGTACAGTCCAACTGTTACAATAAAAATAATAAAATATTAGTCCAACTAATAAATATATGAAATGACGAAAATATTTGAAAGCGCGTATTTAGCAAGTATTTGAACGAAATTGTAAATTCAATACTAGCCTCCCACTATTATTCTGCGAGCCTTTAACCCTCTGTTGAGTACTTGGGAAACCTAATTTCCTAGTGGGTTAGGATCCCGTTAAATAAAACACAACCTTGACTTTGGCCGACAAGCTGTATGATATTAAATAGGTAGATCTCTAAGATCAATTAGGTCTCATCCAATTCCTAGATCCGGTAGGTGGACCTCCAAGTCCGCCATATATATATAATATATATGCCAATATATCTAATATATTCTCCTAACCTTTTCCGCTGAATCAATTTAGCCTTGGCTTTGGGTCAACAAGCTTAATGATTCTAGTTAAGCGGGACCAATTGACTTTGGAAAGCTTCGTAATCCATGTCGATGAACAAGAAGTGACCTTGACTTAAAGCCTTAATGATTCAAACACATCCACGATGGACAAAGGTCTTGACTTTGGCCAACAAACAAATGCCAATCTTGGATCTTAAGAATGAATCACTCAATGGAAGGAACACGCTTAATATTTGTTTGAGGGTTTTTAGCATAAATTGGTAACCAATTTATTATCTTGGTTCAGGTCTCATCATACACCCTTAAGCATGCATTCTGAAAGCATAATAAGGCGCGATAAATAAATTAATAATGATATGCGGATGGATATCTCACAAATTGCTCCTAGATCAAATCATTCCATTTCCTCTCCCCGGCTAGCACTATTCTGACTTCTACCCAATTACATAATACATTAAAGAAACCTCATTTACATTGAGGGGAATTGGTGAGAAGAGAATTACTATGAGAAAATAGATAATAGGGTGGACACGTAGGCCTAAATTTATTAAATTAATTTTCAAAATTGCCCTCAACCATCTAATATCCATCTGATATACATTATTCATACAATACATCCATGTATTCACACAAAGCATGTTATTCAATCAATCTAATCCAATTAATTAATCTATGAATAAAGTGATCATCCAATGTTCAAATAATGATTTGATTTGCGCGAGTCCAACTCGTTTAAGAATAAGTACTCAAAGTGCATATTCTTGAATTATTTCGAACTATAATTTTAAATCCGATTTAATTTGTGTTCAATACTAATTCGTATTTAATTCTAAATTAAATAATTAGACTTTTTAATGTGTCTTTTAGACTTAGATTCTAAATCCAATCTTAATGTGTCTCAAAACCCAATTAATATCCAATGTCAATTCAATTAAAGTCCAATGGGCTTTCAATTAATTTCTTAAGGCATGGACTTTGGTAACCAAAGCCCAATTAGGAATCACCATTTGCCATAAAATTAATTTCGGCCCATTAGACCCAATTAATTATTTTAAAATTCCCATTTATTATATTTAGACTTTATGGAATGGTTTAAGGCCCAATTTGGATCCAATCCAATTGTCCAAAACCAACTTGGCCCAACCAAGTCCATAAGGCCCAAATACAACAATTATAGCCAAATTCCAAATTAAGCATTATTAATTAAATTCTAATATTCCAAATATCACAATTTATTTAATTAAAGTGTATAGCCATAATTAATTACTTATATTAAAATTTCCAAAATACCAATTTACATAATTAATCATGCTTTATCATATTCAATTCATGTCCAACACAATTGAAATAAAATCAAGTCATTACATGCTCTCTAACTCATGACAATATAAGCTTTTTATATCCGATTTTGATTTCAATCCAATTAAATCACAAATCAATATACTCAAGCATTTTAAACACATCTAATTGTCTAAAATTCAAAAATCACCATGAGTTTAGGATTCATCAACTCTCGGACAAGGTAAGCAAATTTGGGATAATTAATCCAATCAATTTTTCATAAAATTAATTATGCGTAACTTTAAGTTATCATAATCTAAGCATACTCAAACACTCAATTTAATCAAATCATGCTCAAAGAAAAATTAACCCAAATTCAAGTATATTAACCCTAATCCATTTCATGCTTAATAGGCTCTGATACCATTGTTGGTTCTCTAAGAACATTCCTATGATCATTTAAGCATAAAACATGTGTGAATACTCAAAGAAGTTTGCGGAAAAATACTTACTTTGATCAGTTGTATGGATGCAGAGATAACAAAAGTTTTCCTCTTTTGAAGTGCTCCAAGCTCCTCTTTGATGAATGGTGTAGCTCCAAGGAATGAACTTTGATTCCAAACACAATGGGAATGGTTTCCATATCACTTTAGAAGACTCTTTCAGTGCTAGCTTAGGATGAATTTTGCAACAAAACTCTTCCTTGTTCCTTGTATAGCTCTCGGCCAAGCCCAGAGCAAAAGAGGGACAGTGGTTTCGGGGAAGAGACAGAAAAGGAAAGTGATTTGTGTTATGTATATTGATTTTCTAAAATCAAAAGTCTAAAACCAAATCTTCCAAAGTTGGTAAAAGTAACTCAAGCCTTTAACATTTGTGTGTTTTACACACAATCAACTACTAACAACTTCCATCAACCAAGATTGTTGAAAAAGTTGACTAGGTGATGTGACTTGTGGGCCCCACTATGATTGAAAATCCCAGTGGGCCCGCGAACACATTCCGGGATCGGGTTCGTTAATTTCGAATTATGAATTTTCCGTTGCGATGTAATTATATCAAATTTAATTAAATAATAATGCCTCGTAAAATTATTACAAAATTCGCTCGTGAATTAATTCAAAATTAATTTGTTCGCCCGAATTAAAATCAAATTTTAATTTCTCGTTGGAATCTAATTTCATTTAATATATCGAATATTATTTAATCGATTAATTCTCAATTAATCGTTCTCTCTATACTATTTGAATTTTATCCCATATAAATTCTTGCCGTAATTCATCATACATTAATTTTCTCTCTCTCATAATTAATCCCAGATTAATTCTATTCGAGTCATACGTCATCGATTAATCTTCAAGAAGTGACCTATGAGATCCTTGGATATGTTGGCAGTAAATCCGGTCATCGGACTATCCGAATACGTACGAACCTCGTACCATGTTCTTATCGATTTATGAGACATGGTTGGCTTCTAGCAAAACACTGTGCCTACCCAATTCTCCAGAAATATTCTTTAAGGAATATACAATCTTTATCAGAGGTAGTATATGTGATATTGCGTATTGCGATCCAGTACTAGATTCACATGAAAGGCCTAGGGCTGGAATAGTGTCTGCTCCGTACGAAGCATATATCGGATCACAAGCAACTAGTCTCTTTAATCGGATAATCATGACCTTGTTATATTATCCTTGTAGTTGGAACATAATAGAGAACCAGTTATGTATCCCTGCGTGATCATCATCTCCATATGACTAAAGTGATACTTCCGTCTTGACATCATGTAGGGAACGCTTTCCCTCGCGCAGCGGAAGCTGTAAGGCTCACAGACCAAACTTGAAAAAATTTTCTGCTTTCCCTTTGCTTTGGCCGAACCACACCAGTGAGTTTGCTGATGTTTTGCTTCTGTTTTGGACAAGATTTCACCCCCGGAATACCCCCGAAACAGTCCCCGAACAGCCCCTTGAACTGCATTGAATTAGTGGACTGTGTTGCACCCGTTACACGCGCGAACTGCACCCAAATTGAACCAGTATTTCCGTGTACTGCTTTGTAATTTCAAATCTGATTTTTCAATTAAAATCAATCCTAACACAGCCCTAAAATTCCCTAAAAGTGTTTCCCAAAAACACGAATTAAAATCAAACAAAATCGAGCCCTAGGGAACCCTTATTTGCGCGCACAGTAGTGGGTTTTTATTGCCCATTGCCGTGAATGATAGAAGGAGGGGAGAAGGGTTTTTCAACTTCACAAGGTCTTCCGAACTATGTCTCGTAACCTACGGAGTGTAGTGTGGGCTACACTCACAAATTAATCTCCAAACAGTTTAGAGATTAAGATCATACACCGAAAAAGTTTTAGGTTCTTCAATTCACTTTCTCAACTCTTGAAAGCTTGAAGAAGAGATGGAGGCTAGGTTAATCTAATGTCTAGATCTGAAAAATTAAATCATAATTTTTCTTTTATACTTTAGGTCATTTTTTTCATAAAACAAATCAACTATTAGTCTCCCATCCTTACAAATTTCGGCCAAGGGTAGGAATTCTAGTTTGATTTTGCTTCCAAAATAAACAAATCCTATCCCTTACCATATAGGTAATTTCGGTCATGGCTAAGGTAATTAGGATTTGATTTTGTTTCTTAAACAAACAAATCCTATTCCTTACCAATGAAGGAATTCGGCCAAGGTAGGGTGATTGGGTTTCATTTTGTTTCTCAAACAAACAAATCATATTCCTTATCCAATAAGGAATCCTACCATGTTGATGATTCTTGTTTCCAAAATAATTCTTAGCCTTATTAAATTATATCATATATAATTTAATGTTCTAATTTAATAATTATCATATAATTATTAATACTTTATATTAACTTTTATTATAAAGTCTCAAGTGTGATGTAATTAATATTATTAATCATATTAATAATATTTATTCTTTGTGAGTATATAATTGGACCATCCAATTATATTAGTTCCGCTAAAGTATATCGAGCTAGCAAGGGGACCAAGTGGACCTACGGTTCCGAGATCTAATAATCTCGAAATATTAATTAAGCTCTTAATTAAATATTCCGAATTATTAACTTCGAATTATTCCACTAAAAATCCGAAGTTGCACTCTAATTTCCGTAGATGAAATATTAAACCAAGTCGGTGTCCACCGATATAGTCATTGCATACGAATTGATCCTTCACGAATATCTCATAATTAGAGCCGAGTCAAAATGTCTGTTATACCCCTCTAATTATTTTTACCTTAAGTACCATTGACTCTCTGATGAACGATTTATTCATAACTATTATGAATATTAATCTGTCTATTCGTAATAGAAAGACTTGAGCGCTCAAATCGTTCAAGTACCGAATCAACCCTTAAAAAAGATACTCATCTACTTCTCGCAAGGAGGAGTGAATTCCATGTCTATGTAAGACGTTCTCAGCTACATGAAAAACTGTGCCCCCAAAGCACGTAGTTATTGGTTGGGATTGCTACACCAACCTAACCTTTGTAAATCAAAGGACACAACCCGCCATGCAGGAGTTCATAGTACACTCAGGATTAAGATCAATCCATATATGACCATCAAGTAGATCAAAATGACTTTCTTTGTATAACGAATATTATAAGAATGTCATTTCTATCTGGGTCCAGTCCTATATGATCACTCATATAAGGTGCCTCCATTCTCATGTCTCTACATGGACGATCCGGATTAAGATAGCAATCCAAATATAGAGTAGAACACAGCTATAGATATACCACAAACAAAGTACCCGATTTGTTTGCTCTTTATGGACTATTTAAGATTAATAACTTCAGACTTAAATCCTCTTGTGCATGACACTCATACACCAAGTCTGAAGGTACATAAGTAATCTATGGTATTTATGAAGATATATAATATGCGAAATTAAATAAACAATTTGATAAATGAATAATGTTTCCTTTTATTTCTAAACACATGAAACCGTTTACATCACATGTAGCTCTAGGGCATACATCCCAACACATCACACTCAATACACTACGATTCTCAATAAACCTAGATTAGGCATACGCAGAACCCGTTAAAGTCTCGGACGATCAAAACCAAAGCGTATTGATTATCACAAGTATTAGCGATGCAAGTCTCAGGTTAAGACCAAATACAACTACCTTGATGCGGATTCACATAGACACATAGTCATACTACCAATGGGAATCCGCGGGGTCTACCCGGAGTGAAGCTGTTTCTGTACCATTGATAAACACAACCTCCTATCACACTTGCATAAGTATCCACTACGTAAATATATGAGAACTGTGTTGTTATGCTTTTATAGCACGCACAAGTGGAATACTAATATATTCTGCATTATCGATGTCCAATCTCGATAATACTGCGACTATGGATATTTAATGATTAAACCTTTATGGACTGATATCGTCTCATATCTAATCAATCCAGAAATAATCATAAGGACTTCTGTAATTTATATATCCAAGTAAATAAATTACAAAATGATAAAAAGGTAATTTTCTTTGTCACATAGTTAATTTGTACAAAAACCACACTATCTTTTACAAATAATGATGCTATGGGTCACAATTGTCCAACACTTTACCATAACAGAAGGGTTAGTGTATACTTGTATCAAACATAGGAGGCTTTGATACCATTGTAAGTGTTCCAAGAACTTGTCAAGATCATTTAAGAGTGTTTTGTGTGTGAATAAAATCAAAATATTTGCGGAAAAATACTCACTTTGATCGACAAGATTGGATGTAGAGATAATAAAATTTTACTTTCCTTTGCATGAATGTTTAGTTCCAAGCCCTCTTTTGAATTCCAAACTCAAGGGTTAGTATCCCTAACACCTTTATTGACTCATTTGATGTGCTAGCATGCAAGATTTTTGAATAAAAAATATTCAAAAATGAACCATAGGATCACGCCATTTTGGAGAATGAGGGAGATAGAGGTTCGGCCAAGATGCTAAAAAAGGAGAGAAAATGAAAATTTACTTGTTTTGTGCTTTTGTTTTAATGTATTTCTAATTTCCAAAATCAAAAATCCATTTACAAAAAGTCAAGTTGGTAAATGTCTTTCACAATCAACAAAATGTGTAAGACAAGTTACCAAAATCTCTACCAACATCTATCAACCAAAAAGGTGATAAAGTTTAACAGTGATTTGACTTGTGGGCCCCACGTTAAATTCAAAATTCGAGTGGGCCCGCTAAATAAATTTCGGTCTCAGGTTCTTTAATTCCGAATTAATGAATTTTTCGTTGTGACTTAATTAAATCTAATTTAATTAAATAATAATGCCTTGCAAAATTATTAGGAAAGTCGCTAGCGAATTAATTCTAAATTAATTCGTTCGCCCGAATTAAAATCCAATTTTAATTCCCCGTTGAAATCTAATTTCATTTTATATATCTAATATATTAATTAATCGATTAATTCTAAATTAATCATTCTCGCTCTTCTATTCAAATTTTATCCCAGATAAATTCTTCGCAATTAATCCTAGATTAATTTTCACTCTCTCATAATTAATCCCAGATTAATTCTGTTCGAATCCAACGTCATTAGTGCATTTTCGGGAAGCGACCCATGAGATCTCTGGATATGTTGGCAGTAAATCCGGTTATTGGACTATTCGAATAGGTGCGTATGTCGTACCACGTTCCTACTGATTTACAAGACATGGTTGGCTTCTAGCAAAGCATCGTGCCTACCCAATTCTCCAGAAATATTCTTTAAATGAATATGTAATCTTTGTCAGGCGTAGTATATGTTGTATAGCGTATTACGATCAATTATCGGTTGTCACATGCTAGGCCTGGGGCTAGAATTGTGTCTGCCCCGTACGAAGCATATATTGATCTCTGGTATCTAGTCTCTATAATCGGATAATCATGACCTAGTTATATTATCCCGATGACTGCAATACTTAAGAGTACTAGTTCCGTATCCTATGTGATCATCATCTCCATATTACTGAAGTGATACTTCCATATTCACATCACACCCAATACATTGTGATTCTCAATATACCCAGAAGAGGCGTACACAGAACCTGTTAAAGTCTCGGATGACCAAACCAAAGTATACTGATTGTCGCAAGTATTAGCGATGCAAGTCTCAGGTTAAGACCAAATACACCTACCCTAATGCGGATTCCCATAGACATATAGTCATACTACCAATGGGATTCCGCGGGGTCAATCCAGAGCGAAGCTGTTTCCATACCATCGGTAAACAGAACCTCCTATTACACTTGCATGAGTATCCAATACCCAAATTGATGAGACCTATGTCGTTATGCTTCCATAACCCGCACAAGTTCAATACTAGCCTTTTCCGCATTATCGATGTCCAGTCTCAATAATACTATGACTAGGGATACTTAATGATTAAACCTTAGTGGATTAATATTGTCTCATTTCTTATTAATCTGGTACTGATCATATGAACATTTATCATTTATATATCTCGAAAATCCAATTAAAAATGATAAAAGAGCAATTTCCTTTGTCACATAGTTAATTTGCACAAAAACACAATGTTCTGTACAAATAGTGATGTTATGGGTCATAATTATCCAACAATCTCCCACTTGGCCTATAGCCAATCACTCAAGTGCCCTACATCTGAACTATGTACATGTCACTCTAAATTCTGATAAGAAATAGCTTTTGTCAGGGGATTTGCAATGTTATCATCTGATGCGATTTATTCGATCATCACATCGCCACATTGTATGATCGAACGAAACAGATGAATTATTCGAAGTATATACTTGGATCGTTGATGAGACCGCGGTTCCTTAGCCTGTTCTGTATCCTAGCTCAGCTGCTAATAAAACACCTCCTAATCTAATTAGGAATTTTATAGATCCAAAAAGCTTCTTTTGCTGCCTCAGCTGCAGTAATATTCTGCTTTTAGTGTTTATTTGGCAACAATATCTTCCTTCGAATATTTCCAGCTCACTATTCCATCAGTCAAACTATATATGCACCCTTATTACGACTTACAGTCGTCTTTATCGGTTTGGAAACTTACAGCGGTGAACCATTTACCTCAAGTTCTATTTTCCCCATATATCAGAAAGCATCCTTAGTTCGTCCAAGATACTCAAGGATGTCCTTAAATCAATCCAGTAACCATTGAGAGCAACAATTGAATTGTTCTCTTGTGCATTTTATAAGTACTATACTTTTGTTTCCCTAGGACAACCTACAAATAGGCACTTATTCGATTTGGGTTCTAGTTTGTACCATCCAAACATTTAGAGTATGCCCAGCATTCCCAAATCTTCAGGAAAAAGAAACCCAATTTCTTTCCTTTCCATATTTCATATGGAGTCTGTCTAACAGATTCTCATGGAACCTTATTAGAAATAAGTATTACACTGTTTAATGCGTATCCTCAGAAGGAAATTGGTAGCTTAGAGCGACTCATTATTAGCCTTATTATGTCCAATAAATTTTGGTTTCTCCGTTCGGACACATCACTCAATTGAGGCATTCTAAGAGGATTCCACTGTGAATGAATACCATACTCTTTCAAATAGTCAAGAAACTTATTGCTTAAGTATTTCCACCATGGTTCAATCATGATGTTTTAATACTTTTGTCGGTCTGTTTTTATACTTCGTGTCTAAACTCTTTTAATTTATCAAAAGTTTTCGATTTATGTTTCACAAGAAACACATAACCATAACGAGATGCAACATTCGTAAAGGTTGCGAAGTAATTATAACCACCTCTAGCCTAGCTAGACATGGGCCCACATATGTCACCATGAACGAGGGCTAATAGATCGGTGGCACTTGTACTTTTACCAAGTAAAAGGTATTTTAGGCACTTTGCCTAATTAACTAGATTCATAGACATCATTTGAATTAGAATCAAATCCGTCCTAGTATCCACTCTTCGAAAGTGTGGATAAACGAGTCTTGTTAGTGTGTCCCAAACAATAATGCCACTCGTAAATCTCATCTGATTTATTCAGTTTAAGCTTTTGTTTGTCATATTATATGTTTGAGATTCATTTATATTCTAAATATAAATACTGTTATTCACATCTAATGTGTTTATCTCAATATCATCTTTATAAATAAAAACTTAGTGTTTTAGAATATAAAGGTATACCCGCAACAGGTTAAACTAGATACAGAGATAATGTTCTTAGTCAAACTAGATATATTTTAACAGTCACCTAATTTAAGTACATTCCCAAAAAGCATTTCCAAAATTTAGGTTCCCATAGCCAAAACAATGATTCTCGTCCCGTTTCCAACTCATAGGTCGATCTCAACTGAAACCAGTCTCCTGCGAATCAGCAGATCCCGCACATCAGTACATATATTTATGTACCACATCAAATATCAAAAATCCAATTTTAAAACTAGTAGTGGAGATATTTCTAACAAATATATCTAATGTCGGAGCCTTGTCCCGCATTCACTTCCTTCATGTCTACCTTGTCCATACAGCAGTCACACTTCCAGTGACCCTGTTTGCCACAGTTTAGGCAAACATCTTGGGATATGTCATTTGTCTTCCAGAAGACAGTAATGATTTTCCCTTTGCCCCTATTTCATATTCCTAGAAGCCATCTGCCAAGCCTTGACCTTCTGAGATATTGAAGTAAGATGCCCCTTGCGCTTCTTGCCCTTTTTGCAAGTTCTGGCTCTGACTCATTGAGCACATCTATTAACTCTCCAAAAGTTTTCTTTTGTTACTAGTACTTCTAAGATCAAGAATAGATATATGAAGATCCTTCAATTTCAACATCATGGTATAAGGATCTAATCCTTAGTTCTGACGATAAAATTAAAGAGTCATTGCAGCAGGTATAATAGATTGAGCACTAAAGTTATCATCACCCTAAGTCCTCCAAAGCTCATGCTCCACTATTTGCTCAACTCCGGGCTCAGGCCCGAGAGGTGACTCTTATCAAATAAGTAACTTCTCTGCTCCCAGGACTATCCTGAGATTCTATTCCCAATCTGAAAATTAAAGCCATAAAAGTCATTTTTCACCTAGGATTACATCTAAACGCTAATCTTTCAGTTATCTTGATTCCAATAGTTTAACTATCCAATCAACGATTTCGGGTGCAATCAAATATAATGATTATTATAGTCTAACTATATAATAAACTATAATTGATTAGTTACATTCAAATGTATTGATTACTATAATCCAATTATATAACCAACTACAAATGATGTAGTTTGAATACAGTCCAACTGTTAAACAATAATTGAATATTAGTCTAACTAATATATATATAAATAATTAATGATGAAAAATGAAATGAGCGCGTATCGGCAAGTATCTAAACGGAATTGCAAATATAATACTTGCCTCATACTATTTTTCGGCGAGCCTCTAACCCTCTGTGGAGTACTCGGGAAACCCAGTTTCCTAGTAGGCTAGAATCCCGTTAAATAGCACACAACCTTGACTTTGGCCAACAAGCTATATGAAACCTAACTAGGTAGATATCTAAGGTCAATTGGATCTCATCCAATTCCTAGATCCAGTAGGTGGACCTCCAAGTCCAAAACATATATCCAATATATGCCAATATATCCAATATATTCCCTAACCTATTCCTCTGAATCAACTAAGCCTTTGCTTTGGCTCAACAAGCTTAATGAAACCAGTTAAGTGTAACCCATTGACAGTGGGAAAGCTTCGTAATCAAGGTCGATGAATAAGAAGTGACCTTGACTTTGGCCAACAAATCACAACTTGCCCAAGATGTACGATATGGAACAAAGCTTTCGTGATTCAAACACAACCGCAATGGACAAAGGTATTGACTTTGGCCAACAAACCAACGCCAATATTGAATCTTGAAAGAGAATCACTCAATGGAAGGAAAAACGCTTAAAATAAAATGAGGGTTTTTGTCACGATTTGGCAACCAATTTATTATCTTTTATTAGGTCTCATCATACACCTTTAAGCATGCATTCTAAAAGCATAATAAGGCACGATAAAATTAATAATGATATTCGGATGGATATACAATACAAGTTGTTCCTAAAATAAATCTCTCCATTTCCTCTCTCCCGCTAGCACTATTCATACTTCTACCCAATTACATAATACTTCTAAAGAAACCTCATTTACATTGAGGGGAATAGGTGAGAAGAGAAATACAATGAGAAAAGAGATAATAGGCTGGACACGCAGGTCCAATTTAATAAATTCTAAATTTATTACAACAATTTCCAAAATTGGCCCACCCTTATAATATCCATCCGATATATATTATTCATTCATACATCCAAGTATTCACACAAAGCATGTTATCAATCAATCTAATCCAATTAATTAATATTTGATTAATGACCATCCAATGTTCATACAACGATTTGGTTTGCGCGAGTCCAACTCGTGTAAGAATAAATACTCAAAGTACATATTCTTGAATTATATCAAACTATAATTTTAAATCCAATTTAATTTGTATTCAATACTAATACATATTTAATTCCAAATTAAATAATTACACTTTTAAAAGTGCCTTTTAGACTTGGATTCCAAATCCAATCTTTATGGGTCTCAAAGGCCCAATTAGTATCCAATACTATTCAATTAAAGTCCAATGGGCTTTCAATTAATTCTTGAGGCATGGGCTTTGGCAATTATAGGTCAAACCTAAGATGCCAAGGCCCAATAAGGAATCACCCTTATCCTATAAAATCAATTTTGGCCCATTAGGCCCAATTAAATTATTTAAAGGCCCAAATATCATATTTGGACTTTATGGAAATGGTTTTAGGCCCAATTGGATCCAACCAATTATCCTAAACCAAACTTGGGCTAACCAAGCCCATTAAGCCCAAATACAATAAATTAAATTAACTCATTATTCCAAATTACAAATTAATTCAATTCAAGTGTAATTACCATAATTAATTAATTAATCTAATGCTTTCAAAACACTAATTAATTCAATTAATCATGCTTAACATTTCCAATTCATGTCCAACACAAATTGAAGCAAAACAATTCATTATAACATGCTTATCATCTCACGGCAAAGGCATAAAATTAATATCCAATTTTTGATTTCAATCCAATTAAATCAATAATCAATATTCAATTCATGCCATCAACACATCCAGTATGTTAAATTTCAAAAATTCTACCATGAGTTCATATAGGGTTGTATTCAGCTATGGGGTAGATTTTGGGGAAAATTATCAAATCAATTTTTCACAAAATTAAGGATGCACAAATCTAATTCAACATCATACAAACATATCCCAATAACCAATTTAGGTAAATCATACTCCAAACAAAAAATCCCAAATTAAAGTCATGAACCCTAGATTTTCAAATCAAACTTAGGAGGTTCTGATACCATGGTAAGTGTTCCTAGAACATGCTAAGATCGTCTAAGAGTGATTTGTGTGTGAATAAAATCAAAAGAGTTACGGAAAAATACTCACTTTGATCGGCAAAGGTGGATGTTGAGATAATAAATCTTGCTTTCCTTTGTATGAATGTTGAGTTCCAAGCCCTCCTTTGAATTCCAAACTAAAGGGTTAGTGTCCCTAACACCTTTGTTGACTCATTTGCTGTGCTAGCATGCAAGATTTTTGAATCAAAAATCTTCAAACATAAACCGTAGGTTCACGCTATTTTGGAGAATGAGAGAGAGAGAGAGGTTAGGCTATGATACCAAAAAGGGAGAGAAAATGAAATGTTACTTGTTTTGTGTTTTTTGTTTAAATGTATTTCTAATTTCTAAAATCAAAAATCCATTTACAAAAAGTCAAGTTGGTAAATGTCTTTCACAAATCAACAAAATGTGTTAGACAAGTTACCAAAATCTCTACCAACTTCTATCACCCAAAAAGGTGATAAAGTTGATCAGTGATTTGACTTGCGAGCCCTACTTTAAATTCAAAATCCGAGTGGGCCCGCTAAACACATTTCGGGCTTGGGTTCGTTAATTACGAATTAACGAATTTTTCGTTGCGACTTAATTAAATCCAACTTAATTAAAAAATAATGCCTTGTAAAATTATTATGAAAGTCATCGGTGCATCTTCGAGAAGCAACCAATGAGATCTCTGGATATGTTGCCAGTAAATCCGGTTATTGGACTATCTGAATAGGTGCGTACCCCGTACCATGTGCTTATCGATTTACAGGATATGGTTGGCTTCTAGCAAAGCGTTGTGCCTACCCAGATCTCCAGAAATATTCTTTAAAGGAATATGTAAACTTTGTCAGGCGTAGTATATGTAGTATAGCATATTACGATCCAGTATTAGATGTCACATGCTAGGCCTGAGGTTGGAATTGTGTCTGCCCCGTACGAAACATATGTCGGATCTCTGGTAACTAGTCTCTATAATCGGATAATGATGACCTAGTCATATTATCCCGATAACTGCAGTACTTAAGAGTACTAGTTTTGTATCCTACGTGATCATCATCTCTATATGACTGAAGTGATACTTCCATCTTGACATCACATCCAATACACTATGATTCTCAGTATACCTAGAAGAGGTGTATACAGAACCTGTTAAAGTCCCGGACAACCAAAACCAAAGTATATTGATTGTCGCAAGTATTAGCGATGCAAGTCTCAGGTTAAGACCAAATACACCTACCCTGATGCCGATTCCCATAGACACATAGCCATACTACCAATGAGATTTCATGGGGTCAATCTAGAGCGAAACTGTTTCCGTACCATCGGTAAACAGAACCTCCTATGACACTTGCATGAGTATCCGATACCCAAATATATGAGAACTATGCCATTACACTTCCATAACGTGACCAAGTACAATACTAGCATATTCCGCATTATCGATGTCCAGTCTCGATAATACTACGACTAGGAATATTTAATGATTAAACCTTAGTGGATTAATATTGTCTCATATCTTATTAATCAGGTATTAATCATATGGACTTTTATCATTTATATATCCCGGTAATCCAATTACAAATGATAAAAGAGAAATTTCCTTTGTCATATAGTTAATTTACACAACAACACAATATTCTGTACAAATAGTGATGTTATGGGTCATAATTGTCCAACAATGTGCACATATGGAGGACTGAGGGGACGCTCTCAGATCCTTAAGCCGGGCTACAGGGACGGCGATACGTAACGCTCTAGACCCCAGTTTTTGAGCTTGCGTGGTAGCATAGATCCGCACCCCAGGTCCAGTTTGTGGCTTAGGGGACGACGATACGTAACGCCCCAAGACCACAAGTTTTAGAGACAGTAGTGGCATGCTTTAGGGGATAGTAATACGTAACCCCCCAAAGTCATGGATTTGCATTACTGCCTCCAGTTAAGCATAAGGGGGAAATTTACTATACGCTTCACGAAGTGTAGTCCAAAATTTACTATACGCTTCACGAAGTGCAGTCCTAAAACTGCAAAAGTAAAGAAAGAAAATGTTTGTGCGCAAAAGTAAATTACGGAAAGTAAAAACTGAAAAGTAAAGAAAAGAAAGTGCGAAAGTGAAAATTAATTACTGAAAACTGAAAATAAACAAACTAGATACAATCTTCTTATTTATTCTTAAGGAATTTCAAAGAAGAAAGTATGAATTTTACAAATGAAATGGCTTGGTATTTATAGGCAAAATTTTGCCTCCATCAAATCATCCATCAAATTCTCCACCAAATCCATTATTAAACTCTCCACTAATTACTCCACCAAATCCATAATTGCTCCACTAATTGCTTAACTTGTTTGGTGGTGATTTGATAATTTTTATTAATTATTTATTAATTTATATTTTGCGTTGAAAATTATTGATAATGACTTTAATAATTACACACCACACACTTCTGGATGGTTCATCAATTTCGGTCATGAAATCATCAGAAATCGAAAATATTTTCTCTTTAAAAGTTGTATATCATTGAGTCTCTTTTAATCAGGAACTTGAATTACCTCAATCTGATATCTGAGTAAAAAGTTATGCCCAAAATACGACAAATGCTCAAAACTAGAATTTCCAAAACTGCACTTTTTCAAAACGCCCTTTCAAGTTTCCAATCTCCAAAATTAATATATCAAGTCCAATAATTGACCTACATTTTGTCCTAAATGATTTCATTGAGTCCCGATATTATTTTATCTGCAAAATAAAATAAAACATACTAAAACGTTCATCAAACCCGAGAAATAAAACAAAATATTAAGTAAAAGGGGCGGTAAATATTGATATATTTTCGGCTCATCACACCCCCAAACCTAACATTTTGCTAGTCCTCGAGCAAAAAAACAAAATAAAAATAAAATTAAACTAAGCGATTTTCGTAGGGATCACGGTTGCATTTAGCATATGCAACAAGCCTTTAAACCCCTAGGTGTCCCTAGTGGACGAGTTGTAGTCTCGTGAGGGTTTACAGCAACGATACCCACAAACGTTTTTACAAAAATAAAAAATTTAGTTAAAACTAATGCACACAAAAGCAAAAAGACAAGAGAAAAGAGAATAAAAAAGTTAATGACTATCAAGTGAAACTTCTACTCCAAGTTACTAGTTGTTTTATTTCTTTCTAAATTACCGAATAAGTAAATTCTCCGATTATTTTTACCATTCTCCATATACACAGCTAACATAATATTATTGAACTCATTTTTGCCCACAAAAGTCATAAGTGTAGTTGATAAGAGGGTAATATTTTTGTTCTAAAGTTCTATCAGAATTCACACCTTTTTATAGCAATGGAATATTTTTCGGAATTTTCTGATTTTTTTCTTTGATTTTTGAATTTTGACTTTTTATTTACATACAATACCTTCCGTCTATGTAGCGAGCTTTGGGTCGGTGGCTCCCAAACCAGTTGGCTTTAAGGCACCAAGTGTTAAAACACCCCTACGGACTTAGTTACCCAGACTTCAGATATATATATTTTTGCAACATCCCTGATCCATGTAGCGAGCTTTGGGCCAGTGACTCCCAAACCAGTTGGTTTTAGGGCACTAGGTGTTAAAACACCCTTACAGACTTAATAACCCGGATCTCATAGGTTTTTTTTTTTTTTTTACTCCATCACTTTTTGAGATGCTTCATCCAATTAAAATATTGCACTGAATATTACAATCCTATCAATTACAGCTCATGTCCGTATGTTACTATGCATGTTGATAATACCTGCCAACTAAGCATATGAAGATCCATTTTAATCAGTTTTATGGAGAATTTACAAATTGAATAATTCAAAAGTAAATAAACAAAAATTACTTATTTCGAAATAGGTTTGAAATACGTCTCAGGAGTGGAAATTCCTTACTCAGCTATCTCTTACCAATTTCACCTTTTTTAATTAAAATAAAAACACAAAATTTTCAATTTTTTTGTATTTTTCGAAAAAATTTTGAACTAAAAATAAAAATAACACACAACTAAAAACAAGGTACTGATCAACTAATTCCCGCCCCAAACCTAAATGAGACATTGTCCCCAATGTCTTAAAAAGTAGAAGAAGAGCTTAGAAGATAATACCTGGTTTGTTGAAATCAAAAATTTACCGATTAAGATCTATCTCCAATTTACGCTTCTTACCACGATTGCTGTCTGACCAGTCCAACTTGGAAAGAATGGGATCGATTTTTGGTTCAAAGGTAAGGATTTGATCAATCAATTCTTCGGCCTTTGTCGCAGTCAGGAAGATATCTTGTACGGTTTTTGTGACGAACTCCTGTCTTTTGGCTTCAGCAAGAAATAAAAACAAAAAATCGAAGAAATGCTCGATGTTAAGTAACCCAATGGGCTTCTGATGAATATTTAAGTGCGCCTATGATGCTACAGTAAACATTTCCTCAAACGTCCCAAGCCCTCCTGGTAACGCAATAAACGCATCTACAGTATTGATCATTTCATGAATTTGTTCGGGCATTCCAGATACGATGCGTTCATCTCCATTTGTTTGTCCGATTAAGTGTTCGTCCGCCAAAGGTTTTGGGATGATTCGCAAAACATGTCCGCCACCGTCCTGAACGGCTTTTGAAATGCTTCCCATCAATCCGAGATTGCCACCGCCATATACTAGGTGCATATTACGTTCCGCTATGACTCTCCCCAATTCCTTCACAGCCTCAATGAATTCTGGTTTGTTACCAGAATTGGATCCACAGAAAACACAAATACGCTTGATTCGCTGCTGTGAAGTTGCTTCCATTTCATCTCTTTTGTTTATATATGTATTTGGATGTGTCGAAGAGAGAAATGACGAGCTGAATTTATAGAACCTGAAATGGGTGAGTAATAATTGCACTAGTATCTGCCAAATGACAATTATTAGAAGAACGTTAAAATAAATCGTGAAAAGTCAAAAAGTATAAATCTTGTCGGCGAAAATAAACATAAAATCAAAAGAAAATCAAATCAAAGCAATAATTAAGGCAACGGAAATGTGTACTCAATATGCCTTTTGCTAGTATAAATTCATGAGGATGCGTATCAAGAATTGCATTCCTTACTCAGCCATCACTCATGATTTATCTTTCATTTTTTACGATCTCCAAACACCATTCCTTCTATTTTAAAATGCTCCTTTTGTGCTTTTACCTGAAAAACTAATACACAAAATTAAAAAATTCTACAATATGTATACACAAAATATGAAAACATAAATTACAACAAATTGCATGGGTTACCTCCCTGCTAGCGATAAATTTAACGTCTTCAGCTAGACGTGACTACCCGATCGTTAAGCTGGATCTGAAAGTGCGACACTTTATTTTTGTCGCTCAAATGATTCCCCATAATAGTGCTTGACACGCTTATTTTTAACCTTGAATGTTTTGTTGGAGTCGGGATCATGTATCTCAACGGCTCTATCTGGTAAAACCTTAGTGATTAGGAATGGACCTGATTTGTTTAACAATACCTTCTGCCCTGAGTCCAGTTGTATGCACACTAACTTCTCATCATGTCTTTTCTTGCCATTTTCTTTGTACAATTTGGCATTCTCAAAAGGCTGAATGTGAAATTCCTCCAAATCCTTGAATTCGTGGAACTGTTTCTCTTCTGTTGCTTGTAGGACAAGACTTGGCTTTTTCAGTACACAAGAAGCTTTATCTTCAGTCTCCACAGGCAATTGACATGCTTTAAATTTGTTAGTAGAACTTTGTTTTGCGTCAGAGTTCTGGATGATACTGTGTATCACATCAAGTCTAAAACATTCCTCCTTGTTTTCATCATCTGGGAATTCCATGGCTTTGAAAACATTGAATTTTACTTCTTGGTCTTGTACTCTCATGGTTAGTTCTCCTTTCTGTACATCAATGATGGTTCGACCAGTAGCCAAGAATGGTCTCCCAAGGATTATTGGCACATCTGCGTCTTCCTCCATATCGAGGATAATAAAATCAGCTAGGAAAATGAATTTGTCAACTTTGACCAGCACATCTTCAACTACACCTCTCGGAAATACGAGCATTCTATCAGCAAGTTGTAGAGAGACTGAGGTTGGCATTGCTTCTCCAATTTACAGTTTCCTGTAAATAGAAAAAGGCATTAAATTAACACTTGCACCTAAATCACAAAAAGCCTTACCGAAGTTATGTTCTCCTATGATGCAAGGCATGGTGAAACTGCCAGGATCTTTGAACTTCGGAGGAAGTTTCCTTTGAATTATTGCGCTGCATTCTTCTGTCAATGCTACTGTCTCGTAGTCTCCCAATCTCCGTTTTCATGAAAGAATATCTTTCATGATGACATAACTGGGCATTTCCTCTAAGGCTTCTGCGAATGGAATGTTGATGTGCAGCTTTTTGAACACCTCCAAGAATCGAGCAAACTGCTTATCCAGTTTGTTTTTCTGAAGACGCTGAGGAAAATGTGGAGGTGGAGTGATCTGTTCTTTTTCCTTTGCTTCTTTTTCCTCCATCTGTTGCTCTGCTTCTTTTGGAACTTCTTCTTTGGATGCCTTGATTCCAACATCTTTGTTGATTTCAGTACCGTTTTTCAACATAATGGCATGATAATGCTCCTTCCCCATGTTTCCTGGATTTGGTTCTGTATTGCTGGGAAGATTTCCTGGTAAACTCTAAACATTGGCCAGTTGTCCAATTTGATTCTCCAGTGCTTTGATAGAAGCGGATTGGCTTTGGGACATAGCTTCATATCTTTTCAACTGAGCTAGCAATTCTGCCATTACTGGTTCTTTTGCATACTCCTGGCCTTTGTTTTGTTGCTGGAATACAGGTGGTGGATAGTTCTGTTGCTCGAATCCTGGTGGTGGATTGTTCTTTTGCCCTGAATTGTTGCTCCAAGAAAGGTTGGGATGATTCCTCCACCCTGGGTTGTAGGTGTTGAAATATGGATTGTTCCCATGTCTTTTGAAATTATTGACATAATTCATCGTTTCTTCATGTTGGTTTTACTCTGGTGCTCCTCCATATGATGAACTTGTGGCTCCAATGTTGCTTTGAGTGTTGAGAGTCTCCATGAATTTGCATATCTGATCCAGCTTGGCACTGACTGCTGTATTGGCTCCAACCTCATAAATTCCTGCAATTCTTTGAATCAAGCTCCTTTCTGTTGGCCACAAGGAATTGTTGTTGGCAATTTCTTCAATTAGGTCCCAGGCTTGATCTTCTCCTTTTTCCATCAAACCTCCTCCAGCAGCAGCATCAACTGTGGTTCTCATCAGTCCAGAAAGTCCATTATAGAAAGTTTGGACTTGAAGCCATTTTGGAATCTCATGGTGAGGACATTTCCGGAGCAGATCTTTGTATCTTTCCCAAGCTTCGTACATGGATTCTGAATCTTGTTGTACAAAAGATGTGATGTCATTCCTTAGTTTTGCTGTTCTGGCTGGTGGAAAGTATTTTGCAAGGAATTTGGTGGCTAGAGTGTTCCAAGTTGTGATGGATCCAGCTGGTAGTGAATGTAGCCAAGATTTTGCTCTGTCTTTCAAGGAATATGGGAAAACTCGCAGTCTCATAGCTTCTTTAGCTCCTCGGTTGTAATTGAAAGTGCCGTAAACTTCCAGGAAGTTGCTGATGTGGGCATTAGGATCTTCAGTTGCATTCCCCCCAAACTGAACTGACTGCTGAATCATCTGAATGCAAGTTTTGATATCACCCGCATTTGCTGGTAAGGGAGGAAGTACAATACAGGAAATGAGGCCATCTACCACCGGAATGGTTCTGTCTCGAATGGGAATTGGTGGTGCAACCTCCAAAGGTTCAGGTTCCATGTTAAACAATAAGTAAGAAGAAAAATTAGATACAAGTAACGAATCTAACCCGTAAACTAATAGTAAAAGATAAATAAGTCCCCGGCAACGGCGCCAAAAACTTGACTGGTGCTTACACACGTGTATAACGTAAGCGCACGTATCGTTCAAGTATTATAAAAAGTATCGATCCCACGAGGACTTAAAACCTTTTGTTATCAATTTATGGGGCCAAATTATTACTAGTATCTAACTGGTTCTTTGATTGATTGATTTGAAATGACGATGATTCTAAATTTAAAAACAAGTAAATAAAATTGCGTAAAAGTAAGTTGAGAAAAATACAAATTTATAAAAACTATCCAGGGTTGTGATTTATTCCAATATTATTTAAAAGATGAAGTGGTTATCATATAGTTGGGCAGTATATTGATTTATTAACCTGGAACACTAAATCATGTAAAAGCCTCTTCCGATGGTCAATTACAAATACCTAATATAATCCAATTGAACAATATGTCTATGTCAATAAAATTACCTAGATTCATTAAGATTAAGTTCCAATTATGGCTACCCCCGCCCGACAGGTATATTCCTATCCTGTAAGGAAATCTATTAAAGGGTTATCTATCCTCAAGGAAGATCGTGGGCTATTGAGTCTAAGGTCTTAAACTTAAAATCCCTATGTCTAGTTCATTTCAAGTTTACCTAATCAATTTTATTAATGGTCAGTTAATAAAAAGCATTAAGATTAAGACTCAATAAATAAATCTTTAAATTAACCCAACTATAATCTAACCCGTTATAAACCCGTGATATTGGAATTCATCACAACCCTAGATACTAACTTAGTTACGACACATAACTAGGGCTAATGAAATAAAAGACGTAAAGTAAATTAAATACTGAAAAGTAAAAAAGTAAAAGTAAAAAGTAAAATAAATAAAGTAAATTACTGAAAGTAAATTGCTGAAAAGTAAATTGCTGAAATTAAATAAAATAAATGTACAATAAAAGAAAATGCTGGGGGTTAGAGGATCAACTTTTATTACTACTATTTTAGATATCTCCCTTAATATAATATATTAACTTTGCGTGATAATTACCAATCAGCCATATAGGCGGTATCCTGATTAAGTCAAATTAATAATTAATTACCAACCGACCAACCAGGCGGTATCCATATTTAGTCAGGTTAAAACCAATTTATAATTAATTACCAACCGACCAATATAGCGGTATCCTCATTAAGTCAGGTTTTAAATCGTTTATATATTATAATTAAGGGAGATTAATCTAAATACCAATAATAAAAGCTTTACCTTTCACCCCAGCAAGGGAGAATTACCTCCACATTGCTTGAAAAATAAAAACTGCAAAAGTAAAGAAAGAAAATGTTTGTGCGTAAAAGTAAATTACGGAAAGTAAAAACTGAAAAGTAAAGAAAAGAAAGTGCGAAAGTGAAAATTAATTACTGAAAACTGAAAATAAACAAACTAGATGCAATCTTCTTATTTATTCTTAAGGAATTTCAAAGAAGAAAGTATGAATTTTACAAATGAAATGACTTGGTATTTATAGGCAAAATTTTGCCTCCATCAAATCATCCATCAAATTCTCCACCAAATCCATTATTAATTTCTCCAATAATTACTCCACCAAATCCATAATTGCTCCACTAATTGCTTATCTGTTTGGTGGTGATTTGATAATTTTTATTAATTATTTATTAATTTATATTTGCTTTGAAAATGATTGATAATGACTTTAATAATTACACACCACACACTTCTGGATGGTACATCAATTTCGGTAATGATATCATCAGAATTAGAAAATATTTTCTCTTTCAAAGTTGTAGATCATTGAGTCTTCTTTAATCTGGCACTTGAATCATCTCAATCAGATATCTGAGTAAAAAGTTATGCCCAAAATACGACAGATGCGCAAAACTAGAATTTCCAAAACTGTACTTTGTCAAAACGCCCTTTCAAGTTTCCAATCTCCAAATTAATATATCAAGTCCAATAATTGACCTAAATTTTGTCCTAAATGATTTCATTGAATCCCGATATTATTTTATCTGCAAAATAAAATAAAACATATTAAAACGTTCATCAAACCCGAGAAACTAAACAAAATATTAAGTAAAAGGGGCGGTAAATATTGATATATTTTCCGCTCATCACACACCTTCACAGATCAAGCCTTCACATTACTGTCATCGCTCTCAGCAGCCCTTTCAAACTGATCACCACTCCACAAACGCATGCAAGACTTCAAACTACCCTACTCTTCACGCATAAAAAAAACCCTAGCCTTCTCAAAACAGTAAGATCCAAGCCAATACACCCTCACGTAAGCCACCTTCAACAGCCCCTAACCCTCACTCAAACCAAGCACAGCTCAAGCCCCCCTCACTGGATGAAACCCTAATATCTTCACGCCCATCACATCTCTCGTCTCTCTTGCATGAACAGACCCTGCAGTTGCCAAAGTGAACCTTAAACACATAGTTTCTCTGACCTTCTCTCTACATGACCCACTTCAGCGACACAATATCATTAAACGCAAACAGCCACGTACAAACTCAAAATAGCCCCTCATGTCCATGTAAAACTAACTCCCATTCACGACAAGACAAAGCCACTGAACTACACCATTATTTCACCATAAATAGTCACCAAAATAACGGCTAAAAATAGCGAGTAATAGCCCCCTAAAATGGTGACCCTAACACCCCCAAACTGCCTTCAAGCCACGTGAAACCCTCTCCCCATGCACACATGAATGAACAGAAAACAGCCCCGAACAGTGAGGAATAATAGAGTGAAAGCTGCAGTGAAAATAGAGGAAATGGCGAGCGGAAATTGCGAATGAAAACGGATAAAATAGTAAAAATAGTGAAAATAGTGAAAGCAGCGAACTAGTGGACCAGTAAGAATAGACAAAAGAACAGACCAGTGAAAACAATGGAAATGATAACCCTTCCGGTACAGTGAAACGCACTCCCGGAAAGCGACTTAAAAGGTTGGACCAGAGGGCACCCCTTTTATTTATTATCCTTTATTTATAGTTATTTTATTATTTTATTTCGCATAAGTATTGTGGATTGGTGCATGATGTGATTTCCGGATGAACGAAATATGTGTTCTCTCTTGTGGTATATCAGATGGAAACCCGGACGTAAATTCCGTAGCCGATTCTGAATGGACGGTATTCCGGTTTGCACTCGGGATACAATACCACGTACCACTTGAGAGACACACGTATTTCGTTTCAACCAACCTTGTTTCAACCAACCTTGTATTCGAGCTTGATTAGGTTGTTAGTAAGTTGTTTATTTCTTAAGCATGAATTAGTTTAGTTTGTTATTTATTTTAAAGAATGATTAGGTCATTGGTACGTTATTTCATTATGTATGGTATAGTTATTTTATTTCACAATAAGAGTTTAATCTACGTTCATGCCTAGGTTGTTATTTAGTTTTTGTGTTTGATAATTCAGCATGCTCATTGTGTGATATTATATATTTGTTGTTATTCTGACTTACTTTTAAAAGCATACAAGTTTAGATATAGGATTTACTTTTATGAATGCTAACTAGATTTAGGTTATTCTCGGACATGTATGTTGTGTAGACTTGGTTAAATTATTGCACAAATCTGTTCATTATAAATGGCATAAGTAAGGGACCATTCCAAACCCAACGGTTTGAGGTCTTCCCTTGCGAGGGGTGAGTGCGGCCTTAAATCATTTTCCCAGTTCGCACCGGGTGGTGACTCCATTTAATTCTTCGGTTTAGTCCCCCGCGGGCTACTCCGTACTCCCAACTGGGCAGCGAGCCCGGAACAACATGCGTCGTCCAATTTCTGTGTCATACAAAGAGCTTTTCCAGAAAGAAAAGTAAAATAAAGTTTTCAGAAAGAATTTTTCGAGAATAGTTTTCAGGAAATAAAAATTTAGAAAGACAGGCTTTAAAGGAAGCTTCAGAAAAGGGTTTTCAGAAAAGAGTTTTTCGAAAAAGTTTTCAGAAAGCATTTTCTACAAGTATGTCATAATTAGAGTTCGCAGTAGCTTATAAGTCATGCATATATTCTAGTTAACATTTGACATTGCATAAATACGATCCTAATGCATGATAGTATGATTGTATTATGTGTTTATGACTGATGTATGTGAGTATCGCGTCTTTACATGAAAAGAACAATCTGTGAGATACTAACATATGGTTATAAGATTTCGTATACATGTTTATATAGTTAATATTAGTCCATTGGATGTTCAATAGAAAGAATATGTTATTATACCGATTTGATGATATTTCAAGATGGTAAAAGAAAGAAAGTTATTATAATTGACTAATTAGACTAGCTCAGAGTATACAGAAAAATAGAGAGAAGAATCAGAGTTGCACAGCAGAAGTGTAATGGACCTTAGTCTGTTAGTTAGTAAAGTAGAACATGATGGATTAATGTGGATTATAGTAAATAGAGGTTTAAGTATGTATATGTGTGTTTAGACAAAAAGACCAGTAACTAGTAGTATGGTAACTAAATGGATAGAAGTTATATGGTTAAATCGGACTTGTAATTATTTACATGGTCACATAAATGGTTAGGTTAATACAGGAACATAATTAAGATTATGTCGTGTTTGATGCTCAAGTTATAAGCATTGTTGCTTACTGGGTCATTATGACTCACACCACAATAGTTTGTTAGTTTTGCAGGTCATTAGCTGACATACTTGGCCAGCATGTTTTAAGTGAAGACTTTGAAGACAGTGAATCGCCCCAATTGTAGTCAGAAGATTTTTTGAATCCTGGGTCGAGTTATGGGTCCTCACGACCTTTGTATTAGTTTTTGCATTCTTATCTCATTTGTAAAAGTTAAGTAATAGTGTATTTTTATTTTGAGTTCTGGCCGGAGGCCAAGTATTTACTTTGTTCTTGAAGTTCAGGCTTGAGGCCTTGATGATGATTGCATTTATGTTGAGTTTGTTTGAACAGCTTGTCTCAGAGTGTTGGCTATAAGACATCTTGCATGATGTTTTGCATACATCATGCTGAAATTTTATCAGATTCAGAGGCTCATGGAGATGGGTTTCAGTCTCCTGCCGGTAGCATCCTGGCCTAGGCGAGATGTTATAATATTTTTCCTTCTTACCTAATGGTATGGAATAATATGTTGGGATTTTTATGCCCGACAAGCAAATGTGTTTGAAACTTGGTTGATTAATAAATTTATGATTTGATTTTATTCCATGTATGCATTTTGATTTGCTTTATAAAATTCATGAAAATTCCGTGATTATTTATGTAGCTTTAAATTAAACATATATGTTGATGTAAAATGTTACATACATATATGTATGGATAAAATTTAAAGAGTAATAATCAAAATTTTTCCATGACTATGATTTGAAATTGAGAATCTTCAAATCCAAAGTCAAAAATACAGTTCATTCCATTATGAATGATATAGTACTATCCAGACTATATTATGTAAAGACATAAAAATGAATGTATTTTATATAATAAGATTATATTGGACAAGACCAGATAAAATTTGTAACAACCGGATGTTTAGTCTCTATTAGGTTGTAGTAGTGTTGTATCAATGGACGAAGGCATGTAAAATAAACTTTGATTGGACTTGAATATGCTCATGGAACGGGGTTGGAGACGATCGGTAAAATTCTCCAAATCTCGGGAAGAGACAGTATCACGTGCCCTTTTGTACCGCCTATAGTATTTGGAGCATAACATTTTCATACGATCTTTGAATTTTATGAATTTTATATCATCGGAAAGCTGAGACCAATACCTACAACTTCTGTGTAAAATATTTTCCCAAATTAGGACCAGAACCGAGTCAAAAACACAAGTTAAAATCTGGATAAATAGTGATTTCGGACAAAAATGTAAAAATCTCCAATTTTCTCCATTTTCCTACACACTTCTACAATTTTCTTTTATTATTTAGGTCCACTATATAAGGGACCACTATTCACCATCTTCAAAAAGGGGGAAAAATGAAAATAGATGGGGAAAGAAATAGGGAAGAAGAACGTGGGAGAGAAAGAGAATAAGAAGAAGAAAAAGAAGAAGAGAGAAAAGAAAGAAAGAATAGAAGAAAGGAAAAAGCAAAGAAGAAGATGTGACTCAATTGGAATCTTGGAAGGTGAGGGAATCCAACAAAAAATAAAGTAATAAACCTAAACCCAAATTCCATGTTATGAGATTTTGATAAATTGATGTTATGGAAGTTGTAATGGCATGCTGTGTGTTGCATATTAGAGATTAACTAGTGAAGAAATAGTTGTTAATCTAAGAAACCCAAAACTTTTAGTTTAAAGCTTAATATTAAAAGTAATGGAAGTGAGATTAAATAAGCAGTTAAAGATGATAAAATGGTAGTTAGTATATGTTGAATATGTATAATGTGGTGGATGGTGTATTGGGTTAAGTTTTGTGATTATGGAGGATGATGAAATTCGACCAAGTCTAGGAAGAAGGGATGGATGTTTTGCAAATAATATGAAGTCTTGAATTATGTAGGTGTGCAATGATTATGTAAAATGAGGATATGGTTAGCTAGGATTATAGGAAAAATGGAATTTAGGCATGTCGTACACCAAGTGTTTGATATAATATCAAGCTCGAGAAAAAATAAAGAATTGAGCATGTTTTGGATGTTATGAATAGTATTTATAATAATGGAAATTGTGTTGAGGGTTTTCAGATTAAATGTATTACACTAGATGATGAAACAAGGAAGATAAATAAAGAAGACAATTTCTGTGTCGTCCTGAACAGGTTATATTTGGTCGCTTCTAACTCAAGTTTTATGTGCCCAATTGATAAATCATAAAATTTTGAGTAAACTAGACACATAGGGGAGTGACATATCTAAATTTCGGAATGTTTGGACTTAAGATGAGACTGCGCTGAATTTTTGAAGTCAGGCTTCTGCTGCCTCTGTGCCTAGTTTTTCCAGCTATAAAACCCCCGAAATTCAGTCCATAACTTGAATTCTAGGAATTGAAAATGCGATCCGTAAAAGCCAACATAAAATAGACACATAAGAGAGTATTCTATTAAAATTTTAGCCTCAAATTCAATCCCGATTTAGCGCACCAAATTTTCAAATTTAGTGTTAGCGCACTGAAATTTTATGGATAGAATGTAGAATATGGAGTTTTGTGAAGTAGCTTGTGAAATCCTCGAACGAGCGTAATAAAAATTATTAGACCACCTAAAATGTTAGTAACGTAGCGAGTATGAGTTAACATGAATACTGAACAAATTTTGTTAAGAAATGATAAAATTCACAACCTTGGTACTAACGAATTTTGCTAATTCTAGATTATCTCCAGGAGATACGATTCGGTCACCATCGCAAGACATCATTAGCAAGTTCCAAACCAGTGAGTGGAACTTTTTTATTAAATAGTTTTATTTATTAAGTTTTTGATATCAGACTTATTCTTTTATGCCTTAGGTTGTTAGATTTGTTTTATCATTGAAATTATGTTTTAAAGCTATGTTTCAGTTATATTTTAGGTAAAAAAAATTAAAGCATGAGTTTATGTTTCTCGGGGCATGATGGAAAAACTCACCACAGCAAGCAACTTAATATAGTTTGGAATTGATGGATACAATGACATGTGCACATGTTGAGGACTGAGGGGACGCTCTCAGATCCTCGAGCCGGGCTAGGGGATGGCGATACGTAACGCCTCTAGACCCCAGTTTTTTATGGTGATATGTAACGCCCCAAGACCACCGATTTCAGAGACAGTAGTGGCATGCTTTCGGGGACAATTATACATAACCCCCCAAACTCATGGATTTGCATTGCTGGCTCCAGTTAGGCATTGACAGGTGCTTACACACACGCGTATAACGCAAGCACACGTATCGTTCAAGTAGTATAAAAAGTATAGATCCCACAAGGACTTAATACTTAATCTATTAATTTTATGAGGTCGAATGATTACTAGTATCTAACAGGTTGATTGATTGATTTGAAATGGTGATGATTTTGAATTTAAAAACAAGTAAATAAAATTACGCGAAAGTAGGTTTAAGAAAATTCAATATTAGGAAACTATCTAGGGTTGTGAATCTTCCAATATCATTTTAAAGATGAAGTGGTTATTTCATTTTTGTGTAATATATCGATTTACTAACCTGGAACACTAAATTATGCGAAAGCCTCTATCGATGGTCAGACGTAAATACCCAATATAACCCAATTGAACCATATGTCTATGTCAACCAAATTACCTAGATTCATTAAGTTTAAGTTCCAATTATGGCTTCCCCCGTCTGACAGGTATATGTCTATCCTGTAAGGAAATCTATTAAAGGGTTATCTATCCTTAAGGAAGATCATGGGCTATTAAGTCTAAGGCTGAAACCTCAAATTCCTTTGTCAAGTTTATTTTAGATTTACCAGATCAATTTTATTAGTGGCCAATTAACAAGGCGCATTAAGCTTAAGACTTAATAAATAAACCTTTAAATTACCCAACTATAAAATAACCCCTTATAAACCGGTGATATTAGAATTTATCACAAACCCAGATAACTAACTTAGTTACGACACATAACTAAGGCTAGTAAAAACTTAACTAAAAAAAATACATAAAGTAAAATGCTGAAAAGTAAATTGCTGAAAAGTAAATGACGAAAAATAAATGCTGAAATTAAATACTAAAAATTAAATTACTGAAAAGTAAATGCTGAAAAGTAAATTACTGAAAAGTAAATGCTGAAAGTAAATTGTTAGTAATAAATTGCTGAAAAGTAAATGCTGAAAGTAAATTGTTGAAAAGTAAATAAAGTAAAAGTACAATAAAAAAAAATGGTGAGGTAAAAGAATCCACTTTTATTACTTCTATTTTAGATATCTCTCTTAATATAATATATTAACTTTGCATGATAATTACCAACCAGCCATATAGGCGTTATCTAGATTAAGTCAAATGAATAAATAATTACCAACCGACCAATCAGACGGTATCCAGTTTAATCATGTTAAAACCAATTTAAATAATTATCAACCAACCAATATGGCGGGATCCTCGTTAAGTCAGGTTTTAACTAGTTTATATATATAATTAAGCGAGATTATTCTATATATTAGTAATAAAAGTTTTACCTTTTACCCCAGTAAAGGAGAGTTACCTCCTCCTTACTAAAAAGTAAAAACTGAGAAATAAAGAAAGAAAAGTATTGTGCGTAAAAGTAAATTGCGGAAAATAAAAACTGAAAAGTAAAGAAAAAATGCGAAAGCGGAAACTAATTGCTGAAAGCTGTAAAAAAATAAATAAGATACAATCTTCTTAGTATTCTTAAGGAATTCCTTAGAAGAAAGTATGAAATTACAAATGAAATGGCTTGGTATTTATAGGCAAAATATTGCGTCCACCAAATCATCCACCATATCCATTATTAATTGCTCCACTAATTGCTCCACCAAATCCATTATTAATTGCTACACTAATTGCTTATCATGTTTGGTGGTGATTTGATAATTTTTATTATTATTTATTAATTTATATTTTGCTTTGAAAATGACTCTATTAATTACACACAACACACTTCTGGATGGTTCATCAATTTCGGGTATGAAATCTTCAGAATTCGAATTTATTTTGTTTTTGAAAGTTGTAGATCTTTGAGTCTTCTTTAATCTGAAACTTGAATCAGCTCAATCTAATATCAGAGTAAAGATTTAAGCCAAAATTACAACAGATGCGCAAAACTATAATTTCCAAGACTACACTTCGTTAAAATGCCCTTTCAAGTTTCCAATCTCCAAAATTAATATGTCAAATCCAATTTTTGCCCTTATTTAACCCAAATTTCGACCTAAATGATTTCATTTTATCCCAATATTATTTTATCTGCAAAATAAACTAAAACACATCAAACGTTCATCAAACCCGAGAAACTAAACAAAATATTAAGTAAAAGGGCGGTAAATATTGATATATTTTCCACTCATCGCACCCCCAAAGCTAACATTTTACTAGTTCTCGAGCAAAAAAACAAAATAAAATACAAGAAATAATTAAAATTAAAGTAAGCCACTTTCGTAGGGATCACGGTTGCATTTAGCATATGCAACAAGCCTTTAAACCCTAGGCGTCCCTAGTGGGCGAGTTATAGTCTCGTGAGGGCTTACAGCAACGATACCCACAAACGTTTTACAAAAGTAAAAAGATAATAAAACTAGTGCACACAAAAGCAAAAAGACAAGAGAAAAGATAATAAAGAAGTTAGTGACTAATCAGGTGAAACTTCGACTCCTAGTTACTAGTTGTTTTCTTTCTTTCTAAATTACTGAATAAGTAAATTTTCCGATTATATTTACCACTCTCTATATGCACAACCAACAAAATATTAATCAACTCATTTTTGGCCATAACAGTCACAAGTTCAGTTGATAAGAGAGTAATATTTTTGTCCTAAAGTTTTATCAGAATTTACATATTTTGCAGCAATGGAATAATTTTTTCTGATTTTTTTCTTTGATTTTTGATTTTATTTATTTATTTATACACAATATCTTTCATCTATGTAGCGAGTGTTGGGTCGGTGGCTCCCAAACCAGTTGGCTTTAAGGCACCAAGTGTTAAGAATCCCCTACGGACTTAATTACTCAGACTTTAGATATATATATATTTTTGCAAAATCTTTGATCCATGTAGCGAGCTTTGGGCCAGTGACTCCCAAACCAGTTGGCTTTAGGGCACTAGGTTTTTAAACACCCTTACAGACTTAATAACTCGGATCTCAGATGTTTTTTTTTAACTCCATCACTTTTTGAGATGCTGCCCTAAATTAAACTAGAGCACTGAATATTACAAACTTTTCAATTATAGCTTATGTCTGTATGTTACTATGCATGTTGATAATATCTGCTAACTGAGCATATGAATATCCATTTTAGTCAGTATTATGGAGAATTCACAAATTAAATAATTAAAAATGAAATAAACAAAAATTAACATGTTCCGAAATAGGTTTGAGATACGTCTTAGGAGTGGAAATTCCTTACTCAGTTATCTCTTACCAATTTCACCTTTTCAGTCAAAATAAAAACACAAAAACGGAAAATATTTTTGTAATTTTTTCAAATTTTTCAAATTTTTTGTATTTTTCGAAAAATTTTGGACTAAAAATAAAAACAACGCACCACTAAAGATAAGATACTGATCAACTAATTCCCTCCCCTGGTTCGCCAAAGATAACACTGTAAAAATTTCCTCCAATGTACCCAAGCCACATGGCAAAGCAATAAATGCATCAGCACGATTAATTATTTCCACTAGTTGCTCGGACATACCTGGCACAATAAGTTCATCTCCGTTTGATGATCCAATAAGATTCGCCTCTGCCAAAGGTTTTGGGATGATTCCCAAAACGTGACTGACTCCCTCCCGTACAGCGTTTGAAACGATCCCCATAAGTCCAAGATTGCCTCCGCCATATACTCAGGCATATTCCTTCCAGCTAAGACTCGACCCGATTCATGTGCTGTTTCTACGTAATGTGGCTTAACACCAACACTAGTACCGCAAAACACACAGATGTTTTCAACTCGTCTTCTTGAACTGGCTTCCATGTTTTACTCTGGATGTCTTCAAAAGTGCAATGATGAGTTGAATTTATAATACCTGAAAATGGTGAGTAAAATAATAGCACTAGTACTTGCCAAATGACAATTATTAGTTAAACAATAAAATAAATCATGATAGTCAAAATGTCTGGATCCTGTCGGAGAAAATAAAAGAAAACAACAAAACAAATTACAATTATTAGGAAAAGACAAAGAGATATAATATGTACAAGAAAAGTAGCAGACATGGTTTTTTTGAGTCAGATTCCCTAGACTTAACTATTGTCTTTCTCTTTGAAATTGTGCATATAACACACGAATTTCGTGATACACATATCCACTGGGATTCGTCTCAAGAGTTTTAGATATATCATCTAATGACTCCTTACTCAAGTCATCCCTAATGAAATTAATCTTATCTTTGTGGTTATCAAACACCATTCCTAAAGAACGACAACGAGTATCACAAAACATACGAGCACATTTATAACAAACCGAACAACAACGACTATCACAAAACATATGAGCACATTTATAGAAAGATACATTCTTTTGGCTCTTCTCTTTTTAGCATAGATGTTCCTTCCTAAACCAGGTAGATGTGAAATAAAAGAGTCAGAAGACTCACCTGCCAATCGGACCTGTGCTTGAATAATCCAACAAATATCAGTAGGAATACCTTTGATTATCAGTAATCTTATCCGTTCCAAGCGAGCTTTGTAGACTTTCATCAGAGTTTTTTAAAGGAGAGAAGGAAATTACTTGTGAAGATTTACGAGAACTTCTTCCATCCTGAAATAAATTAACCTACGAAAACTAACCACACAAAATTAAATCACACCAAATCACAATATATATAAAAATTGCATGGGTTGCCTCCCTGCTAGCGCTAAGTTTAAAATCGTCAGCTAGATGTGACTTCTCGAACATTAGGATGGGTCTGAAAGTGTTACACTTTCTTTTTGTCGCTAAAATGATTATTCCCAGTAGTGCTTGACACGCTGACTGTTAACATTGAATGTTTCGTTGGTGTTGGGATCATGCATCTCAATGGCTCTGTCTGATAAAACCTTGGTGATCATAAATGGACCTGACTACTATGATTTTGGCTTCCATGGGAAGAATTTCACCTTTGATTTGTCTAACAGTACCTTCTACCCTGGTTCCAGTTGTTTGCGCACTAACTTCTCATCATGTCTCTTCTTGGCTTTTTCTTTGTACAATTTGGCATCATCAAAAGGATGATTGTGAAATTCCTCCAATTCTTTGAGCTGGTGGAACTTTTTCTCTTCTGTTACTTGTAGTGTAAAAATAGGCTTCTTCAGTACGCAGTGCGCATTATCTTCAAGCTCCACAGGCAATTGACATGCTTTAAGTTTGTCAGCAGAACTTTGCATTGCATTGGAGGTCTGGATGGTACTATTTATCACATCAAGTCTGAAACATTCCTCTTTCTCGTCATTTGGGAAATTCATGGCTTTAAAAATATTGAATGTTACTTCTTGGTCTTGTACCCTCATGGTTAGTTCTCCTTTTTGTAAATTAATAATGGTTCGACCTGTAGCCAATAATGGTCTCCCTAGGATGATTGGCACGTCTGCGTCTTCCTCCATATCAAGGATAATAAAATCTGCTGGGAAAATGAATTTATCAACCTTGACCAGCACATCCTCAACTACGCCTCTTGGAAATACGAGCGTTCTATCAGCAAGTTATAGAGATATTGAAGTTGGCATTATTTCTCTAATTTGTAATTTCCTGAAAATAGAAAAAGGCATCAAGTTAACACTCGTACCTAGATCACACAGAGCCTTACCGAAGTCATGTTCTCCGATGGTGCAAGGAACAATGAAATTGCCAGGATCTTTCAACTTTGGGGGTAGCTTCCTCTAAATGATGGCGCTGCATTCTTCTGTCAATGCTACTGTCTCATAATCTCACAATCTTCGTTTTCGTGAAAGAATGTCTTTCATGAATTTGACATAGCTGGGCATTTGTTCCAAGGCTTTTGTAAATGGAATGTTGACGTGTAGCTTTTTGAACACCTCCAGGAAATGAGAAAACTGCTTGTCCAATTTGTTTTTCTGAATACGCTAAGGAAAATGTGGAGGTGGAGTGATCTGTTCTTTTTCCTTTAATTCTTTTTCCTCCATCTGTTGCTTTGTTTCTTTTTGGAACTTCCTCAGCATTTGTTTTACCTCCAACATCTTTATTGATTTCAGTATTGCTTTTTAATATGATGGCTTGACATTGCTCTTTCCCCATGTTCCTTCGATTTGGTTCAGTGTTGCTAGGAAGGTTACCTGGCGGTCTGTAACTCTGAGCATTGACCAATTGTCCAATTTCATTCTCCAGTGCTTTAATAGAAGCAGATTGACTTTGAATTAATGCTGCTTTGGATTGAAACATGGCATCATATCTTGCTTCTTGAGAGTCATGTTTTGCTTCTATCTTTTTCAAGTGGGTCACAACTTCTGTTATTCCTAATTCATTTGCCTGCTCCTGGCCCTTGTTCTGTTGTTGGAATCCGGGTGGTGGGTTGTTCATTTGCCCTGAATTGTTGCTCCATGCAAAATTAGGATAATTCATCCACCCTGGGTTGCAAGTGTTGGAATGTGGATTGTTCCCCTGTCTGTTGAAATTGTTGACATAATTCACCGTCACTTTATATTGGTTTGAAGATTATGACTCAGGTGCTCCTCCAAATGGTGAATTTGTGGATCCACCATTAACCTTCATGTTAAGAGTTTCCAGATTTTTGCAAATCTGATCCAGCTTGGCATTTACTATAGTGTTGGCTCCAAATTTATAAATTCCAGTAATTTGTTGAATCAAGCTCATTTCTGTTGGCCACAATGAGTTGTTATTGGCCATTTCTTCAATTAAGTCCCAGGCTTGATCTTCTCCTTTTGCCATCATAGCTCCTCTAGCAGCAACATCAATTGTGGTTCTCATTATTCAAGAAAGTATATTGTAAAAGGTTTGGACTTGTAGCCACTTTGAAATCTCATGGTGAGGACATTTCTGGAGTAAATCTTTGAATCTTTCCCAAGCTTCGTAAAGGGATTCTGAATCTTGTTGTACAAAAGATGTGATGTCATTCCTGAACTTTGCAGTTCTTTCTGGTGGAAAGTACTTTGCAAGGAATTTTGTGGCTAGAGTTTTCCAAGTTGTGATGGAATCTGCTGGTAGTGAATGTAGCCAAGCTTTGGCTCTATCTTTCAAGGAATATACAAAAACTCGTAGTCTTAAAGCTTCTTCAGCTGCTCGGTTGTAGTTGAAAGTACCGAAAACTTCTAGGAAGTTGTTGATGTTGGCATTAGGATCTTCAGTTACATTTCCCCCAAACTGTACGGACTGTTGAATCATCTGGATGCATGTTTTGATGTCACACGCATTTACTGGTAAAAGAGGAAGTACAATACAAGAAATGAGTCTGTCAACCACCAGAATGGTTCTGTCTGAAATGGGAATCGGTGGTGCAAAGTTCAAAGGTTCAGGTTCCATGTTAATGATTGCTTCTTGGTCTTCTCGCCTTTCCCTTCTCAAATGTCCGATGGTTCTTTCAATTTCTGGTTCAAGGGATCGGAGTTCAAAGCTTCTGGTTCGTCTCATGTAGTTTCTGAGAACCTGAAACACAAGAAAACAAAAACAATAAGTAAAAAGAAATCAGATACAAGTAACGTATCTAACCCTAAAACTAATAGTGAAAGATAAATAAGTCCCCGACAACGGCGCCAAAAAATTGATCGGTGGTTACACACACACGTATAATGTAAGCGCACATATCGTTTAAGTAGTATAAAAAGTATCGATCCCACGAGGACTTAATACATAATCTATTAATTTTATGAGGTCAAATGATTACTAGTATCTAACAGGTTGATTGATTGATTTCAAATTGTGATGATTTTGAATTTAATAACAAGTAAATAAAATTGCGCGAAAGTAGGTTTAAGAAAATTCAATATTAGGAAACTATCTAGAGTTTTGAATCTTCCAATATCATTTTAAAGATGAAGTAGTTATTTCATTCTTGTGTAATATATCAGTTTACTAGCCTGGATCACTAAATTACGCGGAAACTTCTATCGATTGTCAGACGCAAATACCCAGTATTACCCAATTGAACTATATGTCTATGTAAACCAAATTACCTGGATTCATTAAGTTTTAGTTCCAATTATGGCTCCCCCGACAGGTATATGTCTATCCTGTTAGGAAATATATTAAAGGGTTATCTATCCTCAAGGAAGATCGTGGGCTATTAAGTCTAATGATGAAACCTAAAATTCATTTGTCAAGTTTATTTTAGATTTACCAGATCAATCTTATTAGTGGAAAATTAACAAGACGCATTAAGCTTAAGACTTAATAAGTAAACCTTTAAATTACCCAAACTATAAAATAATCCCTTATAAATTGGTGATATTAGAATTCATCACAACCCCAGATAACTAACTTAGTTACGACACATAACTAGGGCCAGTAAAAACTTAAATAAAATAAATGACATAAAGTAAAATGCTGAAAAGTAAATTGTTGAAAAGTAAATGACTGAAAATAAATGCTGAAATTAAATACTGAAAATTAAATGCTGAAAAGTAATTGCTGAATGTAAATTACTGAAAAGTAAATGCTGAAAGTAAATTGCTGAAAAGTAAATGCTGAAAGTAAATTGTTAAAAAGTAAATAAAATAAAAGTACAATAAAATAAAATGCTGAGGTAAAAGGATCCACTTTTATTACTTCTATTTTAGATATCTCCCTCAATAAAGTATATTAACTTTGGGTGATAATTATCAACCAGCCATATAGGCGGTATCCAGATTATGACAAATTAATAATTAATTACCAACCGACCAATCCGACGGTATCCAGTTTAGTCAAGTTAAAACCAATTTAAATAATTACCGATCCACCAATATGGCGGTATCCTAGTTAAGTCAGGTTTTAACTAGTTTATATATTATAATTAAGGGAGATTAATCTAAATATTAGTAATAAAATTTTTACCTTTTACCCCAGCAAAGGGGAGTTACCTCCTTATTACTAAAAAGTAAAAACTTAAAATAGAGAAAGAAATGTACTGTGCGTAAAAGTAAATTACGAAAAGTAAAAACTGAAAAGTAAAGAAAAAAGTGTGAAGGCGGAAATTAATTACTGAAAGCTGTAAATAAACAAATAAGATACAATCTTCTTAGTATTCTTAAAGAATTCATTAGAAGAAAGTATGAATTTACAAATGAAATGGCTTGGTATTTATAGGCAAAATTTTGCCTCCATCAAATCATCCACCAAATCCATTATTAATTGCTCCACTAATTGCTCCACCAAATCCATTATTAATTGCTCCACTAATTGCTTATCACGTTTGGTGGTGATTTGATAATTTTTATTATTTATTTATTAATTATGTTTTGCTTTGAAAGTGATTGAAAATGACTTTATTAATTACACACAACACAATTCTGGATGGTTCATCAATTTTGGGCATGGAATCTTCAAATTCGAAATTATTTTGTCTTTAGAAGTTGTATATCTTTGAGTCTTCTTTAATCTGGAACTTGAATCAGCTCAATTCGATATCGGAATAAAATGTTATACCTAAATTACGAAGATGCGCAAAACTGGAATTTCCAAAATTGTACTTCGTTAAAACGCCCTTTCAAGTTTCCAATCTCCAAAATTAATATGTCAAGTCCAATTTTTGCCCTTATTTGACCCACATTTCGTCCTAAATGATCTCATTTTGTCCCAATATTATTTTATCTGCAAAATAAACTAAAACACATCAAAATATTCATCAAACCGAGAAACTAAACAAAATATTTAGTAAAATTGGCGGTAAATATTGATATATTTTCCACTCATCACGTATGGGGGGGATGGCGATACGTAACGCCCTCATACGTCCAGTTATTTTTCACATAGAGATACAGTTTTTCAGAAAAAAATTTTAGATTTCAATCACAGTTTTCAGAAAGAGATTTAGAAAAGAAAGTTTCAAGATCCATCTGTTTTGTAAGAAATTCAAAATTTTAAAGCAACACACCAGTTTTCTTATAAAGCTATTTTATGAGATTTCTGTTTTAAAACCAAATGTTTTTATAACAGTTTTTTTTTCATTTTTAGTCCACTCACTTAAATTGTATAGCGATCTAACCCCCACTCCAGTCTTTGTATTTTTGCAGGAAATTCAGGAGGACCAGCTCGGGAGGACGGATACTGATGCAGTCACTAGGGATGAAGTCCCCAACAAAGAGTCAGATAGCATGAGAGTCTTGTCAGTGTCAAAGTAAAGTTTTATGCATTCATTAGTGTCATATAAGTCGTTATGAGTGTCTGTTATTATTTGTAAAGAAAAGTAGGTTTTGAATATACAGTTATCAGTAACAAAAGTATTTTATATTAATAAGTTCGGCTATAGTCCCCATAGATGACATTGCATTTGAACAACTTTGAATACATTCAGGAAGAGAAGAACGATTAATTTGGAATTAATCGATAAAATAATATATTCGATATATTAAATAAAATTAGATTTCATCACGGAATTAAAATTAGATTTCCGGCGAACGAGTTAATTCAGAATTAATTCACGAGCGACGTGAATAGTAATTTTGCTAGGCATAATTATTTATTTAAATTTGATTTAATTACGTCACAACGAAAAATTCGTTAATTCGGAATTAACGAACCCAAGCCCGTGATGATTTTGCGGGCCCACTCGAATTTTGAATCAAGTGGGGCACATATGTCACATCACAAGTCACATCACTTTTCATTTAACTTACCATTTTGGTGATGGGATTTAGTAAGTTGGTGGTGGCTTGCAAATTACTCAACTTTGAAAAGGTGATTAACTTTTTACCAAATCAAGTTTTGGTATATGTTTTTATATTTTGGAAATTAAAAACACAAGTCATCACTTTAAACAAAATCGACAAACTTTCTCTCTCCCCCAAAATTCCATTGCCGTGTGTTTCATCAAGAATAAGGAAAATTTTTGTCTCAAAATTTTCAAGTGCTAGCACATAAATAATCAAACTAAGGTGATAAGGAAACTTCTCCCATTGAGCTTGGAATCAAAGATCAAAGCTTGGAGCTTGATACATCACTTTGGAGAAAGCTTGGAGACTTTCAAAGGAGGCAAATTTCTGTAATCAACACATCCTACATCCGATCGTTTTAAGTATATTTCCGGTATATTTCTTCTTGTATTCACATATTTTTATGCTTAAATTGATCTTGGAATGACCTTAGAAACCCAACAATGGTATCATGGAGCCTATTTGAACATGAAATTTAATTAGGGTTTATATACTAAAATTTGGGTAAATTTGATTTGAGCATGATTTGATCAAATTGTTTGTTTGAGTATGCTTGTATGTTGATAACTTAGAGTTATGCATGATCAATTTTAAGAAAAATTAATTGGATTAATTTTCCCAATATTTAGGGCTTGGCCGAATGCTATATTAAACAGTAGTTCATGGTGACTTTTCTTTTTAAATCATTGGATGAGTTTAAAGACTTGATAAATATTGATTTTTGATTAATTTGATTTAATTCAAAATCGGATTTAAAAATCCCCAATTGCCGTGACCAATAGAGCATGTTAATGACTTGATTTTGTTTCAATAATGTTGGACATGTATTGATTATTATAAAGCATGATTAAATTAGTATTTTGGAAATGTTAATTTGGATAATTAATTATGACTATACACTTTAATTAATTAAACATGATATTTGGAAATAAAATTTAATTAGTTGGCCCTAATTTGGAATTGGGCTAATGATGTTATATTTGGGCCAAAGGGCTTGGTTGGGCCAAGTTGGTTTAGGACAATTGGATTGGATTCGAATTGGGCCTAAACCATTCCATTAAGTCCAAATATAACAAATGGGCCTTTAAATTTTTAATTGGGCCTAATGGGCCAAAAAATTGATTTCTTGAGAAATAGGGTGATTCTTTTATTGGACCTTGGTATTTGTGTTTGATCCTTATTGACCAAAGCTCATGCCTTAAGAAATTAATTGAAAGCCCATTGGACTTTAATTAAATGACATTGGATGTTAATTGGGCTTTGTGACCCATTAAGATTAGATTTAGAATTTAAGTCGTAAAGACGCATTAAAAGTGTATTATTTAATTTGGAATTAAATATAGAATTAGTATTGAATATAAATTAAATTAGATTTAAATTGTAGTTCGATATAATACAAGAATTAGTACTTTGAGTACTTATTCTTAAACGAGTTGGACTCGCGCAAATCAAATCGTTGTTTGAACATTAGATGATCACTTTATTTAAAGATTAATTAATTGGATTAGATTGATTGAATAATATGCTTTGTGTGAATACATGGACGTGTTGTATGAATAATGTATATCAGATGGATATTAAAAGGGTGAGGGCAATTTTGGAAATTGTTGTAATAAATTTAGAATTTATTAAATTGGACCTGAATGTCCATCATTTCTCTCGATTCTTTGTAATTCTCTTCTCATCTAATTCCCCTCAATGTTAATGAGGTTTCTTTAATTGTATTATGTAATTGGGTAGAAGTTATAATAGTGCTAGCCGGGGAGAGGAAAAGAGAGTGATTTGTTCTAGGAATAATTTGTGAGATATCCATCCGCATATCATTATTAATTTATTGACCGCGCCTTATTATGCTTTTAGAATGCATGCTTAAGGGTGTATGAAGATAATAAATTGGTTGCCAATTTACGTGAAAAACCCTCAACAAATATTAAGCGTTTTCCTTCCATTGAGTGATTCTTACTGAAGATCGAAGATTGGCACTGGTTTGTTGGCCAAAGTCAAGACCTTTGTCAATCGTGGATGTGTTTGAATCATGAAGGCTTATTCCATATCGCATGTCTTGTCAATTTGTGATTTGTTGGCCAAAGTCAAGATCATTTGTTGTCCATCGACATCGATTACGAAGCTTTCCAAAGTCAATGGGTTCTGCTTAACTAGAATCATTAAGCTTGTTGTGCCAAAGCCAAGACTTAGTTTATTCAGATGAAAATGTTAGGAAAATATATTGGATATATTGGCATATATATTGTATATATGTTTCGGACTTGGAGGTCCATCTACCGGATCTAGGAATTGGATGAGATCCAATTAATCTTAGAGATCTACCTAGTTAAATATCATACAGCTTGTTGGCCAAAGTCAAGGTTGTGTGTTATTTAACGGGATCCTAGCCCACTAGGAAACTAGGTTTCCTGAATACTCAACCGAGTGTTAGAGGCTCGCCGAAAAATAGTGGGAGGCCATTATTGAATTTTCAATTTCATTCAAATACTTAGCTTTACGCGCTTTTAAATTATTTCGTCAATTATATTTTTTAGTTGGAAGAATATTTTATTATTTTCTTGGAACAGTTAGGTTGTACCCATACATCATTAATTGAATAGTTTGACTATTGCAATTAAGATGACATGAAAGTTGAGCATTAGAGATATTATCATGGGTGACAATGTCTTTAATGGCACAAACTTTCAAGACTGGGATACGAATCTCAGGATTGTCCTGGGATCCGAGAAGTTGCTTTATACTATAGAGAGACCTCTTGGGCCTAAGCCTCAACCTGAGCAGCTGCTTGAGCTAGAGCTTTGGAACACTCATAGTGATGACAACCTGACTGCTCAATCGGTAATGCTTACTGCTATGACTTCGCAATTTCGTCATCAGAACAAGGGATAGGATCCCTATGAGATGATGGCGAAGTTGCATGATCTTCATCGGTCTAATCTTAGATCACATGGATATAAGTTGCATAAGAAGCTGTTTCGCGCTCGCATATCAGAGGGTACATCTGTTGAGCACCATGTGTCGCAGATGATTGCTGACATTGAGCATCTAGGACAGATGGGCATTGTCTTCGAGGCTGAGACTTCTACAGATTTGATCTTACAGTCTCTCCCCGACACTTGTAGTGGGTTCCTCATAAACTATAATATGATAAACAAAGACCAAACTCTTGGAGAGTTGATGTCCATACTGCGTGAAGCAGAAAAAAAGCTCCTAAAGGGCAAGAAGAGCGAGGCGCACTTCGCTTCAACATCTCAGACTCCGAGGGCTTGGCCCAAGGCGACTAGAGGTGTAAAGAACAAGAAGAAAAAGAAGGGCAAGGCCAAATCGTCAAAACCTTTTGGGAAGGGTAAGGAAAAATCCCAAGATGTATGTCTGTAATGCGGCAAGCGGGGTCACTGGAAGCGTGACTGCCGCGAGTACAAGGCATACATGAAAGAATTCAAAGGGGGCAAGGCACCATTGTAGGCACTGCATTTTTGCATATAAGTCCCGATGATGAGTCTCGTATGGAGACACAACCTCTTTGATTGTGAAAGCCCCGGGAAACGGACGTTGGAAGGGTAAAGTTGGAAATTAGCATTTGGTCGGATTTAACTCGCTTGTTTCGCTTCGGGTTCGCTTGTTGGACCTCTATTTTAAAACACACAAAACCCATTAAAGCCCAATCCAAAATAATTAAAACATTTAAAATACATGTCACAAATTAAATTAAAACCAATTAAATTAAACTTAAATTAAAATGCATGTCACAAATTAAACTAAAATAAATTAAAACTAATTAAATTAAATTAAAACAAATTAAATGAAATCTAAATAAAATTAAATTAAAACCAATTAAATCAAAACCAATTAAATTTAATAACTAATTAAAATCCAATTAAACTAAATCAAAACAAATTAAATAACTAAATTGAAATTTAATTAAAACTAAATCTAATTATTAAACCTAATTAAATTAAATCAATCACCTAATTTAAATAATTCACCACCTAAATTACATATTTCTTGCCTAAAATAATCAAATTAAATACACCTAATTTTAATTGATTTTATTTCCTTTCAAAACCATGCAAATCCTACATTCCCTCTCTATATAAACTACACAAATCTAACCCTAGGTTCCTCTCCTCTCATTCACTCTCTAGATCACACGACACTCTTATTCACAGCAAAGACAAACAAAACCAAAGAAACCCTAAGACCACTCGGCAGCACACCTAAGGCTCATTCTCCACACTCGGCCACTTGAAAAAGATAACCAAAACCCTAGACACTCAAAAACACCCAAGGACAGCCCCTCACTGCTCACGCCTCTATCTCTCTCACTACCACAAAGACCACAAAAACAAACACATCAGAAAACCCTAACTAAGAACAATCTTCACCCTGGCACTCATGGACGACCCTACCAAATAAGAGCCCCTCATATTGCCTCACGCATGAACAGCCTCCAACCCCACTCATCAGCCATCATCCCTCACGCCCTAATTCACGCTTCAGCCTTCATCCATCAGCCTCACAATCAGCTCCCCCCTTGACCACTTACGCAGCCAACAAACTCATTAACAAAATCATCACAACTCACAGCCATGAAAAGCCCCTTCACGCATCACCCTTCAACACGTCAATAGCCCCTGCCTACACGTCCCACAAACCTTCAAACAGCCACTACTCTTCACCCAAGCCATCACGTAAACACTCTTCACCTAAGCCACTCACCATCACGTAAACCACCTTCAAACAAGCCACTCACCATCACGTAAATCCCCTTAAAACAGCCCACTGCCCATTACGTAAATCATTTTCAAACAGCCCACTACCCATCACGCAAATCCCCTTCAAACTGCACTGCCCATCACTGAAAATTGCCTCCAAAAACTGCACTATCCAACACCGAAAATCATCACTGAAACAGCTCAAAAAAATGCCCCACTGCATAAAACAGTCCCCAAAAACTGCACCAAATCAGTCCCTAAACTGTCCCGAAATTTCCCTGAATTAACCCAGAAACTGCCCTGCAAAACTGTCCAGAATAAGCCTTAAAACAGTCCAGAAAACACACCCCAAAACAGTGACGAAAACTACCCAAAACAGTCCCCGAAACACCCAAAACAGTAGCCTTAATGGACCTGAAACAGTGATCAGAAAATAAACCCGAAACAGTAGCAAATCGGAGTGAAAACAGCAGCCCCAACAGCAAAACAGTGAGGAAAGTCGTTGAGTTAGTGAACCGGAAAAGTTGCGGAATATCAACCCTTCTGACGGTCGTGTAACGCTCTTTCGAGAGACGACAAAAGAGGTTAGACTTGAGGGCACCTTTTTATTAATTACCTTTTCGTTTATTTTTGTTTATTTAAATATATTATCGCATGAGAGTCGTTTGAGGCATGATGTGATTGTTGGATGGGCGGAACATGTGCTCCCTTTTGTGGTATATCGGATGGAAACCCGGACGTAAATTACGTAGCCAATTCCGAATGGACGGTAGTGCGGTTTGTACTCGGGATACAACGCCACGTACCACTTAAGATACACATATTTCGTCTCATCCGAACTTGTATTTGAGCATGTTATAATTCATAGGTTATTTATTTATTATTATTTAAAGCATGATTTAGTATAGTTTGTTATTTAATTTTCATAGCATAATTGTGTTAATTAGGCATGTCATTTCTTTATTCTTTATGCATGATGTTTTGTTTAGTTTATGTTCATGTTTAATTAGTTATTTGTTTATTTTGGTTTAATGGTTCAATATGCTCATTATGTGATATTGTGTTTGCCGTTTAAAGACTTACTTTCAAGCATGCAAACTTAGATTATGAGTTATTTTGATGAATTCATATTAAATCTAGTCCATCCTTGAGCATGAATGTTGAGTAGATTCGGTTAGTCTATTGCACAAATCATATCATCACAAGTGACATAAGTAAGGGAATATTCCGAACCCAACGGTTTGAGATCTTCCCTTGCGATGGGTGAGTACGGCCTCAAATCTTTGTCCCAATTCACACTGGGTGGCGACTCCATGTTATATCTCCGGTTTAGTTCCCCCGCGGACTATTCCGTACTCCCAACTAGGCCGCGAGCCTAGAAACAGTGTCGTCAAGTTTTGTGTCCTACAACCATCTTCAGGTATGTTTGTTATAGAAATAAACATGTCTACTACTAGTTTTAAAAATTAGAATTTTTATTCTGGTTGTGGTACCCATATATGTACTGATGTCCAGGATCTGTAGATTAGCAGGAGACTGGCCTCAGGAGAGATTGACCTCCAAGTTGGTGCAGGCACTGTATTTTTGCATATAAGTCCCGATGATGAGTCTCGTATGGAGACACTACCTCTTTGATTGTGAAAACCGCGGGAAACAGACGTTGGAAGGGTAAAGTTGGAAATTAGCATTTGGTCGGATTTATCTCGCTTGTTTCGCTTCGGGTTCGCTTGTTGGACCTCTATTTTAAAATACACCAAACTCATTAAATCACATCCAAAAGTAATTAAAACATTTAAAACACATCTCACAAATTACATAATTAAAACATTTAAAATATACGTCACAAATTAAAATTAAATCAAATCAAATTAAAATAAATTCAATTAAACTTAAATTAAATTAAATCACATTCACAAATTAAATTAATTAAAAAAAACCAATTAAATTGAAATGAAATTAAAATAAAATAAAATAAAATAAAATTCATTTCTATTTTAATAATTCACTCACAATTTAAAAATAATTCACTCACCAAATTTAAGATATTCCCCACCTAAAATACAAATTTTCTTACCTAAAATAAATTAAGTCAAATACCATGCATTATTTAAAATCCTTTGTTTCCTTTCAAATAAACTCATGCAGAAAACCTAACCCTACCCTCTCACTATATAAACAACAACAAACCCTAGACATCGTCTTCTCTCTCCCCACTCCTCACGGCACCAAAAAAAAAATAACAAGAAGTTTCCATCTCATCTTCTCGGCCACCACTCAAACAAACCTAAGCCCTCAATTCACACAATAGAGCAACCTCGCCCAACTCCCACTCACAGATTCACAACAAAGAAAAATAAACCCTAGCCATCTCACTCTATAACACGCACCTTGACTCTTCTCTCTCTCTCTGGATATCCCTCATCACCGACCCTAATCACTAAACCTTAATCTGTCTCAAAAACCCGAATCACGCACTCACCTCACCTCACAGATCACGTCTTTTAACTGCCCCCTCACCAATTAAACAGCAACATTCACTCTTTCAAAGCAAAACACGCCATAGCCACTGACCAAATCTGCCCTCTCACGCACATAACGAACAACCCTCAAATACGTAAGCCACATGCGCATAAGACAAAGACACGCTCACGCACCTTCAGCACACACTAGCCACCTCCAACAAATCATCGCTCTTTCAACGCATCACGCTCAACCCTCAAGCAGCCTACTCACAGCTAAAAACCCCCCTCACCAGCCACACGTCCACTAGCCACTCTCCACGCCCTCGCCACATGCCCTGAGCCGAGCGACCCTAAGCTACTCACAGCAAACTGGTTCATCAGCCCCTCACACTCACAAACTCGCGGCACTATCAACAGCCCCTTTAGGCCACCTCACGCTTCAGCCAAGACTCCATGCCCTTCAGCCCTTCGCCACTTCAACCTAGCTCAGCTTCATGCATTAATTAACAACCGTTCAGACCACTCACATAAGCGCCCACTGCCATAAGCCACAAACAAGCCTTAAAGAGCCGTGAAAACAAGTCTTGAACTGCCACATATACCCTCCATAATACACCCCAAAAATAGTCCCCAAATCTCTGAAAACTGTCCTAAACCCGCATAAAAAACTGCCCAGTAAAACTGCCCAAAACTGCACCCCGAAACTGCCCAAAACAGTCCCCAAAACTGCTCCCTGAAACTGCCCAAAATAGCCCCCGAAACTGCCGAGAACAGTCCATTAACACACCTGAAATAGTGACCAGAAAATTCACTGAAAACAGCAGTGAAACAAAGTGAAAGCAACAACCCGAACAGTGAAACAGCGAGGAAAAACATTGGATTAGTGAACCAGAAAATTTGCGGAGTATCAACCCTTCTGACGGCTGTATGACACCCTTTCGTGAGATGACAAAAGAGGTTAGACCTGAGGGCACCCTTTTACTTATTATCTTTCGTTTATTTTATTTATTTTGAATAAATATACTATCGCATGAGAGTCGTTTGTGGCATGATGTGATTATTGGATGAGCGGGATATGTGTTCCCTTTTGTGGTATATCGGATGGAAACCCGGACGTAAATTCCGTAGCCGATTCCGAATGGACGGTAATGCGGTCAGCACTCGGGATACAATGCCACGTACCACTTAAGATACACATATTTCATCTCATCCAAACTTGTATTTGAGCATGAGATAGTTTCTAGGTTGTTTTATTTATTATTCAAAGCATGGTTCAATTTAGTTCGTTATTTATTTTTAAAAGCATGTTTATGTTATTCTTTGTGCATGTTATTTTGATTAGTTTACGGTATGTTTGAATAGTAATGCATATACGTTGATTCTATGGTTTAATGTGCTCATTGAGTGGAATTGTGTTTGCCGTTTAAAGACTTACTTTCAAGCATGAAAACTTAGATTAGGAATCATTTTGACGAATGTATATTAAATCTAAGTACCATTGAGCATGATTATTGAATAGACTCGGTTAGTTTATTGCACAAATCATATCATCACAAGTGACATAAGTAAGGGACCATTCTGAACCCAACGGTTTGAGGTCTTCCCTTGCGAAGGGTGAGTGCGACCTTAAATCTTTATCCCGGTTCACACCGGGTGGCGACTCCATGTTACAACTCCGATTTAGTTCCCCCGTGAGCTATTCCGTACTCCTAGCTAAGCCGCGAGCCTAGAACAGCATGCGTCTTCAAGTTCTGTATTCTACAGTTTGGCGACTCCACTGGGGATAAGAGAATTGGCCCCGAAATAATGTCTTGTGAAGATTGTGATTTGTGCTTTAGTTAACCGTGTCTATAGTGGGTTGAGGGAGTTCAATCAAAGGCATTGTCATAGACCCGCATGAAAACCATAGTTGTATATCCTATAGAAGTTGTCCCTTTATGCTTTTGATAACCACATGCATATTATATATCATATGTCGCATGCATCTCATGCATACACACATCATGTTAACCTGTGTCTTAAAATCCATCATAGATATTCGTTGGGTTAGAGAAGTAAAAAAAGGTTTGTCAAGAGGAGTTTTGCAAACGTGAATCAAGAAACAGAAAACCTTATTGCAAGGATAGAAAGACCATTCAGAGGGGCCTTGAAGAAAAAAAGAGAGAAAAAAATTGTTTGTTTTTAGTCCTTGATAGTTAAACATAAGTCCAATGATGAAATTGATTGCTTTAGAGTGAAACTTTAGAAACGATAAACCCTCGACGTGCTTTTATCTGATACTTTGAGTAATTGATCTATGTTAGACTCGTAAGCACTTGATTATGGTTCTTAGCAGTGAAAACCTGAGTAGTTAGCAAAGTGATATGTCGCTTGAATTCACTGGATCTTCGATAAGGTCAGACATTTGCTCCTCCATTTGCTCTGCTTCTTGCTCCATTTTTTCTTCACAGATGTATTTGAAAATTTCTGCATTCAGCTCTTCATATGTCATTTGCGAAATGCATGCTTCAAAATTATCAACCTGAGGATGAAAATATGTGTCTGGCATTAGGTTTCCATCCTCTGATTTAGGTGAAATGATTGGCTCAGGTAGATCTACTTCAAACATTTGTGCAATGGATGCTCCAAGATCTTCATTTCGAGGATACAGAATTCCATCCTCAATTATTAATGCAGTTGGTATAAACAGCTCAGCTTCATCTTCGTCAGAATCTGAATAATAAAAATCAAATCGAGACTTTGCCGATTCAGGCTCTTGAACTGATACCCTGGTTCCTGATACTGCTCAGCCTCCTCATCTGCTGAAGTGTCATCATGAAATACTTGGTCATCTGAAAATGCTTCTTGAGGTATGAAGTTCTGGTTTTCTGTTAATTGTCTGATCTGATCCATCATTCTCTGTATGGATTCTGCTTGACTTTGAAATTGTGCATCAATTTGAGCTTTCCATTCTTTGAACCAATCTTTGAACATGTGAAGTATCTGATCTTCCTCGGATGGTTCTGGTTCTTGATGAAGAACAAATGTGGATGGTGGATAAGATGGAAAATATGATGGTTCTTCATACCTTGAATGATTCCAATAATTCTGTCACTCTGAAAGGTATATACATTGATTGCTCGGGTGGTTACCATCACAAATCACACATCTCTCTATTTCGTTCTGATGTGCAAATGTAGTATTGCTTGGTTCTAGTATCCAGTGATAGTTGTTGGGCTGGACAACATGCCTCAGAAAATCGGACTGTTGCTCCCAGATGTGGGGTGTATCTTCTTCTAAAGCACGTAATCTCACAATCTCCCAATAGTGTTCCATTTTTCAGCCACCTGAAAAAAAGAAAGAAATAAAAATTACAAATAAAAATAAAGAAAATTAGATACAAGTAAATTAGATAGCTTCAAAATTAATAACTCAAGGAATATAAGTCCCCGGCAACGGTGCCAAAAACTTGACCGGTGCATTTATACGCGTATAACGCAAGCGCACGTATCGTTCAAATAGTATAAAAATATCGATCCCACGAGGACTTAATTCCTACTATTGTTACTAATTATTGAATCTATTTATTTACAGGTATCTAATTATAGGGAGAAGGGAATTGGATTTTAATTCGGGCGAACGAATTAATTTAGAATTAATTCGTTAGCGACATGAATGGTGAATTCGCTAGGCTTAATCATTTAATTACGACGTGACGGAAAATTCATTAATTTGGAATTAGCGAACCCGAGCCCAAGAGTGATTGCGAGCGCATTCGCATTTCGAATTCGAGCGCGGCACGCAAGTCACATCAAGCGTCAAATCGCTAGTCGCATCAAGCGTCAAATCACTTATCACTTTGAGTGATGTGACATGACATGTTGTCATTTTATTAAAGTGACTTGATGTGAATAGTGATAGATGATTGAAAAGCACTTTTTGCTTTTGCTTTTTGACTTTACTTTTTGAAAGTAAAAGGTGGTAATTGCTTTTATTAATTTTTGAAATTATTAAAACCATTTACATTTTCTCTCTCTCTTAATGTATACGTAAATTAGGGTTTAAAAAAAAAAACCAATTCACGTTTTCTCTCTCCATCACACACGGTTTTAGGGTTTTTTGGACAAAGAAACTTCTTATTCTCTCTCACACGGTCTTGGACCGATTTTCTTCATCATTTTTCTGGTTTGATCAATCAAAATGAAGAAGAACAAGTGCTAGCACACTCTAGGGTTTATACTATGGTGATAGGGAAGTGTTTTCATGAGCATGGAATCATTTTTTGAGCTTGAGGCTTGGAGCTTCAATGGTGCTCATCCATGGCCGACTTTAGGGTTTACAAGGAGCATCAAAACCGTGCAGTCCAGTCCATGGAGAAGCCATTGCCGAGCTTGAACAATGAGGAAAATGGGTTTTTTTCTTCCTAGCATCAAACCATTCAATGTGAGTATGTATTCCGCCTTACTCCTTGAAGTATTCATACGTTTTTTCTTACTTGATTTGATGATTCTTGGGACCTAATTGGAAACCAACAATGGTATCTATGAGCTTAGTTCAAGCATGAAAAAGTTAGGGTTAAAATTGGGTAAACTCAATTTGAGCATCAAATGGTTAAATTGTTTGATATAGTATGCTTGAATGAGGTTGAATTGATGTTGTGCATGATCAATTTCAAGAAATTTGGTTGGATCCATTTTTCCCCAAATTTTGGGCATGGCAAATTGGGTAAAATCAATTGAAGCATGATTTGGTTGAATTGATTGATTAAGTATGCTTGTATGTTGATTAATTGAAGTTGTGTATGTTCAATTTCAAGAAATTTGGTTGGATCCATTTTTCCTCAAAATTTTGGGCATGGCCGAATTTAGAACCCTAAATTAGTCTTGGTAATTTTGTTCGTTTGATCATTGGATGACTTAAAACAAATGGGTAATGTTAATTTGAAGTTTAATTGGATTGAATTTTGATTTGGAACAATTTTTCCCTTTTAAAGTGGCTTGGCCGAATTCTTTGAATTTTTGAAATTCATTGTGTTTTTTATTTTAATTCATTGGATGAGTTGAATTGATTTAGGAAATTATGATTGTTGATTCAATTGGATTGAAACCGAATCGGATTAGAAAAACCCTAATTGCCGAGACTTTAAGCATGTAAATTGGGTTTGATTTTGATAAATTGTGTTGGACACTATTTGATGTAGAAATGCATGATTAAGTATGCTAATTGATGTTTTAGAAATATTAATTGGGTGGTTAATTGTGTATTACACTTAGGTTAATTAATTATGGAATGTGGAATTTTATAAGTTAATTAATTAGGCTTGAAATTGGATTTGGGCCTTAAATGTTGTAATTGGGCTTTTGGGCTTGGTTTTACCAAGTTAGGTTTAGGCCAATTTGGTTGGATCCAATTGGGCCCAAAACCATATCCATAAAGTCCAATTATGACTAAATGTGTAACATCCCGCCTAGGCCAGGATGCTTCCGGCAGGAGACAGGAGAACCCATCTCCATAAGCCTCTAATTCTGACGAAAATTCGGCATGATGTATGCAGAGCATCATACAACCTGGCCTATAGCCAACATCCAAATACAACACAATCAACAAATCTCAATATCGATAACCGTATACTCATGAATATGAATTCATATAATCATGCATTAATACCATCTATATGTATCTCAAATGACCTCTCGGAGGTGTGATCTATATGCTTATCTTGTGAAATATACATTACTCAATATGTCATATATTTTTATAACTATTACTTTAAGCCTTTTCTGAAAAACTCACATATGAAAGTATTAATGCTTTCATGCATGGTATCAATTATATGCATCACAAATGAAATTACTTGAATACATGAGGTATATGCACGACTTGTAAACTTTACTACACTTAACATACTAAGTCTTTAGAAAATATTTTCTGAAAATCCTTCTGAAAGCTCTTTGCTGAAAACTTTATCTCACTCTTTCTTTCTGAAAAAGCTCTTTCGGAAAACTGTAACTGGAAACTGAAAACGGTGTTTGAAACTGTAATCTGTATTTGAAAACTGAAACTGTATCTCAAAACTGTAAACTATATCTGAAAACCATAACTGAATCTTTTTCCGGGTTTTGTATCTCTGAAAACCATTTTCTGAAAAATCTGATGTTTTGAAAACTCCTTTTTGAAAACCAGTATCTGGGTATCTGTAAAAAAAAAACTTGCGCATGGAGGCGTTACGTATCGTCCGTCCCCCCAATACGCCTATCTGAAGGCAGAAGTGCAAAACCATGACTTTGGGGCGTTACGTATCGTCCGTCCCCCAAAGCATGCCACTACCGTCTCATAATCTGGGGGTCTAGGGGCGTGATATCTCGCCGTCTCCCTAGCCCATCTGGGAGGATCTGAGAGCGTCCCCTCAGTCCTCAACATGTGCACATGTTATCTGTATCCGTCAATTCCAGATGTATCTGAAGTTACATACTGGGGTGAGTTTTTCCCTCATGCCCATGTTCATAAACTTTATTAAGCAAACATAAATCCAATATTATCACAATTATTCAAATGCAACAAGTATCACATATGTACAAACATTAAATTATACGTTCATAAACTCATTACAAATTATCATAAACATCTCTACTCTATGTTTATTAAACATTTAATACAATGCTATCACGCAAACACATACTTACCATACACGAACTTACTTCCATTCTCTGGTAATATATATTCTATTCAACTTGCATGCATACATTAATACTTATGCTTTTAAATACCTACCCGTATTTATTCGTTCTTGTACAAAGATCTACACTTGCACTCATACATGACTAAACGCATCAACTCACGTTCTTACTAGTTTATATTTATTTCTTGATATTGTCGCTTCTATGTTGTTACACACCCTACATACATACTAGGTTAATTATACAATATCACGCTCATCAAGGTTATACGTATTACACAAACTTTCTAGTTATTCCAATATCCTTGATTTTTTACACATAACCTAGCTTGTCCATAATATGTCTCTGTCTATCTCATTAATAGCTTAAGTCTCATTCCCTAGGGCGTAGTTTTTCTACAACCCCCCATACCCAGGTTTTATTTAATTATATTCATAATTATGACATTATTCACATGTTCCATCTGGATATACATCACCCGGTTCATATCTATGTATTTTTCTCTTTGCCTTTGAATACATCTGCTCATCTTTAACTTATATTAATACTTATAATGCTTTTTCTTATCTATACCAATCCACTAGTTTCTGTCTCCCATGATCATCTCATATACATATATATACATTATTAGTTTCTCACAAAGTGTGATATATACATATAACTTTATTATAATACTGCTTTCGTACAACGATAACTTTTAAGTAAACAAAGCATGAGTTACTTACCTGGCTACACAAGTACCCGCGATCCGGGTCCGATCTGCCAAAAAAAATCACAACATACGTCAGAACCGCTGTTTGCGGAACTTTCCACTTATCTACTATACACTACGGACTTTCCTCGAAACACTCGAAACATCTCTGATATTACGATCTAATCTCCATTACTCTAGTACATGCTCACTTAACATTCTAAACTAGCTAGGTAAGTCAAATTCTTATTTTACGCGTTTGCGGCGAAACTTGCGGAAACGTTTCTGCAAATGCTACGGGAGGGTCTCGAACCCTCCGAACTAAATCGAAATTACCCAATTACCCTCACAATACTATAATTACATCATAACTACATTTACAACTATCTAAGCTCAATCGCGCGAGAAACGCCGTTTTACCGGAATCTCGCTATTACTACCGGATCGATCATATCTCGTCCATTTCACCCCGGATTCTACCACATTTATCGTTTTAACATATTAAAGCATATCCAATTCATCTCATGCAAATTCGTTACAGTACGAAACTATCGGAAACATCCGAATACAAATCGATACACTTTAAAATATGAAATTTTGATCGGAAGGTCGTACCGAAATTCCGAGGCCATATTCGGACTCCCGACGGCCATACGAATGCACTGGTGCGATCGAAATTCCGATCGGAGCTACTGTTCGACATGGGTTTACTGTTCACGCGTACGTTTCTCCTCGATTCGTGTGCTTCCGGCCGTTGTTCGGCGAAATCAACTCCGCATACTTGTAGCACTCGTCGAGTGCTTCGATTTGGTAGGTGGCTCGGGCCGTGAAACGAACCGACGAGCTGGATCCGCCAAACCCACAACCGCGTCCTATTTCCCCTCGCCGTCGCTATTGTCGACGTTGTCACGGCCGCCGCCTGCCGTCTTCATGTTCGCCGTTGCTGGGTGGTCGGTTCTGCACCGGCGCGCCGGCCTGTGGTGGCCGGATTTTCCACCGGCGAGGATATCTCCAAAAAGGGCGACGGGGGTGCGGGTAGAGGAAGGAAAATAAGTTTTGCCAATTTTGCAATTAAACCAAACTATGAGGCTTTATATACCCAACTGGAAAATATCAATCTGGTCCCTGCGAATTTACAAATCAGCCCCTTATCTAGAACCTTCTGGAATATCGCAATTTCGGAACCCTTCTGATGCGATTCTCGAAAAGTGTTCAACACGAAAGTTATTCGTATCGGAAAAACGAGTCTAATGGTTCAAAAATCAGCTCGATCGGAGTTCGTTTGCTCAGTTCGCGACCAAAACAACAAACTTTACGCGTTTTACGAAAATCGTGTAACTGACTTTTGATCCCACGCGTTTTCCAACGCGACGAAAATTCATAAAATAATATTCCAATTCATATAACATCAATTAAACTCTTATTCGTCCTTATCATCATGCTCCGAGACTAAAACAACCGTCCGGGAATCTTTTGGAACAGTTCTGAAAATCCGGGATGTAACATTCACCCCTCCTTATAAAAATTTCATCCTCGAAATTTCTCTATCCTTGTAATTGCCGAACCAAAACCCGGTCGAATATGCAAAAACTATCATTTTCTAAACTCTGCTGATAACACTTCTCTGTCTCAACTGTAAACTAGCCACTATCTATAAACTAGATTCCATAATAGCTCATCTATGGCTTTAAACTGGCTATGCTGGTCTGATTCACAACTCCAACTATACTAATCTGGTTCTTATCTCTAGCTGTATTATTCTAGTTCTGATCCCAAGTCCTCTGGCCTCATAAGGGCCCTGCACTGATACTATCTGATCCTGTCTGATTCTCTTGATCTAAAAGGGTCGCAGAAGTACTAACTTAACCTATTCTCTTCTCATACAAAGATAACTAATCTATACACATCAAGGAGCCACCCATGGGCTCATATTCAAGCAATCAAAGCACTGTATAATAAAATCAAGTTACATCAAACAATCATAGAAGGTACATACAAAGACCAATGTGGTCCTTACCAAACTGAAGACAATCTCCGACGGCTGGATCCCCACAATTGCAGTCACTGACTTCTAAACCATGCTACTGACTCTGACTCTTAAACCATACTCTGATACCAACTTTGTAATATCCCGCCTAGGCCAGGATACTACCGGCAGGAGACAGGAGAACCCATCTCCATAAGCCTCTGATTCTGACGAAAATTCGGCATGATGTATGCAGAGCATCATGCAACCTGGCCTATAGCCAGCATCCAAATACAACACAATCAACAAATCTCAATATCGAGGCCTCAGGCCTGAACTCAAAGAACAAAAAGTAAATCAATTGGCCTCCGGCCAGGACAAAAAAATAAAGCTAAGCTATTACATTACTTATAAAAATGAGATACAAATGCAAATACAAAGACGAAGGGCCGTGAGGACCCATAACTCGACCCAGGACTCTCTTGACTGCAATTGGGGCGAGCCACCGTCATCAAAGTCTTCCCAGAATCCTACTGGTTCAGCATAACCGCTACTGACCTGTAAAAACTACAAGCTGAAATGATGTGAGTCATAATGACTCAGTAAATAATCATGCAATCATTAACTAATCTAATTTAACTTAATAATTTATATCCGTTTATTCCCGTGTTACTTGCTATTAATCTTTTCGTCTGAACATACACCTATATAAGTTAACTTCTATTAAATACGTCAAATACTACTTCACAAGCTAACAGTTAAGATCCATTTCATTTCTTCTGTGCTATTCTGATTCTCCTCTTTACCTTCTTCTGTATACTCTGAGCTAATTCTAGATCTGACAATTATGATAGCTTTTCTTCTTTTATTATTTTGAAATATCATCAAGTCGGATAATTAAAACTTATTTTTGTTAACTATCTAATCCACTACCACTATCCATGATTACATGCATATGTTACCTCTTCATTATGAACTAGCATCCTTACAGTATGTCCTTCCTACGTAAGCAAGCAACTTATGCAATCATCCTCGATATACATGCATTAAAATAAAATCATGCTACTCTGTACTCGTATCATACAAAATGCTGACTCTATATGAATATGCGATGCACAAAGTTAACCGTATACTCACGAATATGAATTCATATAATCATGCATTAATACCATCTATATGTATCTCAAATGACCTCTCGGAGGTGTGATCTATATGCTTATCTTGTGAAATATACATTACTCAATATGTCATATATTTTTATAACTATTACTTTAAGCCTTTTCTGAAAAACTCACATATGAAAGTATTAATGCTTTCATGCATGGTAGCAACTATATGCATCACAGATGAAATTACTTGAATACATGAGGTATATGCACGACTTTTAAACTTTACTACACTTAACATACTAAGTCTTTAGAAAACACTTTCTGAAAATCCTTCTGAAAGCTCTTTGCTGAAAACTTTATCTCACTCTTTTCTGAAAAAGCTCTTTCGGAAAACTGTAACAGGAAACTGAAAACGGTGTTTGAAACTGTAATCTGTATTTGAAAACTGAAACTGTATCTCAAAACTGTAAACTATATCTGAAAACCATAACTGAATCTTTTTCCAGGTTTTGTATCTCGGAAAACCATTTTCTGAAAAATCTGATGTTTTGAAAACTCCTTTTTGAAAACCAGTATCTGGGTATCTGTAAAAAAAAACTGGCGCATGGAGGCGTTACGTATCGTCCGTCCCCCCAATATGCCTATCTGAAGGCAGAAGTGCAAAACCATGACTTTGGGGCGTTACGTATCGTCCGTCCCCCAAAGCATGCCACTACCGTCTCATAATCTGGGGGTCTAGGGGCGTGATATCTCGCCGTCTCCCTAGCCCATCTGGGAGGATCTGAGAGCGTCCCCTCAGTCCTCAACATGTGCACATGTTATCTGTATCCGTCAATTCCAGCTGTATCTGAAGTTATATACTAGGGTGAGTTTTTCCCTCATGCCCCGGAAATCAGAAAACTCATACTTAATAGAATCTCGAAACTAGAAGTAACATCTTTCCGTAACACGGTTCTTCAAAAGCTTTTGAAAACATTTATTTAAAACACTTTGAATTCCAAAAACATTCTTTTGAAATACTTTAAACTCTTGAAAATATTTTCAACTTGATTCATTGATGAAAATCTCAACATAACATACATATATGCATATGCACCTCTATGTTTCTTTCTATACTAGTTATGGTTTCTTATAATATCATATATGTACATACACATGTTCATAAACTTTATTAAGCAAACATAAATCCAATATTATCACAATTATTCAAATGCAACAAGTATCACATATGTACAAACATTAAATTATACGTTCATAAACTCATTACAAATTATCATAAACATCTCTACTCTATGTTTATTAAACATTTAATACAATGCTATCACGCAAACACATACTTACCATACACGAACTTACTTCCATTCTCTGGTAATATATATTCTATTCAACTTACATGCATACATTAATACTTATGCTTTTAAATACCTACCCGTATTTATTCGTTCTTGTGCAAAGATCTACACTTGCACTCATACATGACTAAACGCATCAACTCACGTGCTTAATAGTTTATATTTATTTCTTGATATTGTCGCTTCTATGTTGTTACACACCCTACATACATACTAGGTTAATTATACAATCTCACGCTCATCAAGGTTATACATATTACACAAACTTTCTAGTTATTCCAATATCCTTGATTTTTTACACATAACCTAGCTTGTCCATAATATGTCTCTGTCTATCTCATTAATAGCTTAAGTCTCATTCCCTAGGGCGTAGTTTTTCTACAACCCCCCATACCCAGGTTTTATGTAATTATATTCATAATTATGACATTATTCACATGTTCCATCTGGATATACATCACCCGGTTCATACCTATGTATTTTTCTCTTTGCCTTTGAATACATCTGCTCATCTTTAACTTATATTAATACTTATAATGCTTTTTCTTATCTATACCAATCCACTAGTTTCTGTCTCCCATGATCATCTCATATACATATATATACATTATTAGTTTCTCACAAAGTGTGATATATACATATAACCTTATTATAATACTGCTTTCGTACAACGATAACTTTTAAGTAAACAAAGCATGAGTTACTTACCTGGCTACACAAGTGCCCGCGATCCGGGTCCGATCTGCCAAAACAAATCACAACATACGTCAGAACCGCTGTTTGCGGAACTTTCCACTTATCTACTATACACTACGGACTTTCCTCGAAACACTCGAAAAATCTCTGATATTACGATCTAATCTCCATTACTCTAGTACATGCTCACTTAACATTCTAAACTAGCTAGGTAAGTCAAATTCTTATTTTACGCGTTTGCGGCGAAACTTGCGGAAAAGTTTCTGCAAACGCTACGGGATGGTCTCGAACCCTCCGAACTAAATCAAAATTACCCAATTACCCTCACAATACTATAATTACATCATAACTACATTTACAACTATCTAAGCTCAATCGCGCGAGAAACGCCGTTTTATCGGAATCTCGCTATTACTACCGGATCGATCATATCTCGTCCGTTTCACCCCGGATTCTACCACATTTATTGTTTTAACATATTAAAGCATATCCAATTCATCTCATGCAAATTCGTTACAGTACGAAACTATCGGAAACATCCGAATACAAATCGATACACTTTAAAATATGAAATTTTGATCGGAAGGTCGTACCAAAATTCCGATGCCATATTCGGACTCCCGACGGCCATACGAATGCACTGGTGCAATCAAAATTCCGATCGGAGCTACTGTTCGACATGGGTTTACTGTTCACGTGTACGTTTCTCCTTGATTCGTGTGCTTCCGGCCGTTGTTCGGCGAAATCAACTCCGCATACTTGTAGCACTCGTCGAGGGCTTCGATTTGGTAGGTGGCTCGGGCTGTGAAACGAACCGACGAGCTGGATCCGCCAAACCCACAACCGCGTCCTATTTCCCCTCGCTGTCGCTGTTGTCGACGTTGTCACGGCCGCCGCCTACCGTCTTCATGTTCGCCGTTGCTGGGTGGTCGGTTCTGCATCGGCGCGCCGGCCTGTGGTGGCCGGATTTTCCGCCGGCGAGGATATCTCCAAAAAGGGCGACTGGGGTGCGGGTAGAGGAAGGAAAATGAGTTTTGCCAATTTTGCAATTAAACCAAACTATGAGGCTTTATATACCCAACTGGAAAATATCAATCTGGTCCCTGCGAATTTACAAATCAGCCCCTTATCTAGAACCTTCTGGAATATCGTAATTTCGGAACCCTTCTGATGCGATTCTTGAAAAGTGTTCAACACGTAAGTTATTCGTATCGGAAAAACGAGTCCAATGGTTCAAAAATCAGCTCGATCGGAGTTCATTTGCTCAGTTCGCGACCAAAACAACAAACTTTATGCGTTTTACGAAAATCACGTAACTGACTTTTGATCCCACGCGTTTTCCAACGCGACGAAAATTCATAAAATAATATTCCAATTCATATAACATCAATTAAACTCTTATTCTTCCTTATCATCATGCTCCGAGACTAAAACAACCGTCCGGGAATCTTCTTGAACAATTCAAATCGTTGTTTGAACATTGGATGATCACTAATTATCAGATTAATTAATTGGATTAGATTGATTGATAACATGCTTGTATGAATACATGGTTGCGATGCATGAATAATGTATATCGGATGGATATTAGTCGGGTGGGACAATTTTGGAAATTGTGGAATAAATTTGATTTATTAATTGGACCTGCGTGTCCAGCCTTATCACCTCTACACTCTTTGTATTCTCTTCTCACCTATTCCCCTCAATGTAAATGAGGTTTCTTTAGAAGTGTAGTGTAACGGGTAGAAGTAAATACATGTGCTAGCTTTGGAGAGAGAAAATGAGAGATTTGATCTAGGATCAATGTAAAGTATCCATCCGCATATCATTATTATTTTATTTCATATGCGCTTTATTATGTGTTTAGAATGCATGTTTAAGGGTGTATGATGATGAGACCTTAACAAAGATAATAAATTGGTAGCCAATTGCACGCGAAAAACCCTCACTTAATATCAAGTGTTTTTCCTTCCATTGAGTGATTCTTACTCAAGATCCGAGATTGGCATTGGGTTGTTGGCCAAAGTCAAGACCTTTGTCCGTCGAAGATGTGTTTGAATCACGAGAGTTTTATTCCATATCGGTGTCTTGTCCAAGTTGTGGTTTGTTGGCCAAAGTCAATACCACTTCTTGTCACTCGACATTGATTACGAAGCTTTCCATGGTCAATGGGTCGCGCTTAACTGGGATCACTAGGTTTGTTGTGTCAAAGCCAAGGCTTAGTTGATTCAGAGGAAAAAGGTTAGGTAATACATTGGATGTATTGGCATATATAAGATATATGTTTAGGATTTGGATATCCGCCTACTGGATCTAGGAATTGGATGGGATCCAATTGATCTTAGAGATCTACCTAGTTAATTATCATACATTTTGGCCAAAGTCAAGATTGTGTGATATTTAACGGGATCCTAGTCCACTAGGAAACACGGTTTCCCGAGTACTCGACAGAGGTTAGAGGCTCGCCGAAAATTAGTGGGAGGCAAGAATTGAGTTTGCAATAGTCGTTCAATACTCACCATACGCGTTTATTCAAATTATTTCGTGGTTTCATTAAATGTTAGTTAGACTAATATTCAAATTGTTGTTTTAATAAACAGTTGGACTGTATTATAGTTGATTATATATAATTGGATTATATTAATCAATATATTTTAATTAATTAATTTCAGTTTACAGTTGATTTTATAATTGGACTATAGTAATCAATGTAATTGAGGTTAATTAATTTAGATTATATTTGATTATATAGTTGGACTATTATAATCATTATAATAAATAGTACCACAAATCGTTGATTAAATAGTTGGACTATTAGAATCAAGATAAAATTGAAAGATTGACATTTAAAACATAATCTTGGGGAAAATGTGTTTAAATGGTTTAATTTTCAAATAGGGAATTATTTCAGGATGGTCCTGGAAAAATAAGAAGTTACTTTATTTGATAAAATAACATATTAGGCCTAAGCCATGGAGTTAAGCAAATAATTGGAACATGATATTTGGAATATTCTTGTAATGATAATTATAGTGCTTAATCCATTATACTTGTCATATAGACTCCTTAATTTCTAAATCAGAACCAAGGATTAGATCCTTAAATAATGATAATGAAATTGAAGGATTTTTATAAATCTATACTTAGATTTTAGAAGTGCTAGAATTGCAATAAATAATTCTTGGAGAATTAATGACTATTCTCAAGGAGATAAAGTAAAACTTTGCAATTAGGCAAGTAGCGCAAGACGCACCTTACTTCGATATTCTAGAAACCCGAGGCTTGGCCAAATGCTACAGGAATATTGAAAATGGCAAAGGCAAAATCATTATTATCTTCTAGGAAGATAAAATGACATATCCCAAGAAGGAATTGAAGACGAGCAAGGCTCTGACTTCAAAAATGATTGTCATAATTATGTTCACAGCTAGTATTAAAATTAGATTTTAAATACTTAGTGTGGTACATAAAATATATATATTGATGTTCAGAGTCTGTTCTGAACAGGATACTGACTTCAATTGAGATTTATCTGCGAATTGAAAACGGGACGAAAGTCGCTGTTTTAACCGTAGATACCTGAATTTTGGAACTACCTTCGGGTTAGTACTTAAATTTAGAAATTGTTATAATGTAGCTAGTTTGACTAGAAATATTATCTCTATATCGCGTATAACCCGCTGCGGGGGTAACTTTATATTCTAGAACACTAAAGTGTTTTATTATATAAAGATGATATTGAGATAAACACATTAGATGTGAATAACAGAATTTATATTTTGAATATAAATAATATCTCAATTATATAACATGACAAATAAATAGCTCAAACTGATTTGATCAGTTAAGAAACTTAATTCTGGCATAGTTGTCAGGGACACTACTAAACAAGAATCGTATATCCGCACTTTTGAAGAGCTGGTACCAGGACTGATTTGGTTCCATTCAAATAAAGTCTACGAATCTAATCTATTTGGGCAAAGTGCCTAAAACACTATTCACTTGGTAAAAGTGTAAATGCCACCAATCTGTTAGCCCTATTTCATAGTGAAGCAAGTGGGCCCATCTCTAGCTAGGCTAGATATGGATATGAATATTTCGTGACCTGTACGGATGTGGCATCGCGTATGGTTATGTGTTTCTTTTGAAACACAAATCGAAAACTTTCACAGTTTCGACACGAAATAGACAAACAGATCAGCTAAAGTATTAAACCGTCACGGTAAGACCGTAATGAAAAATACTTAAGCAATAAGTTTCTCGTATACTTGAAAGAGTATAGTATTCTTTCAATGAGGACTCTTCCCGGAACATGTCAGTTTGACGGTGTGTCCGAACGGATTAACCGAATTTTGTTAGACATGATAAGGTTAATCATGAGTCGCTCTGAGCTACCATTTCCTTCAACGGATAAGCTTTAAACATTGCAAGAACTTATTTTGAATAAGGTTTCATAATAATCTGTTTGACAGATATCATATTAGATATGAACGGGAAAGAAACCGGGTTTCTCATTCTTGATAATCTGGGTATACTAGGCATATGTTTGGATGATACCAAACTAAAACCCAAATAGGATAAGTGCCAATTGTAGGTCATCCTAGGGATACCATAAGTATTATACTTATACACCTCACAAGAGAACAATTAGATTGTTTCTCACCATGCGGTTTTCCTAAGAGGAATACCGATATGCAGTGGTAAGTGGGAGGATAGTATAACTCGATGAAAATCGGAGTAATACTGTTCAAGACACCGAATCATAATGGAACATGAATAGTTCATCAAGGATGAGACTATTACCATTAATCTTCGAATACACAAGAACCGCGTAGGTCAGAGAGAGTCAGAAAACAACCTGGGGTATGGGTTTCTGATCTAACCTCATAAAGATGTGAATCTTATTGAGGAATACCAACTGACTACGTATGAGGAAGTGATACAAGGTATCACTCCCTAATTAGGGCAAAGTGCCATATAATCCGAAATGGATTCCATGTATATCAACCAGTTTGGATACTAGTTGATGTACCACTAGGCATTGTGCCTAATGGTACTTAAAAGTCTTCAAGGAAGACGTACATGGATGGCAACATACCAACGTATAAAGCTAGGCTTTTAACGGAAAGGTATCGTTATCAACATTGTGTTGATTACGATTCAACCTTTTACCTGTTGTCAAGGTATATCCATTTGGATAATGCTTGTTATTCGATCCATGATTGGATTGAAGCAAGCATTAGGTTCTTGGAATTATCATTTTGATATAATCATAGTGATTTATTATTTAATTCAAAAACGAAAATAATTATTGTGTATATAAGGAGGTTAGTGGGAGCGTACTGATAGTGGTTGTCTTATATAATAATGATAATATGTCATTTCTTGGAAATGATATTCCCATAATATAAATATCGGTGAAATATTGGCTTTCGATTACTCTCCTAGAAACCGTACATTGAAAAATGTACGAGACTTGGTGTATCATACGCTTTGAGCATATGGATTCACAAACAGGCTAATCCGAGTGATAGTCACTGGATTGATGTTAAGAACATCCGTTAGTATCTTAGAGAACTAAGGATGTTGTCTTAGTCTATGGAGAAGGAGAACTTGAAGTGACTTGGATCACTGTAGCAAGTTTCCAATAAACGATAAAGACGACTAAAAGTCGCAAACGGTACTATACAGTTTGAATAACGGAACAGTGAGCTGGAAATCTTCCAAGCAAGATACTGTTACCGAATAAACAACAAATGCGGGTTAATTTCAGCAGCTGAAGCAGCAATAGAAGCCATCTGGGTCAATAACAAATCTAATTAGATTAGATATAGTTCTGTTAGCGGCTGAGCTAGGCGTCAGCACAGACTAAAGAATTAATGGTCTCATCAACGATCCAGATATATACTTCGATATTCATCTGATTCATTCGGATCATACATCATGGCGATGTAATGATCGAATAAATCGCATCAAGATGATAATCACGCAAATCCGCTGACGAAAGCTTTTCTCAGCAGTTTGAGCCAATCGTACATAGTTCGGGTGTTAGACACTCGAGTGACTGGCTATAGGCCAAGTGGGAGATTGTTGGACAATTATGACCGATAGTGTCACTATTTATACATATCACGGTGTTGTTGTACAAATTAACTATGTAACAAAGGAGATTGCACTCTTATCATTTTTGATTAGATCACCTAGATGTCTAAATAATGAGAGGTCCCTATGATTTGTTCCTGGACAGAGAATGATATGAGACAGTATCAGTCCACGAAGGATAAATCATTAAATATCCATAGTCAGAGTATTATCAAGATTGGACATCGATAAATACGTAAAAGACTAGTATTGCACTTATGCGCGTTTGTGAGCGCACAACGTCATAGTTCTCATATATTTGGGTATAGGATACTCATGCAAGTGTAATAGGAGGTTGTGTTTTACCGATGGTACGGGAAACAGCTTCGCTCTGGATAGACCCCCTCGGAATCCCATTGGTAGTATGACTGTGTGTCTATGGGAGTCCGAAATCAGGGTAGGTGTATTTGGTCTTAAATTGAGACTTGCACTGCTAATGCTTACGACAATCGATATACTTTAGTTGAGGTCGTCCAGGGCTGTAATAGGTTCTGTGTACGCCGATACTGAGTATATTGGGAATCGTAGTGCGTTGGGTGTGATGTCAAGACGAAAGTATCACTCCAGTCATAGTGGAGATGATGGTCACATAGGATACGAAACTCGTTCTCTTAAATGCTCGAGCTATCGGGATATTATGACTAGGTCATGTATATCCGATTATAGAGACTAGTTACCCGACATCTGATATGTGCTTCGTACGGGGCAGACACAATTCCAGCCCCAGGCCTAGCACGTGAACATTTGATACTGGACAGAAATACACAATACTTCGATATACTACGGTTGATATAGATCACATATTCATATAAGGATATTTCCGGAAAATTGGATAGGCATGGCACTTTGCTAGAAGCCAACCTTGTCTTGTAAATCGGTATCAACGTAGTACTTGGTACGTACGTATTCGGATAGTCCGATAACCGTATTTACTGCCAACATATCCGGGGATCTCATGGGTCGCTTCCCAAGATTCACCAATGATGTATGACTCTCACTTGATTAATTTGGGATTAATTAGAAAAGTGAGAGAGAGAATTAATCTGGGATTAATTCGATGAGAGAGAAAATTAATCTGGGATTAATTACGAGATATTTTATCTGGGATAAATATTGTTTAAAGAGAGAGAACGATTAATTTAGAATTAATCAGGTAAACTAATATATTCGATATATTAATCGAAATTAGAATTCGACGCGGAATTGAGATTGGATTTTAATTCGGGCGAACGAATTAATTTAGAATTAATTCGTTAGCGACGTGAATAGTGAATTCGCTAGGCTTAATCATTTAATTACGACGCGACGGAAAATTCGTTAATTTGGAATTAGCGAACCCGAGCCCGAGAGTGATTGCGAGCGCATTCGCATTTCGAATTCGACCGCGGCACGCAAGTCACATCAAGCATCAAATCGCTAGTCGCATCAAGCGTCAAATCACTTATCACTTTGAGTGATGTGACATGACATGTTGTCACTTTATTAAAGTGACTTGATGTGAATAGGGATAGATGATTGAAAAGCACTTTTTGCTTTTGCTTTTTGACTTTACTTTTTGAGAGTAAAAGGTGGTAATTGCTTTTATTAATTTTTGAAATTATTAAAACCATTTACATTTTCTCTCTCTCTTTAATGTATACGTAAATTAGGGTTTAAAAAAGACCAATTCACATTTTCTCTCTCCATCACACACAGTTTTAGGGTTTTTTGGACAAAGAAACTTCTTCTTCTCTCTCACACGGTCTTGGACCGATTTTCTTCATCATTTTTCTGGTTTGATCAATCAAAATGAAGAAGAACAAGTGCTAGCACACTATAGGGTTTATACTATGGTGATAGGGAAGTGTTTTCATGAGCAAGGAATCATTTTTAGAGCATGAAGCTTGGAGCTTTAATGGTGCTCATCCATGACCGACTTTAGGGTTTACAAGGAGCATCAAAACCGTGCAGTCCAGTCCATGGAGAAGCCATTGCCGAGCTTGAACAAGGAGAAAATAGGTTTTGTTCTTCCTAGCATCAAACCATTCAATGTGAGTATGTATTCCGCCTTACTCCTTGAAGTATTCATGCGTTTTTTCTTGCTTGATTTGATGATTCTTGGGACCTAATTAGAAACCAACATGTGACATCCTAAATCTATAAATAGTTTGAGGGTTTAATCTTTGTGAGTGAAGCCCACACTTCGGTTTGTTGGTTTCGAGTCATAGTTCGGAAGATCGAGTGGTTGATTCAAGTGTTGGACAATAAAATGTTGATTTTGGCTACTACAATAAAGGAGAAGGTAAAGAAAATTTTAAGGATCCATACCAGACCCGGTGCCACCACAAGCAACTTTCGCTACACAAAAGGAAAGTTTTTTCCTGCATTTTGGTAATGACATTCTCATGCTACAATCGACGAAAGCTTGGCTTTCATTAAAATTATCCATGAAAGACCTGCGAGAACCATCATTTATTCTAGGAATAAGGATCTACCGGGATAGATCTAAAAAGCTGCTGGGACTCTCCCAGAGCTCTTACATTGATAAAGTGTTGAAGAGATTCAACATGGCTCAGTCCAAGAGAGGGCTGCTTCCAGTGTCACATGGCGTCTCTCTATATAAGGATACATGTCCTAAAACTCAAGATGAGAGAGATACAATGATTCGGATCTCATATGCTTCAGCAGTCAGATCAATCATGTATGCCATGATATGTACGTGACCTGATATTTCATATGCTTTGAGCGTGTACAGTCACTATCAGGCCGATCCAGGTGATGGTCACTGGATTGCTGTAAAGAACATCCTTAAGTATCTTAGATGAACTAAATATGCTTTCTTAGTCTATAGGGAATGAGAACTTGAGATGACTGGGTATGCCGATGCAAGTTTTAAAACCGATAAAGATGATTGTAAGTCGCAATCAGGTTACATATTTTGTTTGAACAACAAAGTAGTGAGCAGAAAATCTTCAAATCAAAAGCCTGTTGTTGATTCAACAACAGAAGCGGAATATATTGCTGTAGTTGAGGTAGCAAAAGAAGTAGTTTGGATCCGTAAATTCCTAATTGCATTAGGAGTAGTTTCGTTAGCAGCTGAGCCCGTACCTTTATATTGTGACAATAATGGGGCTATCACACAGGCTAAGGAACCACGGTCTTATCAACGATATAAGCATGTACTTAGACGATTTCATCTGATTTGTGAGATCATACATCGTGGCGATGTGAAGACCGAGAAGATCGCATCAGATGATAACATTGCATATCCGATGATGAAAGCTATATCTCAGCAAAAGTTTGAGCGATATGTATATAGTTCAGATGTTAGATACTTGAGTGATTGACTATGAGCCAAGTGAGAGATTGTTGGACAATTATGACCCACATCATCACTATTTGTAAAGAATATTGTGTTTTTGTACAAATTAACTATGTGACAAAAGGAAATTGCTATTTTATCATTATTGTAATTGGATTACTTGGATATATATATATAATGATAAAAGTCCATATGGTTAAATCACACTAATAAGATATGAGACAGTAGTAATCCACGAACAGTTTAATCATTAAATATCCTTAGTCGTAGTATTATCGAGACTGGACATTGATAATGCGCAATAGATTAGTATTACACTTGTGCGCGTTATGGAAGCTTAACGTCATAGTTCTCATATATTTAGGTGTTGGATAATTATGCAGGTGTATAAGAGGTTCTGTTAGCCGTTAAACAGGGAACAGTTCGCTCTAGATTTACCTACTCGGAATCTCATTGGTAGTATGACTATGTATCTATGAGAATCCGAATCAGGGTAGGTGTATGTGATCTTTAACATGAGACTTACGTCGCTATTACTTTCAACAATCAGTTTACTTTGGTATTGGTCGTCCGGAACTTTAATAAGTTATGTGTATGTCTGTATTAGTATTACTAATATCCCTCGACGGATACTTCTGGAGAATTGGGTAGGCACAGTGCATTGCTAGAAGCCAACCATGTCTTGTAAATTGGTGAGAATGTGGTACGGGGTAGGCACGTGTTCGGATAGTCTGAAAATCGTATTTACTGCGAACATATCCAGGAATCTCTTGGGTCGCTTCCCAAAGATTCACCAATGACATTTGACTCAAATAGAATTAATCTGAGATTAATTATGAGAGAGAAAATTAATTTGGGATTAAATTCGTATAAAAGAGAGAACGTAATTAATTTAGAATTAATCGATAAAATAAATTTAATAGTTGAATTTTCTATTTAACTTATTTATTTGGGCTAAATTAATATGTTGGATATATTAATTGAAATCAGATTTCAATAAGAAATTAAAATGGATTTCAATTCAGACGAACAAATTAATTTGGAATTGATTCGAAAGCGACTATCCTAATAATTTTGCGAGACATAATTATTTAATTAAATTTGATTAAATTATATCGTGACGACAAATTCGTTTAATTCAGAATTAAACGAACCCAGGCCCAAGCTAAGTTGTGTGTTGTGTATGCCAACTTAAATTTTGAATTTAAAAGTGGTGGGACCCATTTGACTTACATCAATGGTCACAAATTGATGGAAGTAGTTGGCAATTTTTAAATGAAGCATTTAACAACACAACTACCAAGTTTTATAACAACCAACTATTCACTCTCTCTTTCCTTGGCTTGGCAGAATACTCTCTCCATTGGAAGGAAAATTTGCTTCAAATTTTCTTGAAAGCTAGCACTTAAGGATTCAAACAATGTGATAGGGAAACTCACCCAAGGGTTAAATAACAAATCAAAGGCTTGGACCTTCATCCTAAAGTGGAAAATTTTGAATTTCTCCTTAAATCAATGTAAGTCTTTCCGCAACTTTACTTGATTCATTCACACTCAATCATGTTTATGATCTTGTAAGCATGTCTTAGAGACTAACAACTGCCAACACCACTGAAATTTTGCTTCAATTTTAGACAAAATTCTAGCCCCAAAATAGCCTCAGAATAGTCCCCGAACAACCCTAAAATGCAGACAGCGACTGTGTTTTGGTTATGATTTTTCACTAGAAAACATCCCCAAAACATCACAAAATATTCCCCAAAAGATCTGGATTAAAACGAAACCAAAACGAGTTCTGTTTCACCAAGTAAATGGGCGACAGTGAGCAAAACAATGCCTCACTACCGTGTACAAGGAGAAAGTGATGAAGATGAAGATTTTTTCGACACCACAAAGTCTTCCAAACTATATCTAGTTACCAACAGAAATTTGTGTGGACAATACTCACAAAACAATCCATAAACGTTTTAGAGAATTAATCACAATTTTATTTGGTTTTTGTTTTTCTTCTTTTCTATTGTTTATGTTTTTCTCAATTTTTGAGAGAATGAAGAAGAAGATGAAAGGTGGCTAGGGTTCAAGAATCAAATCTTATGAAAAAAAAAAAAATAAATCTTCTTTTTATACCTAGGTTTATTTGTTTCCAAAAACAAACAAAACCCTTCCCTTTTCTTTGTTCAAAATTCGGCCAAGCAAGTCAGAGAATAAAAACTTTTGTAACAACAATCTTAATTACCATAATGAGAAAATGTTACAAAATTAAATATTCAATAACCTTTTGAGAAAACATAACTTCCAAATGTATAAAGGGTTTCCAAAACCCAATTCTTGAAATTCCAATAATGACCTTATTAAATTTTATCTAATATAATTTAATTTCATATATTTAATAATTATCATATAATTATTAAAACCATATATTAACTTTTAATATATAGTTTCAAGTGTGACAAATAATATCATTAATTATATTAATAATATTCATATATATGTGAGTATATAATTGGACTATCCCATTATACGAGAACCAAATGGACCTACGGTTCTGAGCTCCAATAATCTTGAAATATTAATTAAGCTCGTAATTAATTATTCTGAATTATTAACTCAGGGTTATTCCACTAAAAACCTGAAGTTGCACTCTCATTGTCGTAGATGATATATTAAGCCGAATCAAGTTGGTGTCCATCGATATAGTCACTAAATATAGATTAACCATTCACGAATATCTCGTAATTAGAGCCGTGTTATAATATCTGTTATACCCCTCTAATTATTTTTACTTTAAGTACAATTAATTCCCTAATGAACGATTTATTTATAACGATTATGAATTTTAATATTTCTATTCGTAATAGAAAGACTTGAACCCTGTAACCATTCAAGTACTGAATCAACCCTTAAGAAAAATACTCCTCTACTTCTCGCAAGAAGGAGTGAACTCCATATCTATGTAAAATATTCCCAGCTACACAACAGACCATGCCCCCAAAGTCCGTAGCTATTGGTCGGGACTGCTACACCAACCTCACATTTGTAATTCAAAGGACATAGTCTGTCATGTAGGAGTTCGTAGTACACTCAGGATTAAGATCAATCCATATATGACCATCTAGTATATCGAAATGACTTTCTTTGTTTAACGAATATTATAAGAATGTAATTTCCATCTGGGTCCAGTCCTATATGATCACATTATACAAGGTGTCTTCATTCTCATGTCTCCACATGGACAATCCCGAATCAAGGTCGCCATACAAATATAGAATGGTCCACAGCTATAGATAAACCACAAACAAAGTACCCGCTTTGTTTTCTCTCTATGGACTATTTAATATTACTAACTTCAGACTTAAATCCACTTGTGTATGACACTCATATACTAAGTCTGAAGGTACATAAGTAATCTACGGTATTCAAGATAATTTATAATATGCGAATATTAAACAAATACTTTGATAAATGAATAATGCATCATTTTATTTCAAAACATATAAAGCACATTACATGTAGATCTAGGGCATACATCCTAACAATAATTGTGTAAATTTGTAACATCCCCAATTTGGGAGATGTTACCGGCAGGGGCTAGCAGCACTAATCCCCATAAGCCTCTGACTTTCCGACTAAATTCTTTGCTACTAAACTATCTAAATGCAAAGTCATACACATAGGTCATAGCCCAACTCAACAACATAAAATACTTTTATTACTTATAATTTTGTACTCAAAGATGCTTCTTTTAGAAAAATGATGAGCGGAAAATATATCAATATTTACCGTCCCTTTAACTTAATATTTTGTTTAGTTTCTCGGGTTTGATGAACGTTTGATGTGTTTTAGTTTATTTTGCAGATAAAATAATATTGGGACTTAATGAAATCATTTAGGATGAAATATGGGTCAAATAAGGGCAATTATTGGACTTGATATATTAATTTTGGAGATTGGAAACTTGAAAGGGCGTTTTTGACGAAGTGCAGTTTTGGAAATTCCAGTTTTGCACATCTGTCGTATTTTGGGCATAACTTTTTACTCAGATATCGGATTGCGCTGATTCAAGTTCCAGATTAAAGAAGACTCAAAGATCTACAACTTGGAAAGAGAAAATATTTTCAAATTCTGATGATTGCATGACCGAAATTGATGAACCATCCAGAAGTGTGTGGAGTGTAATTATTAAAAGTCATTATCAATCATTTTCAAAGCAAAATATTAATTAATAAATAATTAATAAAAATTATCAAATCACCACCAAACAAGATAAGCAATTAGTGGAGCAATTATGGATTTGGTGGAGTAATTAGTGGAGAAATTAATAATGGATTTGGTGGAGAAATTGATTGATGATTTGATGGTGGCAAAATTTTGCCTATAAATACCAAGCCATTTCATTTGTAAAATTCATACTTTCTTCTTTGAAATTCTTAATGAATAAATAAGAAGATTGTATCTAGTTTAGTTATTTATAGTTTTTAGTAATTAATTTTCACTTTCGCACTTTCTTTTCTTTACTTTTTAGTTTTTACTTTCCGTAATTTACTTTTATGCACAGTACTTTTCTTTCTTTAATTTTCAGTTTTTACATTCAGTAATGAGGAGGTAACTCCCCTTTGCTGGGGTAAAAGGTAAAACTTTTATTACTAATATTTAGATTAATCTCCCTTAATTATAATATATAAACTAGTTAAAACCTGACTTAACGAGGATACCGCCATATTGGTCGGTTGGTAATTAATTATTAATTTGACTTAATCTGGATACCGCCTATATGGCTGGTTGGTAATTATCATGCAAGGTTAATATATTATATTAAGGGAGATATCTAAAATAGAAGTAATAAAAGTGGATCCTTTTACCTCAGCATTTTCTTTTATTGTACTTTTACTTTATTTAATTTTCAGCAATTTACTTTTCAGTAATTTACTTTCAGCAATTTACTTTATGTCTTTTACTTTTAAGTCTTTACTAGCCCTAGTTATGTGTTAGTTATCTGGGGTTGTGATGAATTCTAATATCACCGGTTTATAAGGGGTTATTTTATAGTTTGGGTAATTTAAAGGTTTACTTATTAAGTCTTAAGCTTAATGCTTCTTGTTGTCTGATCACCAATAAGATTGATCTGGTAATCTAAAATGAACTAGACATAGGGATTTTAGGTTTCAGCCTTAGACTTAATAGCCCACGATCTTCCTTGAGGATAGATAACCCTTTAATAGATTTCCTTACAGGATAGACATATACCTGTCGGGCGGGGGTAGCCATAATTGGAACTTAAACTTAATGAATCCAGATAATTTGGTTGACATAGACATATGGTTCAATTGGGTTAAACTGGGTATTTGCGTCTGACCATCGACAGAGGCTTTTGCATAATTTAGTGTTCCAGGTTAGTAAACCGATTTATTACACAAACATAAAATAATCACTTCATCTTTTAAAAGATATTAGAATGATTCACAACCCTAGATCTTTATGTCTTTTGTTATTTTTCCTTAGTATTTCTTTTGTCTTTTTATTTATTTATTTATTTAGCAAATCTACAATCAACCAAATCAATCAAACAATCATTCTCTTCTCCCTCAATTTGATATATGTAAATCAATAGATTCAATAATTAATAACAACAGTAGGAATTAAGTCCTCGTGGGATCGATATGTTTATACTACTTGAACGATACGTGCGCTTGCGTTATACGTGTGTGTTTACGCCGGTCAAAAAATCATTTCATATGAATTATCTTTTCTGAAATCTCCATCTGAAATCTATTAAATGAAAATGATCTTTGTGAAAACTATTTTTGAAATTATGGTTTCTGAAAACTCATTTCTAAGGGTTGATATAGTACGTATATTACGACGTATTTTTATACATAAGGGTTGATACGAGACGTATAGGGTAGTCTCTAACGCATTCCAGTGAAACTGGAATGACTTGAAACTATTTGGGCAAATGTTAAGCCACGCGTCATGACGCAAAGTCGTTTGCGTGTCGCGACGCGCAACATAATTTTCAGGATTCTGTTTTGCCCTTCAAATTCATCAAATGCATCAATCATCAAATTGCATCGCAAACCAACTTTTCCATACTAAAATTCAATATTCAAAACATCATAAGTCATTCATTTCACATTATTAAACCACAAATTCATCAATAAACGACTCTTAATCCATCTCACATACTCCACCAAGTTATACCCAAAATCATCCCCAAAGCTTCCATAACACTTCCAATACACAATCCATCAAATTACATCAATTCCACACATACTAAACTACCAGTTTATCATTACCTATCACTCATTTAATAATTTAATCATCATTACTAACTAATTCTTTAAACTTTCCAAACTTTGACAACTTACCACATAATCCATTTCTTTACTAGTTAACCACTAATAGGAAACACATAACATGCCACTATAACTACCATATCATCAATTTGTCAAAATTTCATAACTTCAAATTTGGGTCTAGTTTCAATACCTCATTTTTTTGTTAGATTCTCAACTCTTTCAAGGTCTTTAATGGTTGCCATGCTCACTTGCTTCTTCTTGCTTCTTTTCCTTCTTCTTATTATAAAATTCGTAGATATAGGAGTTCAACACGAAAGTTGTAGGTCTTGGTCTCAAATTTTTGTTGTTATAAAATTCGTAGATATAGGAGTTCATAAGAATAAGTTACGCCCCAAATACCATGGGCTGTCTAAAGGGGAGCATCGTATAGTCTCGTCCCGGGACTTCGAGAAATTTACTGATTATCCTCAAAATCGTTCCATGAGTATATTTGAGTCTCTAAGTAATTTATTTTTATGTCTTCTTCCCGTATGTAACAGTATTACTGTATACAATAGTAAAAACTGCCGGTCATTACAAATTCTCCCCCCTTAAATATGATTCTTCCTCGAATCCTTTTTAAATTTGGGATCTCACCACATACCCCCGGGTTCGTGGCCTCTCTCTCCGGACGAACAGTCATAACACATTTCATACTCGAACCATCTTGCTTTACCTGCTGGAATTCTTACTTTTTTTTGTAAACAGACTCATACTCGCTTCAGTCTTTCTCTAATCTTTGCTTCTATTTCATACTTAATAATTTTGAACTTTCAACCGAGAAGGAAACACATTATCCTTTTTCATATCTTCCTCCTTGTTACTTTACACTACGATCATGTCTTAATTGTTTATGGTACCACAAAGATTCTCACTTCTAGACTTTTAGTTATGCTCTACTTACTCTAACTCATTTCTTATTTGAGTTATTAATTTCGAATGGTACTAAGTTCATTGTTTAGATCTATATCCTCTAGCTTCTTATTGTTTAAAGTTCTTATGTCTGTCTATAAGAAGATATGTCTTAAAGGCCTTCTTACTGAAAACTCAACGTCTTCTAAGCTTATTTTGTATATTGACAGGGCTAGGCTTTTCTACCTTTAGTGACAGATCTTTTATCTTTAACGGTATTTGCACTATCTTGAAAATAGGCTCTTTTACTATAGGTTTGACCTTGGAAGGTATATTCATATATACGTCTATATAAGGCTACTTACCGGTTCCTCTTTACAATTTCTTGTCTCTGCTTATCTGGATAACTTAGGACTTTGTAATGTAGGGTCTGACTGTTTATGTACCTTTATCTTCTATTATTATTCGCCTAATGGGTTTATACTAAGAAAGTTCGGTCTGGTCGCTTGGAGCTAAACTGTACGCACATTTCCATATAAACTACATTTTTGCTATAGACGGGGATGCTGACGATTCCGTTCCGACTATAATTCATTCTTTTCTTCATACCCTTATTTTCACTGCTACTGTAAATCTGGTTTCGGTGCTCCTCACCGACTTGTTCTCCAAATTCTAGTGCTATCAAGGGTCATCACCTAAATATATATACATCTGTCATAACTTAAGGATTCATTCCATATGCTAATTGCAACTCTGTAGCAACTTATCTCCTCGATTTCGTACTATTTTGTACATCTACCAAACCACGTATACCTGTAGTGATTTGGTCAACTAAGTCTGAGGCTGGGTACTTAATGTGCTTTACTGTGGATGAGGTACAGAAGTGGACAACGCTGTCCGGGCTCGCGGCCCGGTCGGGAGTACGGAGTAGCCCGCGGGGGACTAAACCAAAGAAATAAAATGGAGTCACCACCCAGTGTGAACTGGGAAATGATTTAAGGCCGCACTCACCCCTCGCAAGGAAAGAACTCAAACCGTTGGGTTCGGACTGGTCCATTACTTATGCCAATTGTAATGAAAAGATTTATGCAATAGTACAACCAAGTCTCATGCAACACATACAAGATGATTCAAATGACATACAAGTTTGCACACCCATAAACATAAATATAAGTGAAAACAAATGCATAATTTTATAAGCATGTTAACCATAGAAGTGCGGCAATGACAATAAGAACGTTAACAATAGTGGCAGATAATTAAACACACGATGCATAAAGGAATAACTAAAGAGACAAGCATGCATGAAACATGGTAAAGGAATCTGTCCAGTGTGCGCGCGTTCATGTAGCGTTCGAATGGGATAGGATATGATAAAACAGAATGCATGCGTTCGAGTAGCGTTCAAAAATATGTTCGAACGGTAAACAGAATGCACGTATACGAGTAGCGTTCGAAAACATGTTTGAATAGTATAAGCCCGAATGCATGCTCGAGTAGCGTTCATAAACGCGTTCGAACGGATTGAGGCAGAATACATACGTTCGTTTAGCCTTTTTTTTGGCTGAAGGCCCCCATGGTCTTTTTATTCTTTTACCAAGTGGTACATAGAGTTGTATCCCAAGTACAGACCGCACTACATCCATTTAGATTCGGCTACGGAATTTACGTCTGGGTTTCCATCTGATATATCACGAGAGACAACACTCAATCATTAACCCAATGTAGATAGACATAACATACAATAATGCATATAACCATAAATAACCGAAGAGACAAATATGCGAAATAATAAGGAAGATAAATAACACAAAAAAATGCGGAATAATAAAACCACAATAAACATAAATTAAATGCAAAATAATAAAAGACTAATAATACGAAATAAATGCGGAATACTAAATATGTGCCCAAATAATTTGGCCATTTTCAATGTAGGACTTCGCATGCCCGGTTAGACGTATTTCACGTCCAACCAAGCATGCTGTTTCCAGGACGACCAAATAAAATATAATAAAGGGTGCCCTCAGGTCTTACCTTTTAAGTCGCTTCTCGGGAGTGCGTTGGGATGTCATCGGAAAGGTTAGCATTTCTGCTGTTTTCATTGGTTTGCCGCTATTTTGGGGTTGTTTTTTCCACTATTTTTTCTTCGCTGTTTGGCCACTGTTTTCTGAACTGCTTTCAGGGGTGTTCGGGGACTATTTTAGGGTTGTTTTTTGGGCTACTGGTTTTGTGTTTTGTTTCTGTTTTGTTCATGTGGAGGGTTGTTATTTTCGGTGGTATATGGCTAATGTCTTGGGTTGTGTTTTTGTTGTTTCATTCGGTCAAAGTGTAGGGGTTGGTTTTGTGTGTTTATTTCGGTCAGGGTATGAGGTACTCGTGGATGCTTGAATCGGTGGAGGTAGGCTTATTTGTTTGTTCGTGAGCAAGGTGTCAGCGTGGTGTATGTGTTGAGTGAAAGAGAGAGCCAAGTGGGTTAAATGTGTTTAGTCGGTGAATGTGTGCATTATTAGCGTGGCTTGCTGAGTGGGTGTAAGGTGTGCGTGCGTGGCTTAGATTTGTCCTTTTGTGGTCTGCTTTGTGCGTGAGTCTCTAACCTAGTGGAGGGGTTGCTGTTTCATGTGAATGGTTTGTGTGAGTTGAATGTGTGCCAAAATGTAGTGTCCATGTGTGTTACGTGAAAGGGGTTTTGGCCTGTGATGGCTGTGATTTTTTAGAGAGATATGGCGTGTCTGCTTGCGTTATTTTATTCTTGCTTGTCTGGTCGATCAAGAACTTGCATGAGGCTGCTAGGACTAAGGACAAGGCTACAGTTAGTTTGATGCCACTCACATTGTTCAGGCAGTAGGGTTTATCTTTTGTGAGGTGCGTGAGGGTGTGTTAGGAAGAAGAGGGCTTTAAAGTTTACATTTTGTGAGGTGTGTGAAGGTGTGCTGCTGAATGAAGAGAGAGAGACTGTCTAGGGTTTTTTGTGAATGGAGTTTTTTAGAGAGAGATGAGCGAGAGGTTAAGAGGGAGTTCGGGCTGCCGTGAGTTAGGAAAAAATGAGAGAGAAGAAGGGTCTGCTTAGGGTTTGTTGTTTCGGTGTGTCCAGTGAGAGATGAAAGGTTAGGGTTTTTCTTTTTTTCTTTTTGTTTCTTTTGGCGTGAAGGTGAGTTGGCATGAGTGGAGAGCTGGGTGTGTGAGAGATAGCAGTCTTAGAGAAGTGTTTTAGTGGTCTTTATATAGTGGTGAATTAGGGTTTCTTGTTTGTGTTAGGGTTTTGGATGGTTACGTATGGGTTTTGGATGGGGTGCGGGGGTTTTGGGCTAAGATAAATATTTTAAATAGGAATCGACTAAGTGTACCTGTGGCTGAACAAATGAATTAAATTGATGATGTTTTTATTCTTGAATTTTCCCTTCCGACGTCCGTTTTCTCGCGACTTCCGTAATTTATCGGGTAGTGCCTACATATGAGGCTCATCAACGGGCTTTATGCAAAAATACAGTGTCTACAGTCGCCTCCACTTTGATGGGACTTGTGCAGTGTGTGACGCTGGCAATCCTATCAAAGTCATGCATGTATTTTTACTTACTTACCTGGTTTGTCGGCTGTCGTACTTACATGCTGCTTCGTGAGATGCTTCGAACTGAGTTGTTGTGGTGGGGAGGTACTCGACCCCTGGTTTATTCCTGAACCATTACTTGATGAAAGATGGTTCATTCCCTAACCGTTACTTGCTGAGATGGTGGTCTATTTCGGAACCGTTACTGATGATATGGTGGTTCATTTCCTACCGTTACGTGCTGAGATGGTGGTCCATTTCTGAACCGTTACTTATGAGAGATAGTTCATTTTTGAACCGTTACTGATGAGATGGTAGTCCATTTCCGAACCATTACTTGCTGAGATGGTGGTCCATTTCTGAACCGTTACTATAAGGTGGTTCATTCCCAAACTGTTACTGTGAGGTGGTCCATTCCCGAACCGTGCTCTATTCCCGAAGCGCCATTCCCGACTTGCTAGTCCTCATTCCCGAGGAGTTGCTGATGTGATGGTTCATTTCCCGAACCGTTAATGTGAGGTGGTCCATTCCCGAACCGTTACTGTGAGTTGGTCCATTCCCGAACCGTTACTGATGTGAGATGATGGCGAGGCACTTTTGACCCCTGAGCTTTGTTCCCGAACCACATGTGGGCTTTGTTCCCTTGGCTTTATTCCCGAACAGAATTGATTTTGGGCTTTGTTCCCGAACTGTTGTTCCCTGGGCTTTGTTCCCGATCTGTACTGAGAGTGGGGTTTATTCCCGAACTGAACCGATTTGAGCGAGGGTCTTATTCCTGATTTGAGCGAGGGTCTTGTTCCCGATTTGAGCTGTGGGTCTTGTTCCTGAATTGAGTTGTGAGTGGGATTTGTTCTCGAATTGAGTTGTGAGTGGGCTTTGTTCCCTGGGCTTTATTCCCGAACTGTGCTGATTGTGGGATTTGTTCCCGAGTTGTACTGAATGTGGGCTTTGTTCCTGAATTATGCCGAATGTGGGTTTTATTCCCTAGGCTTTATTCCCGAACTGTGCTGAGAGTGGGCTTTGTTCCCCGGGCTTTGTTCCCGAACTATATAGAGAGGGGCTTTATTCCCTGGGCTTTATTTCTGAACTGTGTTGTATGTGGGCTTTGTTTCCGATCTGTATTGAATATGGGCTTTGTTCCCTAACTGTGCTGAATGTGGGCTTTATTTCCTGGGCTTTGTTCCCGAACTGTGTAGAGAGTGGGCTTTGTTCCCTGGGCTTTATTCATGAACTGTGTTGACCGTGGCCTTTATTCCCGAACTGTGCTGAATGTAGGCTTTATTCCCTGGGCTTTGATCCCGAACTGTGTAGAGGGTGGACTTTGTTCCCTGGGCTTTATTCCCGAACTGTGTTGACTGTGGGCATTGTTCCCAATCTGTACTAAAAGTGGGCTTTGTTTCCGAACTGAGATGAGGGTGCGAGCTTTATTCCCGAACTGAATTGATTGTAGGCTTTATTCCCAAACTGAATTGATTGTGGGTTTTTTTCCCGAACTGTTGATTTTGGGCTTTATTCCCGAACTGTTTTTCTTTGCCGCGTTTTTCTTTTCTTCAAAACCTGCGAACAAAACAAAATAAGAAATTACGTGCATGTGACGTGTATGTATGTATGCATGGATGTATTTGCTATTCCGATGGGTTAGGCCTTCCGTGTGCTCCTTGGTGCCATTTGCCTAAAAATGTCTATGGTCACCCCCTGGGTATGCTTATAGTTTCCTTTTGCCAGTTCTACTCTGGTGACTGCTTAGTTTTCTTCGGTCCCATTACTCAAGATTCCATTATGTTTCTTATTCGCGAGGTGGTAGACTGGTCGCCCCCAGATTTGGTTTAGCTTTCTGCTCTCTACTACTTGCATTAGGTCAAGGTGAGCCACGTGATGTGGCATTCCATATCATCATACTATATTACAAGCTACAAAATAGTCCCAATAGTTATACAGATCATTGTCCTCAAAGAATGCTCAGTAATGAAACCAGAGAACCTTCAAAACAATCAATGCAACTCAAATCAAAGTCTTTGAATAAATTGTTAAGGTTGGTGCTCCAAGCGCCAATCCGGATCGTATTTATGTCCGATTCATAAATACAAGCAGTTCGATTTTCCATAACATTACTAATTTAATGGTAGCACCCTTGTCTTTTTTACACATATTCGCTCTAATTACGATTAGATATTTGATTCTGATCAGATCGAAACTAAATCCGGTTTAGTGATATGTGTCTATTAGACAAAGACCCTATGATTTACGATATAGTGCGCAATTACAACGTAGTATGTAATTGACATTGGGAAGTGCACTATAAGATGTATATCCTTAAATAAAGTTCCTGGTCAAGATTTACTAACATGGGTCGGTTAGTAAAATTTGTTGAGACCAGTACATGTCGTATATCGTGACTTGATTCGATTGTTTATCCCAGTGAACCATGAGTCTCGGGAGACTTGTATAGACATGTAGGTGTTTATTTGATAAGACACTGAATGACTCACTGAAGGTTTCCTAATAGATAATACACCAACGTCAATAGGAACCTTCTCGAGTTGAGCGAGCATAGTGGTCATTTGACTTGAGATACCACAGTGGGATATATGAGTTATCCTCCACACTTTGATGGCAGTCACGTCACCGATCTATTTAGATCAGACCTTCACATGTTCGTTGGGTGTGGACTGATGCTTATGATATCCAGTGCGTATCAAGATAGGATCTGTCAGTCCTGTGTACATGACATAGGCATCCTCACGTGTTTATGATCTAGTAAATCCATGGCCGTGGTATAACGTCGGAAATCAGTTCCGAGTGTTATTTCGTGATCATAAAATTGAAAGTCGATTGTATTATACCGAACGGATTTGACGTTCTCATCTATATCCCAGGTGTAATACGGATAGCCTGTGACGGATGGATTATACGTATGCAATTACCTCCGCTTGTATAGTTTAGCGAGATTATCCGTGGTCGTCATAATCAATGAGTGGGTGGATTATGGACATGAAATTAGATTTCGTGACGGATAAACCTAAACTTAGAGAGTCCCACAATATGAAGTGTACTAATTGAGAACTTGGGCAACTCAATATGAATAATACATATTATTCATAATATTTCACCGGATTAAATAAGTTAATTCGGATCGTTTAATCGGTTTAAACGATAACACATGCATTTAGGGATTTTGGTCATTTAATAATTATTGTGTATTTGTATTTGATACATAATACGATTAGATACACATTAATTATTGTCAAATAAGATTTTGACACATGCCATATTTATATATATGTATTTCTTATTTAATGTAATAAAAATACATATATGGTTGTTATTTAATTATCTAGTTATTTAAATGTTTAAATAATTAATTAATTAATTTTTCAAACTTTATCCAATTATCATTATGAATATGATACATGGTGATAAATAATTGGATTATATGGCATGTATTTATTAAAGAAAAATGTGTGACATTTTAATTGGCTTTTTAAAAGCTTGTATTTGACTTTAATTTGATTAAATAAGCCAAAATGACCAAAATATCCCTTGTACATATCAATTTCGTTTTTTATAAAGAAGAGAGAGATAAAATTGTTTTGATTATCTTCTTCACCAAGCCATGGCCAAAAGCTTCACTAAAAAAATGGGTTTAAAAATTGTTTGAAGAATCCATGAAGATTTGAAGAAAAATCAAGAAAAAGTTTGGGTTTTTCATGAGATTAAAAGGTAATCTACTTAACCCTAAGCTGAGAAATTTGATTTCATGTTTCTTGATGATTTAGAAAAGTTCTAGTGTTACTTAAAATCTGAAAAATTAGGGCTTTAGGTTGTGGATGATGGATTGGAAGCATATTGGCATGTGTGAAGTAGATTTGGAAGTAATTAGTGTAATTAGTTTCCAAATTTGTCAATTATTGAATAGTTGCTATTCTAGAGTGTTGTGACCACTCTTATGGCACCTAGAATTGTTCTTGAGTGCTTCATGTGTGGTGACTTTGATTGGTGTTTCATTAATTAGATTAATCTGGAAGGAATTGGATTTAAGCATGAAAAATGGTAAAATATGGCTTGCTGACCAGATCTGCCTAAACTGGAAATTATGGGATGATTTTGATGTGTTGTGAATGTAATGGATGTGTTTTGGGAGTTGGCACAATTTCCGGAATGTGATTCGGAGTTGAAAAAAGCGAAAACGACCAAAAACGGCGTTACCGGGTGGATTTTGAGCCAACCCGGGGTGACGGCTGTGAAAACAATTATTCTATCACTGTTTGGGCAGCCTATGAACTGCCCCGACACTATTGGATCATACCTGGGCAGTTTCCATAAGTATCGGGTAGTCGGTTCAGTCAAAAACGCATTTTAGGCCATTTTGCGGAAAAACGACTTTCGTAAAAGTTTCGCGAATTCTTACCATATTTATGTTGATACTTGATATTGAATAAATAGGTTTAAGTTAAATATGAATAAATTATTCATATTAGATATTGAATAATTTATTTGGTATTTTCAAAAAGTTTTAAAATACGATTTCGCCCGAACCCGCGCTTCCGCTGCGCCCATCGCCCAAAACTCCAAAAAAATGGTATCAGAGCGGGTCTGATGCTTCATCCATTACATTAATCATGCTTGATATATGATATATAATCCAATTTGATGTTCGCACATGCTTAGAATCTGGACATGTTTCTTTACTTTTCGTTTCTACGCTAATGGAAAATGTAACGAAATTTAATTGTTAAATTGAGTTATATGTTCAAAGGTATAATTGAATTGTTTAGAAAATGATTTAGATTAAATTCTGCATTGGATGTAAAGTGTGGCTTCCGTAGGAAAATCCCCGCTTAAATATGGCTGTAAAGTAATGTGTATTGGATACATGTTCCTTGGTTCGCCTTGTCAGTACGGATGCAAATGATTTCCTGATGCTATAGTTATATCGTGCCAAAGCTGTGCAGTTATGGTTGATGGTAGTTCGCTTGCGCCGGTAGAACTTATATGATAAGAGACAAATTCAAGTGAAAGTGGAAATCCTGAACGTGCCAAAGCTGTTAGGATTACATCGGTAGCTTGAGTTTGTTATTGACAAGTGTGGCCTGGATACACCTCCATGTGAACGTGCCAAAGCTGTCACAGCGAGAAACAATCAGGACCAAAACCAGGAGTCACTAGTGAGTGATTGACAAAGAGTTGTCTACCTAATGAATATACGTAGGCGAGAACGTGCCAAAGTTGTGAGTCGAAATATATTCATAGGATCCTACTCTCACTATGGAATTCGATTTAATTATTGAATTCCTGTTGTCCGTTGGGGATTACGGTATTATGTAAAGTAGTGGGAGGACACTGCTGGGTTAAAATTCCATAATTCAAGCGGTGCGTAATTTTATGGAATTTACTACTTTAGTTTTCCTTTTATCTATATAGTTTATAGATTTATGCTTCTTATCCACTGCATAGTATATTACCTGAATATATAGCTTTTCTGACTTTACTTATGGTTGCGTAGTTCTAGAATAGGTTCTAGAAGGACAGTAGCTTTAGATATTGTTTGATTAGTTCAAACCATCGGGAACTGTTGTTCCGATTTTCTTGGAAAATCAAGATAGTTTGTGACTTAGTTTTTAAGTCGCGATTAAGTAATCTAAATAGATATATGCTTTAGGATATCCTTCTAGAAAGATTAGTTTCTTAAATAGTAAGAATTGACTTGAATAGTTCAAGTCTCGAGATTCTTGACTAGCATTAAGAAAACCCCTTAGGTATTTGTTTATCTTATAATGACGTTTCTTGGCTTTAATGACTTTTAGAAGTCAGGTGTCTGACACAGTTTGCTAGTCAATCATTTGCAATTGTTGTGAATTATTGAGCGCAAATAATAAAGTTTAAGAAATGAGATGTGTAAAGTTGTGTATAGAGAATACTGATTCCCATGATACGACAATTGTTGGTATTGGATACAGGATCTCCCGTCTAGTTATTTAAAATAATATTTAATAACTGTTTTGATATTTGATATCCGAAATTCAGCCTAGAAGTTGAGTTTCTGAAGTCGGAATTGAGATCCGTAAAAACCAACATAAAATAGACATATTAAGGACCATGGTATTAAATTTTCAGCCTTAGATCATTCCCAATTAATTATGCCTAAATTTCAAATTTAGTCTACAAAATATAATTTTCTGGCCGTTATAATAAATTAAGGTTCCGCTACCGCACTTGTGTAACTCCAAACCTAAGTCCGTGAAATTCATAGATACCATAGATATCATCAATATTCAGCAAGATTGTATATCCATACATTTTATATTCTGTTATGTCATATGAAGATGTTTCGAGTTATGCAAACTAACGATTGTATTGAGCTTAGATTGATGCCAGCATACTAAGAGGTAGCTCACGACGTGAATTGCTCTCGATTTACCATAGCACAGTGAGTGGACATATCTCTTTCTTGATTTTTATATCGCAATTTTATCGGACTTATATTTTAAGCTTTAGGGCGTTAGAAACTTTTCTTCTCAGCTATTACACTTTTCTTTTCAGTTATTATTAGTTTTTCTATGAGAAATGAAATGATTTTTTTTAGAGATCAGTATATACAGATTTAAACTTTAAAGTATGATTTTTATGTTTTCGGGGCATGAGGTAACACCTCAGCCCAATATGTAACTTCAGACACAGTTGGAATTGACAGATACAGAGAGCATGTGCACATGTTGAGGACTGAGGGGATGCTCTCAAATCCTAGAGTCGGGCTAGGAGGATGAGCGATACACAACGCCCCTAGACCCCCAGATTTTGAGTTTGGGTGGTAGCATAGATCCGCACCCGCAGCTCCAGTCTGTGGATTGGGGACAGTTATACGTAACACCCCAAGACCACCATTTTTTGAGACAATAGTGGCATGCTTTGGGGGACGGCGAGACATATCACCTCAAAGTCATGGATTTGCATTACTGTCTCCAGTTAGGCGTATGGGGGAACGCTATAAACATGCCCTCATACGTCAAGGTTTTCAGACAGATTACAGATTTTCAGAAAAGCTTTCAACTTTTAGATTTCATTCAGTTTTCAGAGCTTCAGTGCACAGATTTCGAAATCCATATCTTTAGTAATTAGATTTTCAGAAAATCAGATTTCAGATAAAGTTTTTGAAATTAAAGTTTCAAAAGTAGTTTTCAGAAATATAAGCTTTAAAAACAAGTTTTCACATAAATATATTTTTATTGGAAATTATGGTTTCGGAAACCAAGTTTTCTTTTCTTTTTAGCTTACCAGTTTTAGTCCACTCACTTAAATCGTTTAACGATCTAACCCCCTCCAATTTTATCTGTTTTGTAGGGATTTCAGGAGGACAAACTCGGGAAGACGGATACTGATGCAGTCACTAGGGATGAAGTCCACCAGTACAGAGTCACAAAGCATGAGAGTCAATTTCAAAGTCAAAATATTTTGAATGCATTAGCGTTGTGGTGGTCGTTATAAGTGTCTATTATAGTATTGTAAAAAGAAGTATTTATGAGTAATAAAAATATTTTACGATGATTTAGTTATAGTCTTCATGTATGACATAGCATCCATATAGTTTAGAGTACAATAAGTTAGTCAGAGGCTTATGGGGTTAGCAAAGCTATCCCCTGCTGGAAACGTCTCCCAGATTGGGGATGTTACAATCAAACAAATTCATTAAAACATGCTCAAATCAATTTTACCCAAATTTAAAGTTAAGAACCCTAATTCCAATTTCATGCTTAATCATTGCTTTGATACCATTGTTGGGTTTTCTAGGTCAAACCAAGATCTAATTAAGCATATAAACATGAGAATACATAAAAGTAAAGTTGTGAAAATACTCACTTTGATCGGCTTTGTGATACGACGAATACAAAAAATTCTTCATGAGTTTCGCCAAGCCCTCTTTTTATGCTCCTTGAGATGATCTTCAAGCTCCAAGCTTTGTGAATGATTTCATGCTCATAGATGGGTTTCCCTATCACCTTTAAATGACTCCTTAAGTGCTAGCTTACGAAATTTTGGCACAAACTTTCATTGCCATTCCTTGTTCTCGGCAAAAGGGAAGAAAAAGAGAGTCGTGAGTTGGAGGGAGAGAGAGAGAAGTTGTGTTTTGTAATCTAATTACCAACATGAAAGGCATATACCAAATGTAATAAAAATGATATATGTCTTTTAATCCATCACACTTGTGTGTTTAACACACAATCACCTACCAACAACTTCTATCACATTAAAGTGATAAAGTTGACTAGTGATGTGACGCGTGATGTAACTTGTGGGCCCCACTTGATTCAAAATTTGGGTGGGCTCGCAACACATCTCGAGCTCCCGTTCACTAATTCTGAATTAACGAATTTTCCGTTGCGACGTAATTAAATAAAATTTAATTAAATAATTGTGCCTAGCAAAATTACTATTTATGTCGCTAGCGAATTAATTCTAAATTAACTCGTTTGCCCGAATTAAAATCTAATTTTAATTCCGCGTCGAAATCTAATTTCGTTTAATATATCGAATGTATTATTTTATCAATTAATTCCAAATTAATCGTACTCTCTCTTTAAATAGTATTTTATCTCAAATAAAATTTCTCCGCAATTAATCCTAGATTAATTTTCTCTCTCTTATAATTAATCCCAGATTAATTATGTGCGAGTCAGACGTCATCGGTGAATCTTCGGGAAGCGACCCATAAGATCCCTGGATATGTTGGTAGTAAATCCGGTCGTCGGACTATCCAAACATGTACGTACCTAGTAATACATTTTTACCGATTTACGAGACATGGTTAGCTTCTAGCAAAGCACCGTGCCTACCAATTCTCCAGAAATATTCTTAAAGGAATATGTAATATGTTCAGGCATAGTATACATAGTATTGCGTATTGCGATTCATTATCGGATGTCACGTGCTAGGCCTGGGGCTGGAATTGTGTCTGCCTCGTACGAAGCACATATCGGATCTCTGGTAACTAGTCTCTATAATCGGATAAACATGACCTAGTCATATTATCCCGTTAGTTGCATCATACAAGAGTACCAGTTCCTTACCCTACGTGATCATCATCTCCATATGACTGGAGTGATACTTCCACCTTGACATCACACCTAATACAATACGATTCTCAATATACCCATAAGAGGCGTACACAGAACCTGTTAAAGCCCTGGACGACCAAAACCAAAGTATATTGATTGCCGCAAGTATTAGCGATGCAAGTCTCAAGTTAAGACCAAATACACCTACCCTTATTCGGACCTCCATAGACAAATAGTCATACTACCAATGGAATTCCGAGGGGTCTATCCAGAGCGAAGCTGTTTCCGTACCATGGTAAACACAACCTCCTATTACACTTGCATGAGTATACAATACCCAAATATAAGAGAACTATGTCGTTATGCTCCCATAACACGCACAAGTGCAATACTAGTCTATTCCACATTATCGATGTCTAATCTCGATAATACTATGACTAGGGATGTTTTAATGATTAAACCTTCGTGGATTGATACTGTCTCATATCATCTCAATCCGGAACTAATCATAAGGACTTTTATCATTTATATATCCCGGTAATCCAATTACAAATGATAAAAGAGCAATTTCCTTTGTCACATAGTTAATTTGTACAACAACACCACGTTCTATACAAATAGTGATGATATGGGTCATAATTATCCAACAATCTCCCACTTGGCCTATAGCCAATCACTTAAGTGTCCTACACTTGAACTATTTACGAGTCGGTCAAACTTCTACTGAGAAACAGCTTTCGTCAGCGGATTTACAAGGTTAACATCTGGTGCGATTTATTCGATCATCACCTATGAGATAGGCTACCCCACTTAAGGGTGGATCATATCATCATATTAGTCTCTCCGCTTTGTGAATACCCATATTATTCACAAAAATATGACTATGACTGTTTGAGATTAATGATTCTCATAAGGCGTGGAAGCCATCACCTTATTACTCCAAGGGCTTTATTATAATGTTTGATGATTCATCTAATTTATCGAAAACACGTATAATAAAGTTTGCCATTTTATTAATTAATGAAAATTTTACAAATACATGTACATATAGCCCATCCACAAGTTGGTTATAGGGAATATCCCTAACAAAGATTGGGGTGGGGGGTTAGATCGTTGTACGATCTAAGTGAGTGGACTAAAATGAAAAACTGTTATGAAAACACTTGGTTTTAAAACTGAAAACTCATAACATAGCTTTATAAGAAAACTGGTTTGTTGCTTTAAAATTCTGAATTCTTATAAAAATACTTGATCTGGAAACTTTCTTTTCTAAATCACTTTCTGAAAACTGTGACTGAAATCTGAAAATGTTTTATAAAAAAATGGTTCTCTGTCTGAAAAATCATTGGACGTATGAGGGAGTTACATATCGCCGTCCCCCATACGCCTAACTGGAGCCAGCAATGCAAATCCATGACTCTGTGGCATTACGTATCGCCGTCCCCCAAAACATGCCACTACTGTCTCTGAAATTGGTGGTCTTGGGGCATTATGTATCACCGTCCCCCAAGCCACAAATTATAGCGGGGGTGCAGATCTTTGCTACCACCCAAGCTCAAAAAAATAGGGGTCTAGGGGTGTTACTTATCGCCGTCCTCCTAGCCCGGCTCGAGGATCTGAGAGCGTCCCCTCAGTCCTCCACATGTGCATATGTCACTATATCCGTCAATTCCAAACTATATTAAGTTACGTACTGGGGTGAGGTTTTCCCTCACGGAACATGAACAGTCCATCAGAGATGAGACTGTTCCACAATATTCTAATACATAAGAACCGCGTATGTCAGAGAGTGTCAGAAAATAACCTGAGAGGTATGGGTTTCTTATCTCACCTCATGTAGACATTGATCTTATTGAGGAAGATGAACCGACTATGTATGTGGAAGCTATACAAGGTATCGACTCCGTTTTATGGCAAGAAGCCATGAAGTCCGTAATGGATTCCATAGATGCCAACCAAGTTTGAACATTGGTTTATGTACTAGAAGGCATTAAACCTATTGGTTATAAATAGATCTTCAAAAGGAAGAAAGACATGGATGGAAAAATACAAACGTACAAAGCCTTGTAGTTAAAGGATATCGACAATGACATGGTGTCGATTACGACGAGACCTTTTCACCCGTTGCCATTATTAAATCAATTCAGATAATGCTTGATATTGCTGCATTTTACGATTATGAAATATTACAGATGGATGTCAAAACCACTTTCCTTAATGGAAACCTTTTGGAGGATGTTTATATGCAACAACCTGATGGTTTTGTCATACCAAGTCATGTAAACTTGGTTTGCAAGTTAAACCGATCCATTTATGGATTAAAGCAAGTATCGTGTTCTTGGAACCAACGTTTTGATTAGATCATAAACAAATATTGTTTCATTCAAAACGAAGATGATTCTTCTGTATATAAGAAGTTTTATGGGAGAGAACTAACATTCATTGTCCTATACATTAATGATGTATTGCTTCTTAGCAATGACATCCACATGCTACAATCGGTGAAAGCTTGGTTTTCATTAAAATTCTCCATGAAAGACCTGCGAGAGGCAGCCTTTATTCTAGGATTAAGGATCTACCGGGATAGATCTAGAAAGCTGTTGGCACTCTTCCATAGCTCGTACATTGATAAAGTGTTGAAAAGATTCAACAAGGATAAGTCAAAGAGGGGGCTACTTCCGGTGTCATATAGAGTCTCTCTATCCAAAGATACATGTCCTGAAACCCAAGATGAGAGAGATGTAATGATTCAGATCCCATATGTTTCAACAGTCGGATCAATCATGTACGTTATGATATGTACGTGACCTGGTGTCTCATATGCTTTGAGTATGTGCAGTCGCTATCAGGCCGATCTTAGGTGATGGTCACTGGATTGCTGTAAAGAACAACCTTAAGTATCTTAAACGGAATAAAGATGTTTTCTTAGTCTATAGGGAAGGAGAACTTGAAGTGACCGGGTTCACCGATGCAAGTTTCCAAACCAACAAAGATGACTGTAAGTCACAATCAGGGTAGATATTTTGTTTAAACAATGGAGAAGTGAGGTGGATCCAACCAAGAGACTGTTGCTAATTCAACAACAGAAACGGAATATATTGATGCAGCTGAGGCAGCAAAAGAAGTAGTTTGGATCCGTAAATTCCAAATTGAGTTAGGAGTAGTTTCGTTAGCTGCTGAGCTCGTACCTTTGTATTGTGACAATAATGGGGCTATCGCACAGGCTAAGGAACCATGGTCTCTGTTGGGGTTTTGGGAGATGGGGCGCAGCGGAAGTGCTGTTCAGGCAAAATCGTATTTTAAAACCTTTTCAAAATACTAAATTAATTATTCAATACCTAATATGAATAATTTATTCATATTTCACATAAACCTATTTATTGAATATCAAATATTAAAACAAATAAGGTTGAAACCTCGCGAAACTTTTAAGAAAATTATTTTTCCGTAAAATCACGCAAAATGCATTTTTGACCGAACAGATTACCTGACACTTATGGAAACTATCTAGGTCAGTTCCAATAGTCTTGAGACTGTCTTTGGGCTGCCTGAATAGTGACAGATTCACTGTTTGGGTAGCCATCACCCGGTTGGCTCAAAATCCACCTGGTAACGCCGTTTTTGACCGTTTTTGCTTATTTCAACTCGGAAACACTTTCTGAAAATTGTTCCAACTCCCAAAACACATCCATTACATTCATAAGACTTCAAAAACATCCTAGAATTTCTAGTTTAACCAAATATGATCTAGAAGATTGAAAACACCATTTTTCATGCTTTAAACTAATTTTACCATGATTAATCAAATTAATCTAACACCAAATGAGTCCCACCATAGATGAACAACTCTAGAACAATTCTAGGCTATCTTAGAGTGGATTAACAAGTCTAGAATGAAAACCAACAACAATTGATGAATTTGGACAATAATTACACAAATTACTTATAAAAACTACTTCACACATGCAATATAACTTTTAATACTTAAACCATAACCAAAATCCCAAAAATTTCAGATTTGAAGGAACCCTAGAACATTACTAAAACATCAAGAAACAGTAAATCAATTTCTAAGCTTAAGGTTTAAGTGGATTATCTTAATCACTTGAAATCCCAAACCTTTCCTTGATTTTTCCTTCAAATCTCCATGGATTCATCAAGACAATTTGAGACCCATTTAATTTTTGAAACTCACGGCAATGGACAATGAGATAAGGTTGAAGAAAACATTTTCCTCCTTTAAATCTCCTTGACCGACTTTTGGAATAAAGATGGGTAAAATTATCTTTTCAAATTTTAATCAAATTAAAATCAATATAAGCTTTATGTAATCCAATCAAATTAATACACATAAAGCATATATAAAACCAAGCCAAATGTACCAAGAATAATTAAACACATTCCATAACTTTTATGGAAAAGTTTGTTAATTTATAATTCGAATATTTAACAATTAAATATCCAAATAATTAATTAATGTAATTATTATTATATAAGTATTTTTATTTACAATAAATAACAAATAAATATATTTATGGCATGTATCAAAATCTCATTTGGAAAATATTAATGTGCATCTAATCGTATTATGTATAAAATATAAATACACAATAATTATTAGCGGAAAAAATCCCCAAATACATGTGTTATTGTTTAATCGATTAAACGATCCGAATTAACTCATCCGGTGAAGTACAATGAATAATCCGCATTATTCCAACCGAGTTGCCCAAGTGCTCAACGAGTAAAATTCATACTGTGGGATTCTCTAAGTTTAGGTTTATCCATCACGAAATCCAATTTAGTGTCCATAATCCACCCACTCATTGATTATGACGACCACGTATAATCTCACTAAACTATGCAAGTCGAGGTCATAACATGTGTACAATCCCTCTGTCACAGACCATCCATATTATACCATCAATATAGATAAAAATGTCAAACACGTTCGGTATAATAGAGTCGACATTTCATTTACGATATCTAAATAATAGTCAGAACACGTTCGGTATAAAATGTCAAACATGCTGATGCCTATGCTCTATACACAGGATTGACGGATCCTATCTTGATACGAAGTGGATATTATGAGCATTACTCCACACCCAATGAACAGACAGAGGTCTGATCATGAATAGATCATTGACGTGACAGCCTTCAAAGTATGGAGGATAACTCATATATCCGACTGTGGTATCTTAAGTCAGAGGACCAATATGTTCGCTCAACTCGTGAAGATTCCTACTGAAATTGGTGTACCATCTATTAAGAAATCTTCAATGAGTCATTCAGTACCTTATCAAATAAATACCTACATGTCTATACGAGTCTCCCGAGACTCATGGTTCACTGGGATAAACCATCGGACCAAGTCATAATATACTACATGTACTGGTCTCAATGGATTTTAATAACCGACACGTATTAGTAAATCTTGACCAGAAACTTTATTTAATGATATACATCTTATAGTGTGATGAGTGGTAATTATATCACTATTTCCCACTCATTTAACCTAATATTTTGTTTAGTTTCTCGAGTTTTATGAATGTTTTGATGTGTTTTTGTTTATTTTGTAGATAAAAATAATATTGGGACTTAATGGAATCAACTTGGGGCTAAAAAAAGGTCAAAAACAAAATTTACTATACGCGTTACGAAGTGCAATCCTAATTTCCAATTTTGTGCAAATTTCGTATTTTGGCCATTTCTTTTTCATACGATATCCGATTGAGCTAATTCAAGTAGCAGATTAAAAAAGAGAGTAAAAGATCTACAACTTTGAAGAATAAAATAATTTCGAATTCCGAATATTTCATGACCGAAATTGATGAACAATCTAAAATTATGTTATGTTTAATTACTAAAGTCAATATCAAAAAAAAAAAAAATTTGTCAAACCTCCACCAAACATGCAAGCATGTTTGGTGGAGTGTGTTATGCCATGTTTGGTGCCTTGTTTGGTGCCATGTTTGGTGGAGTGTTTTGTGGAGTGTCTTGTGGCATGTTTGGTGGAGGAATTCATAGAGCAATTGGTGGAAGCCTTTAGATTTTCCTATAAATACCAAGCCATTTCATTTGTAATTCTCATGCTTTCCTTAGGTTTTTCTAAGGAATTTAAGGATTGCATCTTGTGTGTTTTTTTTTAGTAATTTAATTTATGCATTTTTATTTTCAGTAATAGTAGTAGTTCTTCTTCTTCTTCTATTTTCTTTTATGTTTAGTAGTTAGATTTCTACTGAGGGAAGGGTGAAGCTTTTATTATTTTAATTTAGATTAATCTCCCTGAATTATAATATAGAAATTATAATTCAAATTAAAATGATTACAGCCTTAATGGCTGGTTTTATTTATTTGACATAAAGTAGCACCGCCTATATGGCTGGTCTTTAGGTGACAGATAATTACCGCCTATATGGCTAGTTTATGAAAAATTAATGTTACCGCATTTATGGCTGGTTGGATTTAATTAAAATCTGACTTAACGAGGATACCACTTATATGGTCGGTTGGTAATATCATTGATAAATTCTATATTATAATAAGAGAGATTTCTAAATTAGATATAGTAAAAGTGGATCCCCCAACCCCCATCATTTTATTTTTATTCTAGGAAAGTGATGAAACACAATATCCACAATTAATAATTGATTTTCTTTTTTTGGGTAATTCTTTAGTTTGTTTATTGAGTCTTAAGTTTAATGCTTCTTGTTGACTGATCACCAATAAGATTGATGTGGTAAACTTAAAATGAACTAGACATAGGGATTTTAGGTTTCAGCCTTAGATTCAATAGCCCACGATCTTCCTTGAGGATAGATAACCCTTTAATTGATTTCCTTACAGGATAGACATATACCTATCGGGCGGGGGTAGCCACAATTGGAACTTGATCTTAATGAATCCAGGTAATTTGGTTGACATAGAAATATGGTTCAATTGGTTTATACTGGGTATTTACGTCTGATCATCGACAAAGGCTTTTGCATATCTTCTTGTTCCAGGTTAGGAAACTGATTTATTACACATATATAAGAGAATCAATTCATCTTTATAATAATATTTTGTGGAGTCACGACCCTAGATCTTTGAGTTTTTTCTTATTTTCTTTTGTTTATTTTATTTATTTAATTAAGGAAAACCACATTCAACCAACCAATCAACCAATCATTCTCTTCTCCCTCTGATTAGATACACGTAAAAATTCAATAATTAATAACAACAGTAGGAATATAGTCCTTATGGGATCGATATTTTTATACTACTTGAACGATACGTGCGCTTACGTTATACGCGTGTGAATGCACCGATCATAGTGTGCTTCCTAATGTCAATTACAAATTACGTTGTAACTGCACACTATATTGTAGATCTTAGGGTCTTTGTCTAATATACACGTATCACTGAACCAGATTCAGTTTCGATCAAATCGTAATTAGATCGGATAAGTGTATAAAAGAAAAGGGTGCTACCATTAAATTAGTAATATTTATGAAAATAGAATTGCTCGTATTTATGAATCGGACATAAATACATCCTAATTAGCACTCCGAGCACCAACCCTAACAATTTTTCCCATTTGCTCTAGTGCCAATCCACGATATCGTATACACATACTCATGGCCCTCAAGATCTCACCTAGCACTCAAGAGATAGGCAGCAACAAGTAAGCTTGCTTTAAAAAATCTAGTCCGTCCAACAAACCCAATTGTTTTTCTTAGCAAGTATCATTCATATTTTGAAGAAACCAAATTCTATATTAATATGACTCAGACGCTATATCAGTATTGTGCTATAGCTACTGAGTTGTCTATGCATTTAGAAATCAAATCCAAACACTATAAGAAAACTACAAACACAAAACTAATACCAACCCATCTAATCATTTAGGTCACTTTGAAACTTCTTAAGTCAATACTTCATAAGCTACAACTAATTCCACTAGTATAGTAGAATCAACGGGGACACTCCCACTGCATCTTTTCTGACTTGATATGACATAGACCATCCAATGTCATAATTAAGATCAAAACTAATCTGACCTTATGGTTGCAGACTAAATTCTCCATGAATTAGAAACTCATTCTTAATATCTCAAAGATCACAAAGAACATGTTTCAAGATCCATCTTATGGTCTATATAGCATATAAAAATAAATCGTAACAATTACGATTAAATAGATATCTATAATCGCATATAATATAATATTCATTAAACCATCATCATATGATTCATAAGATTGACTGGACACTTCAATCAATGTTTCTTTCGACAAAGGTATAATCCTTTATGAAAAACGAATACTATAAACATAAAAGACACATTAACTGTCAAATAGTTATACTAATTGTCATACAGATAGTCTCATTGTGTTATTTACTAGATCATATCTAATATGCGATTAATAGGAGTTTCTCACAAGTCTCTCAGTTTTATATCATATATAAAACTTTATATCAGATATATCAGAGTTTACTCCCACTGCATTCAGGGAGAAAAGAAGATCCAGGGTATGTAACATTAGAAAGAAATTCGTACGCCCACTGACCCTACTGACAAAAATGTATTCTCTATACTTCGATAAAACCAGACAATCTAACTGATATCAAAATCAGAGAACATGGATTTCCAGAAAGCTTATATGAGTCTACAATAGGCTCCATAAACTAGTACATCAAACTGTGATCTTAGTAGAATATAAACTCCAGGGCCATTCTAGAATGAGCTCTTCAAACCAAGAAATCACAACGGATCTCTCATTCAAAGAAATCACTCAAGAATGCCACTTTGCATTCTTTAGCCAAAACACGCGGTTTAATATCGACATTAACTGATACATATTTTGTTGTTCAATCAGTGCGATACAAGAAAAGATTCCTCAAAATCTACAATAGACTACTGAGTATAACTTTCTCACTGTCATACTATAATGGTCAAGCCTTCGTCGAGCTCACTTCACTTTTGCTGCGCAAATAATTTGTACATTTTATGAACTATTCATAACGAAAACTTAATCAAGTTAAAAATTGATTGTAGTAAGCCATGAACAATCTCAGATTTGTGGTTCAATGCTATGTTCCGGAATCAATATCAAATATTGCTCTCACTATAAGTTATAGGATAATTTTCTTCAACAAGAAAACAACAAAATCATTAAGTATCAAATACTTTATAAATTATTCTGAAACCCTATTAAACTTATACGAAAGATGTCTAAGGATCTTTTCATCTTATTAATTACGTAGTTCCATTACAGTTTATCATTCCAACCTTTGACTTCACTAAGTCAAATCTCTTATGCAATCGTCAATATCCAATGTTAACTACCAAGTTGCAAAGCAATTTCATTACTTAGGATCGTAGAAAAGATATTCTACCATATAGAATATGATATTCCATTAAATTGAATAAATGTAAACCTTGCACTCGTACCTCCGAGGACAACTACTTTCAATTATATAACAATTATACAAAAGAAAGTTTCAAATCTCAAAATTTTCGAGATTTGAATTTTCTACAATATATATCATCAAAGTAACTGTAAAAATGAATGGAACCTTAATCAAAGAAATGAATTAGTTGTACTGGAGCATAACCCCAAGAGTATTGAAAACTAATTCGGTAACACTCAATAGCAACGAATCAAAACATATAAGATTCGATCACTACCACTAACCAATTCCATCAAAATGGAATCGCGGAAGTTTAATATTGATTTAGAATCACATTCATTAAATAATCTTAGAAATAATTGCCATAAATTCATGTGTATGATCATATCAAAACATTTTTGAACAATTGAAAGATTCACAATAAATTTACAAATATAATTTTCAATAGTACAAATAGAATATTCTTGAACCATTCAAAATGTTCTATCTGCGTTTCATTATAAACATATTGAAAGTTCTCGAACAATTCATGACGTTCAACATATTCTCTTTTAGAAACTTGTAACTAAGTCATGACAATTTATTAACAAAGTTACGGAGTAAAGATAACTATCTAAGCCAATTTCTAATTCATTAAACTACATACATCCAATGTATTAGTCTAATAAATCTTGTGGTCTAATGACGATCATTGATTAAATGAGATTTAATCACATCCTGAATACAATATTCATGAAATGGATAAGGACATGTGGTGTGATCTCGTATGAGACCATCCTTTACTATAAGGAATAAGCATCTGATGCTTTTATGATAGAACCTCATAAAGCACAGTTCTTAATTATTTACTTTATCGATTATTTTCTTAATGTTTATATTTTCATTAATAACACTCCTAGCATATTAAAATAGGTAACAACTGTTTATATAGAACAAGTAACTATCCAATAGTCACAAAATCTGATATTAAATATCAAAACAGTTATTAAACATTATTTTAAACAACTAGACGGGAGATCTGGTATCCAATACCTATAGTTGTCGTATTGTGAGAATCAATATTCTCTATTCACAACTATACACATCTCCTTTCTTAAGCTTTATAATTTGTGTTCAATTATTCACAACGATTGCAAATAATTGATTAGCAAACTATATCATACACATGACTTCTAAAAGTCAATAAAACCAAGAAACGTCATTAAAATATAAACAAATACTAGAGGGGTTTTCTTAATGCCAGTCAAGAATTTCAAGACATGAACTATTCAAGTCAATTCTTACAGAATAAGAAACAAATCTTTCTAGGATATATCCAAAACAAATATCCTTTTAGATTACCTAATCGCGACATAGAAACTAAGTCACAAACCATCTTGATTTTTCAATAGAATCAGAACAACAGTTCTCGATGGCTTCAACTTATCTAACAATATATAAGTCTACTGCCTTTCTCGAACCTATTCTAGAATTACACAACCATAAGTAAAGTCAGAAAATATATTTATATTCAAGAAATATAAATGCAGTGGATTAGCAGTATAATTCTATAAACAATATAGAATAAAGAAAACGAAAGCAAAATTTTCCATAAAATTACACACTGCTTAAGTTATGGATTTTAAACCCAGTAGTGTCTCCCATTACTTTATGTAATACCGTAATCCCCAACGAACAACGAGAATTCAATAATTAAATTTAATTCCATAGTGAGAGTAGGATCCTATCAATATATTTCGACTCATAGCTTTGACACGATCTTGCCTACGTATATTCATTAGGTAGACAATCCATTGCCAATCACTCACCAGTGACTCCTGGTTTTGGTCCTGACCGTTTCTCATTGTTACAGCTTTGGCACATTCATAAGGAGGTGTATCAAGGCTTCACTTATCAATGACATACTTAAGCTACCGATGTAGTCTTGACAGCTGTGGCACGTTCAGGATTTCCACTTTCAATCGAATTTGTCCAGTATCAATATACAACCGGTATGGATAATAATCCTATAACCTACACCCTCACAGATTTGGCACGATCTTGAATGCAGTTATAGAAAGATATCCACAAATCTTACTAACAAGACGGACCAAGAATCATGTATCCGATACACGTCACTTTACATCTATATTTCAATCGGGGATTTTCCTCTAGAAGGTATAATCTACATCGAATGTAGAATTTTAATCTAAATAATTTTCTAAATAATTCAATCCTACCTATAGAAAAATATCTTAATTTAACCATTAAATTTTCGTTATATTTTCTGTTAATGTAGAATCGAAAAGTAAAGAAACATATCTAGATTACATGCATGTGTGAATATTAAAATTGTATTAAATATTAAATATCAAGCATGAATAATGTAATGGTTGAAGCAACATACCTGCTCTGATACTATTTTTGTTGGGGTTTTGGGCGATGGGGCACAGCGGAAGCGCGGTTCAGGCGAAATCATATTTTAAAACCTTTTAAAAATACCAAATAAATTATTCAATATTTAATATGAAAAAATTTATTCATATTTCACCTAAACCTATTTATTCAATATCAAATATTAACATAAATAAGGTTGAAACCTCGTGAAACTTTTACGAAAATTGTTTTTCCGCAAAATGCATTTTTGACCGAACCGACCACCGACACTTATGGAAACTGTCTAGTTTAGTTCCAATAGTCCCGAGATAGTTCTTGTACTACCCGAACAGTGATGGATTCACTGTTTGGGTAGCAGTAATCGGGTTGGCTCAAAATCTAATCTGTAATGTCGTTTTTTTGGCCATTTTTGCTTATTTCAACTCGGAAACACTTTCCAAAAATTTTTCCAACTCCTAAAATACATCCATTACATTCATAAGACATCAAAAACATCCCAGAATTTCTAGTTTAACCAAATCTGATACAGAAAACTGAAAATACCATTTTTCATGCTTTAAACTAATTTTACCAAGATTAATCAAATTAATCTAACACCAAATGAGTCCCACCATACATAAACAACTCTAGAACAATTCTAGGCTATCTTAGAGTGGATCAAAAACTCTAGAATAGCAACCAACAACAACTTGATGAATTTTGACAATAATTACACTAATTACTTCCAAAAACTACTTCACACATGCAATATAACTTCTAATCCATAAACCATAACCAAAAGCCCCAAAATTTCAGATTTGAAGGAACCCTAGAACATTTCTAAACATCAAGAAACAATAAGTCAAATTTCTAAGCTTAGGGTTTAAGTGGATTACCTTTAATCACTTGAAATCCCAAACATTTCCTTGATTTTTCCTTCAAATCTCCATGGATTAATCAAGACAATTTGAGACCCATTTTTTTTTTAAACTCACGACAATGGACAGTGAGATAAGGTTGATGAAAACATTTTCCCCCTTTAAATTGTTGGAAATCTAATAACCATGTCCCAAGATCAAAAACAAGCAAAATATATATAAGAATGAACTACATTGAAGTAATGGCGGAAACAATACTCACAAAAACGGAATGAGGATGCAATGGATGAAACAAATGTTGCTCCTTTGTGCAGTGGAGGATTCGGCCAAGATGAAAAGAAATGCTCCAAGAAAAGTTTGATCCTTCCAAGCTCTAAGATGAGTTTCCCATAACACCTTGTATGATCCCTTGATGTTGCTAGCCAAAGTTGTGTGTTAGAGTTCCAAACAAGCACACTTTCTTCTTGTCTTGCCACAAAAACAAATGAAGAATTGGAGAGAGCTTTGAGAGCTCACTGTTTCGGTAATTAGAGAGGGAGAGGAGCATTTGATTTTTGTCTCAAAAATCAATTTATATTTATGTCATAATTATATTAAATAATAATATACTTATGACACAAACCATGCAAAGACTTAGAGTGTCTAACACTCAATTTCCATGCAATACCCTTGAGTGCTTGTACACTATCTTCATGCAATACATCTTGATTAAATAATGCAAATAATGACAAGTGTCATGTGGGCCCCACACGTTTCCAAATGAAAGTGGGCCCACGTGCACTCACGCGTTCGGGTTCGATATGTTGGTTATTTTAGAGGTCCCAAGATCAAACCAAGACATGAAAAAATGTGAACACACCAACGGAGGTAGCGGAATACTCACATTGATCGGTTATGTCGATTTGGAGACGATTCAAGCCCAAAAACGCACTGCCTTGTAAGCTCACTGCATGCAGTCCACTGTCTCCAAAAACAGAATTTTGAGATGAAGAAATGAAGCTCCTAGCTTCGTGGATGGATCCCGGCTCATGGTTGAACCTCCCTACCACCGTCGCAAGACTCGTAGTGTGCTAGCACTTGAATTTTCACCATGAAAATCCACTCTTTGCTTCCCTTGTTCACGCCCAAACTGGTTCAAAACCAGTGAGCAATTTCGTGAGAGAGGAGAGAGTTTTTGAGAGAGAAGAAGTTGTGTCATCTCATTAAAATGATTTACCAAAAATCAATTTATATTTATGCCATAATTTATTAAATTAATAATAAATTTATGACACAACACATGCAATGGCTTAGAGTGTCAAACACTCAAACTCCATGCAATGACATTGAGTGCAATGTACACAATCTACATGCAAAGCATTAAAATGACATGTGTCATGTGGGCCCCACACGTTTCCAAATGAAAGTGGGCCCACGTGCACTCACGCGTTCGGGTTCGATATTTCCGAAATACCGAGCTTACGTCGCGACGTTAATTAAATCGAATTTAAATAAATAATTGCGCCTAGCGAAATTATTATTTACGTCGCTAACGAATTAATTCTAAATTAACTCGTTTGCCCGAATTAAAATCTGATTTTAATTCCGCGTCGAAATCTAATTTCGTCTAATATATCGAATATATAATACATCGATTAATTCCGAATTAATCGTTCTCTCTCTTTAGACGACATTTTATCCCAGATAAAATATCTCCGTTATTAATCCTAGATTAATTTTCTCTCTCTTCTATATAATCCCAGATTATTCAAGAGTGCGAGTTGTGCGTCATCGGTGGATTATCGGGAAGCGACCCATGAGATCCCCGGATAATCTGGCAGTAAATACGGTCGTCGGAGTATCCGAATCACGTACGTACCAAGTACTACGTTCTACCGATTTACTAGACAAGGTCGACTCCTAGCAAAGCACCAAGTCTACCCAATTCTCCGGACATATCCATTTAAGAATATTTAGATCTGTATCAAGCGTAGTATACTAATGTATTGTGTATATCGGCCCAGTATCGGATAATCACGTGCTAGGGCTGGGGCTGGATAAGTGTCTGCCCCGTCCGAAACACATATCGGATGTCTGGTAACTAGTCTCTATAATCGGATATTCATGACCTTGTCATAATATCACGATGGATGCGCATCACTTTAAGAGCACTAATACCGTATCCTGCGTGACATCATCTCCATTATGACTGGAGTGACACTTCCGTCTTGACATCACATCCAATACACTACGATTCTCAATATACCCGGCATTGGCGTACATAGAACCGGTTACAGTCCTAGACGACCTCAACTAAAGTATATCGATTGTCGTAAGCATTAGCGATGTAAGTCTCAGGTTAAGACTATACACACCTACCTTGATTTCGGCCTCCCATAGACACATATTCATAATACCAATGGGATTCCGAGGGGTCTATCCAGAGCGAAGCTGTTTCCCGTACCATCGGTGAAACACGACCTCCTATCGCACTTGCATAAGTATCCAACACTTATATATATGAGAACTATGCCGTTGTGCCCTCACAACGCACACAAGTGCAATACTAGCCTATTCCGCATTATCGATGTCCAGTCTCGATAATACTACGGCTAGGGATATTTAATGATTAAACCTTCGGGGACTGATACTGTCTCATATCATTCTCAGTCCAGGTACTAATCATAGGGACCTCTCTTCATTTATATATCTATGGTGATCAAATCACAATGATGAGAGTGCAATTTCCTTGTCACATAGTTAATTTGCTACAACAACACAATGATCTGTGCAAATAGTGACGCTATGGGTCATTTTGTCCAACAATCTCCCACTTGGCACATAGCCAGTCACTCGAGTGTCTAACACCCGAACTATGTACGGTTCGCTCAAATTGCTGAGGAAAGGTTTTCGTCAGCGGATTTGTATGATTATCGTCTGACGCGATTTACACGATCATCACATCGCCACGATGTATGATCCGAACGAATCAGATGATATAGAAGTATATATCTGGATCGTCGATGAGACCTTTAATTCTTTAGCCTGTACTGACGCCTAGCTCAGCTGCTAACAGAACCATATCTAATCCAATTAGATTTATTATCGATCCAAATGGCTTCTATTGCTGCCTCAGCTGCAGCAATAATCCGCATTTGTTGTTTATTCGGCAACAGTTATCTTGCTAGGAAGATTTCCAGCTCACTGTCCCGGTGTTCAAACTTTATAGTACCGCAGTATTTAATCGTTTGGAAACTTGCTGCAGTGATCCCAGTCACTTCAAGTTCTCCTTCTCCATAGTTTTAGACAGCATCTTTAGTTCTCTAAGATACTAACAGATGTTCTTAATTTCAATCCAGTGACTATCACTTGGATTGATCTGATTGTGACTCCATATGCTCGAAGCGTATGAGATACCAATACAAGTACATTTTAAATGTACAATTTCCCAGAGAGTGTTAACAACTCCAAATCTATCCCAGTAGATCTTTATTCCCTGAATAAAGGTTGTTACTCCCCAGAATTCTACGGAGAATTTCTATTGAAAGAATATCTATGAAAGCCAAGCTTTCACCAATTGCTTTATGGGAATTTCACTGTCAGTGCGCTCTCCCACTAACCTCCTTATATACACAAGAATTATTTCGTTTTGAGTCAAATCATAAATCATTATGATTATTTCAAAACGACAGTTCCAAGAACCTTATGCTTGCTATGATCCAAACATGGATCGAATAACCCGCAAACCTTGTTTGTCGGTTATACAAAATCGTCAGGATGTTGTAAACATCCTCCAAAAGGTTTCCTTTTCAGGAAAGCGATTTTGATTTGTAACTGACATATTTCATAAATGAAATATACAGTTATCAACAAGCATCTTCAAAATGGATTTACCATGGCAACAGGTAAAAGGTTGAACCGTTATTAACACAATGTTGATAACGATACCTTTCCGTCAAAAGCCTAGCTTTGTACGTTGGTATGCTGCCATCCATGTATGTCTTCCTTGAAGACGTATAATGTACCAATAGGCACAATGCTTGTGGTACAACAACTAGTATCCATAATAGTCGTTATACATGGAATCCATTTCGGACTCATGGCACTTTGCCATAACAGGGAGTCGATACCTCGTATCACTTCCTCAAAACGTAGTCGGTGGATATACCTTCATAAGATTGACATCTTAATGAGGTTAGATCAGAAACCCATACCCTAGGTTGTTTTCTGACTCTATCCGATCTACCCGATTTCTTGCGTATTTGAAGATTAATGGTATATATTCATCATTGATGAACTATTTTTGTTCCATTAAGGACTTCGTGCTTTGAATAGTATTACTCCGATTTTCATCGAGTATCACTATCCTCCCACTGACCACTGCTTATCGGTATTCCTCTCAGGAAAACCGCATGGTGAGCAACAATCACATTGTTCTCATGTGGGATTTACAAGTACTATCTTAAGGTTTCCCTTTGGATAACCTATATTGGCACTTATCCAATTTGGGTTCTTAGTTTGGTATCATCCAAACTTTATGCCTG